>SKCR01038891.1:0-441057 GCA_019454045.1 Zanthoxylum bungeanum | reverse complement strand
CTCCGTGCTGTCACGACCATTCCGAGTAGTAATGGACCTCGAAATCTCGATTTCCATATAATTTATCGTTATATTCGATTTATGTGTGTTATGTGTTTCAGAACATAATTAGCTTTAAAGTGTAATTAAATTTACTTGCTTAGACTATATAAATTATTGTCTTGTGGTTGGAAATGAATAACAGATTTAATCGGAGAATATGGTCGAGTAAGAATGTGTGCGGGAAGTTATTGTAGGCCCGAGATTTGGGCTAGTGATGTTGAATTGATTTGTGGATGTGTGTATGTTGCGAATCGAATATGAATGTAAGTTTGATGAGTATGGATGTAATATCCCGAATATTTTTCGGAACAGTCCAGGAAGATTTCCGAAATGAAGTGTGAATTTGGAACAGGATGTTATTCAAAGATAAGAGTTTATGTGTTAGAAAATATATCAGAATATTTTAAAGTGAAGATTTATCGCGTTGGAAAACACGTGGTTTTGAGAACCGGTTACGCGATTCCTGATTATATTGTTATACGCGTAAAAGTTTCTTGTTTCGGCTATAAAGATAGTAAATGAACTCCAATTGAGCTAATTTTTAAATCATTAGACTCGTTTTTCCGCATGTTGAATATTTTTTGCAATTTTCATCAGAAGGGCTTCGAAAATATAAATTTTTGTGAAAATCCCATGACAGGGGCCTGATTGTAATTTTCAGGAGTCTGAATGTAAATTTCAAAATCTTTTCTATAAATACCCCAAGATTTTCTGAAATCACAAAAATGGCAAAAAAAACAAATCTCCCAACACGCACCCCCATCCCTAAAATTGCATTTATGTCGCCCATGTCGCGCTGGTGGCCTACCGGCCATCGCGAAAGGCCAGAGGGGTGCGCCGGCCACCTTTCCACCTTGTGACTGATATCCCGATATCAAAGGAAACGCGCATGTCACTGATATCCTGATCCTGGTTCGTTGCTTCATTTCACAGTCCAAGCCACCCGCCAAATCGAAGCTCTCAGATAGTACTACAAGTTGACGGTGACAGATTTTTCGTTTATGCACGGTTGCACGTGAAACGAGGAATGACGATTTGGATGAATAGTTACCCACAGTGAACAATAGCTCTGATCGAAATTTCGTAGATTCCAGCGCGTTCGTGGGATCATTTGGAGTTGTATATAGTCTCGAAATCTCGGTAAGACCTCCCGATATAAATTCGCAAATTTCAAGTTTATAGTTAAATGATCGGATGTATCCAGTAGCTTCGTAGCATAGAGTATTGGTATCAATTGAATTGTTTGAGTATTAGTATATTGAATATGTGTATTTGGTAGAATCCGAGTGAAAACAGAACGAATTAGATCAATCCGATAGACTATGCCAGTTTTTGGTAAAAGTGGGTTTTCTGTGTATTAATATGTTTTTTATCGTAATGATGGATATGAGTCATATGTGATGATAAGATAGTGTTTAGATAAATCCGGGTAGGTTCGGAGGGTTCGAGACCCTTCTGTAGAGTTTACGGAAACTTTTTTTGGAAGATTTTCCAAAAAAAATGCGTAAACCGGGGATTTAAGTGAACTAGTGGTTTTGAATAGTTTATAACGATATTTTAAGATTACTGAAACCCAAAGTATTGAAAACAGACTTGATTTGGTTGTACCGGAAAGATCCGGGATTTTATTATAGTTAGTCGAGAACTTCGTAAGTCGTGATTCTGATGGTATTTCGTCATTTGATTTAACAGATTTGACTAGGAGCTGGAGTGCTCGCGAAGCCAGGTAAGTAACTCATGCGAAGAGTACTTGATTGTTGGTTTGCATTCAAATATATATGTATGTATGTGTGTGTGTGTGTCATATATATATATATATGGTTGAAATATTTAGGGTAAGACAAGGATAATTAAGAGATACTATTGAGACAAGTTCGAGATCATGTATAGTTAAGTTTATCGACCGCCACAGGTATGAATTTTTGTAATGCTATAGTATAAAGTGAAATGTTAGGTGATATGAATGTCTATAGATGTATGTCAATGTATGAATCTGTAATGATATGAATGTGTGTATGTAAAGAAATATATCAACGAATAAGTATATGAACGTGTGTTCTATATGTATATGATGTTAAGATATGTATAGGTTGGATATACGGAATTGGTAAATGAAGTTATTTCCATTAGTGTATGTAAGTGTATGCAACATGAATTAGTTGTTATTGACTTATACATGTGAGTTATTTGTATAGAGGTTGAAATGGTTCAGTGTGATAAAGAATGAGAGTGAGCTAAGCATTTCTTGAATGAAAATGTTTAATCAATAAGTTGTGTATTAAGGTTTCCAGATAGGAAATATGAAACCAAGTATATTTAATCGATTGATGAATGATATGAGGACTGTTTAAGGCTATTGTATCCGAATTCGAAGAAGTGATTATATTAGTATGTTTGATGCATACACATATATGTATGACTATTTTGATGATAAAATATTGTTTGTCATGTATGTATATGTTTATGTTATATGGTATGAGCATCTGTGTGTATGTTTAATTGGATGACTTATGGTGTAGTAGTTGAGCTGGTTAGGGATCCGTTCAAACGGAATTCATCACATACCTATTCTAAAATAAGTAATGAGTCTCGTATGAGCATTGTATGCATACGCCAACCATATGTTGTTTGATTATGTGCTCTATGATATATTGTTGTTATGTGTGATTCGTGATTGGTTGCACGATGATTGCTGATGAGTGGTATTTATATCACTATTTCTCACTCATCTAACCTAATATTTTGTATAGTTTCTCGGGTTTTGTGAACGTTTTGATGTGTTTTGTGTTATTTTACAGATAATTAAAGTCGGGAAAGCATTGGAAGCAATTTGGGGCCAAAATAGAGAAAAAATGACAAAAGGGGCATTTTCGTAATTTTCAGTGTCGCGACGCCAAGACCCTACGCGTCGCGACGCCTAACGTGCGCCGGACATGCTAACGTGCGCCGAGGGACACGTGTCAGAATCTGAGAAATTGGACTTGCTAACGTGCACCGACCTTGCTAACGTGTGCCGGCTGCCACGTGTCATCATCACAGAAGATCTGCTAAAAGCGCCGGCTGCCACATGTCGAAATCTCATTGGACCAAAGTAAGTGCATGCCACGTGTCAATCTCTCATTGGATCGAATATTGGACAAATCACATGTTGCCACATGTCGACCTCTCATTAAAACCGATCCAAAGCGAGTGCCACGTGTCAACTTTTTATTGGACCGAAAGATCATCCAATCACCGTGTGTCACGTGTCGTCTTCTCATTGCACCACCTTCACCGCGTGACACGTGTCATCACCAGATTTTGCCGACAGAACACGCGTGGTCAACCCGCGTGGACCAAAGCCGCGTGCTGGCGTCGCTACGCTGGGACCTTGGCGTCGCGATGCCAGTTCTAGAAAATGCCTATAAATTCAGGCCTTCTTCACTTCATTTCTTGTGCTTTCCTTGGGATTTTTTCCCTGATTTCATAGGAAGCATCTAGTTTTGTAATAATAAAATTATGTATTTTTATTTTTAGTTTTTATTACAGCTTTTTATTTATTTACTTTATGTTTTGTAGTTAATTTACCGCTGGGGTAAAATGTGAAACCTTTAATATAATTATTTAGGTAAATCTCACTTAATTATAATATTTGAATTATAATTTAACCGGATTAATTAATGTCAGACTTTATTATTGCCTATATGGTCGGTCTAAATATAAATTACTTTACCGCCTATATGGCTGGTCTTTATGTGACAGATAATTACCGCCTATATGGCTGGTGTAATTGGACTAAATGGATTACCGCCTATATGGCTGGTTTTAAATGTTTAACATTATTAATTCCTGAGAAAGCAGAACATAAAATAATTTATATATTATAATAAGTGAGATTCCTAGATAAGAAATATTAAATGTGGATCCTCTAACCCCCAGCATTTTATTTTTATTCTAGGGAAGTGATGAAACACAATATTCACAGGCTTAATAATTGATTTTCTTTATTATGGGTAATTCTTTAGTTTGTTTATTGATTCTTAAGCTTAATGCTTCTTGTTGTCTGATCACCAATAAGATTGATATGGTAAACTTAAAATGAACTAGACATAGGGATTTTAGGTTTCAGCCTTAAATTCAATAGCCCACGATCTGCATTGAGGATAGATAACATTTTAATAGATTTCCTTACAGGATAGACATATACCTATCGGGCGGGGGTAGCCATAATTGGAACTTAATCTTAATGAATCCAGGTAATTTGGTTGACATAGACATATGGTTCAATTGGGTTATACTGGGTATTTGCGTTTGACCATCGACATAGGCTTTTGCATATTTTCGTGTTTCAGGTTAGCAAATTGATTTATTTCACATAGATAAGAGAATCAATTCATCTTTTAATAATATTTTGTGGAGTCACAACCCTAGATCTTTGAGTCTTTTTTTTTTATTTCCTTAGTATTTTCTTTTGAGTCTGTTTTTATTTTATTCTGTAAAACCACATTCAACCAACCAAAAGCAATCAATTCCCTTCTCCCTTTAATTAGATATTTGTAAATAAATAGATTCAATAATTAATAACAACAGTAGGAATTAAGTCCTCGTGGGATCGATATTTTTATATTACTTGAACGATACGTGCGCTTGCGTTATACGTGTGTGTTTACGCCGGTCAATTGCATATATGTCTGTGTGTATGTATGTGTGTAAGAACTTTGAAAATTGTTGTTGCATATATATAATAGAGGTGTGCTACGGTATGTGCAAATGCATATGGATCATGACTGATAAGCTATTGTAAGGTTATCGTAGTTAAAGAAAGATTATGTTCGTATTGAAGATAGTTATAATCGAATAAAAAGGAGTAAGTTTTGAATATAAGAAAGTATGTTTTGATTCGAATGAAGTATATTTATTTTAAAGATTTGATGACATTTCAAGGATGTGCATTCGTAAAAAAAATATGACTTCATGTTTCTTGTAAATTAAATAGTTTCGATGTAAAATGATATGTTCTGTGATATTCATACTGATTTCTTATGAGATTTGGATGTTTGGTTAATAGATTGGTGTATATATGAACATATAGACATGAGAATCTGACATAGGTAAAGTATAAAGGATAATAATGAGTTAATGAATCTGAACTTGTAATAATTTAATAATTCTGATAAACTACTGATATGTTTGATTTATTTGTTGTATATGTTTGTCTTGTTCGTTATAATACTAGCATGGTTACTTACTGAGTTTTTAAAACTCACAGCAAATTAGTTTGCTAGTTTTGCAGGTTGGCTTCCAGATTGGTCAACCACGACAGCTTTGGAAGTAATGCTCGAGATGCGGATCACCCAAGCGGCAGTCACCCTCGCAAGTGTCCTGGGAGAAATTTAGAAGTTTAAGAGGTTTAAGATATTTGGTTATTGCTTTATTTGTCGTGATGAGCACGTTGTTTGTATATATATAAGTAAATTTTTTGATTATGTATGATGTGGTAGGCACAGATGCCCTTGAGTGTTGATAGATGATGTGGGTGGAGCCCTTAGAATATGATTTTAACGAGATTTGTGTAGACATGAGGTCCTTTTATTTGTTTGAAGTCTTATTAGGTTTTCTTTGATATTGGACTGAGATCCAGGTTGTCCAGTTTTAGGATATATCATGCCGAATTTTCTGTATATTCAGAGGCTTATGAGATGAGTCAATCATGTCTCCTGTCGATAGCATCCTGCCTCTGGCGGAGTGTTACAATGGATTGTATAATTAAAATTTGTATTATAGACTGAACTCTGTCAAAATTTTGTTATGATTACGAGAGCGACTAAGTCACATTTCTTGCATATTATTTCATATAATCTAGTTAGGATTATAGGATTATGTTCCTTATCGTAAATTATTTTGTCTCTTTAGGTGATCATGATACTGTTGGCGGGGACAGTCCTGTTGCATAGTTTCTTTTCTCTATAGTTAGCTCACCAGGTACGTGAATAAGCTTGTAACATTGATGTTTTTCAAAGTATATAGATATGTATGTTTTCTTAAATGGATTTTCAAGGTAATGCATCAAATGATTTAGTTTTCAGAAATTTATATTTTGCTATAAAAGAATGGATCGAATATAGATTATGTTGAAATCATGAGTTTGTGATATATTAGAAAATTTGAATGGTATTTGAGATACACGAGCATGTATTTTAGAAATGATTTTTATGTTAGGATACATTCTGTGTACATATACATGCCAGATGATTTTCCGTGAGATAAGGTCTCATGAGTGCATATAGATGAATGAGCAGTTTTATTTTATACAGAGTATTTTTGTGCAGAATGAGATTTATCAGAAATGAGATTTATGATTTCAAGTAAATATTTTATATATCAGTTTACAGATATATGTATTTATTTATATTATGAAAGACTTATTCGATCTGCCATTACTTGTTTATCCACGACACTAAGCTGTGATCCATTGCATTAATCGCTAGCTTACTCATTTCTTTAATTTTACAGGTTAAGAGATTAGTAGATCATTCCTTTTGTCCTCTGTTGTTTCTTCATCATTTTCTGCTAGTAGAGAAATATTGTGCAATAGTAGAGTGTCTTTCGTTATGTTTTTGGGATGAAGGTTCTTGATATGTCTTCCCTATGTGGATTATTATTTTGATATAGGCACAAAGCCTATATTTGATACCTTGAAATATATATATTTTATCATAGATGATTATTTTGGGATGGATCATGGAGATCATATATATATATATATATATATATGATGTTATTATTCACATTAGATTTTAGCTTAAATTCAGGGATTTAGTCTATTTTACAGAGGAAACTCCATCAGTTTCATGTCTCTGTGTCACACATACCCTACCTAAGGGGACAAGTGTGACAGAAAATTATTCACCATCGTATGTCTTCTGGTAACACTTCTCTAATGAATTGTACGCAATCATTAAAGGCCTTCTCTGACTGATGTTGCTCAGATTTCATATTCAAATATCGAGCTACTGCTGTCAACTTCGAATATTTTTCACACCCCGACCACAACTCTATATCTAAAGAATTCAGCATCTTATAAAAATTCTTTACAGAAGGAATAGAGGATTCCTCCAGATTATCTGTCTAGGAACTAGATCCAGCTGTATAAAAAACTGTGGTCATCATTAACAAAACTAGGGCCAATAGCATCATAAACCATTTGGTGATATGGATTTATAGCTTCTGTTTCCATCATCGTTGATGTGTTGTATGTGAACTGCTCGGATACACTACATGTAAGAGTTTTCCCAAGCCGATCTTATACATAATAATCTAAAACAAATCCCTTTTTTACCAGATGTAACTTAACTTTCTCAATTTTTTTAAACTTCCTAAGATGATACATTTTGCAAGGACACCTTATCCTACTGTCTTGCATATATGCTGACTAGCCACTAGTATATTCAACAAATTTTAATATCTCGTTCACAAAGTTTATGTTAAGTGTGTCATCATTATTAAGCCTAACATACATCCACTCTCTATTTGAATTCGTTTCTATTATGTTATAATTAAAATGGATGAAAATTTCCAATTTACCATGTTACAAAATAAACATATCAAATTATTATATGTACTTCAAAATAATCATCGACACACTCATAATATAAGTTCCTAATTAAATTAATTTTCTTACCTAAATACAACCACACCCAAATAAAATTCCTAAATATAAAAATTCCTAATTAATTTGACACAAACATAATATACATTTGTTAATTAATATGGTAGCAAGAAAGAAAACTTACCAAGACTGAAGCAGAAGTGAGCTGAAATTTGGAAATGGAGAAGACAATGATCAATGAGGCAGGGAAAGGGGAAATTTTTTTTTTATATTCTGGAAATTTACCGACTGACTATTTTAGTAGGTAAAACGTTCGTTTTGGCGCCCAATTATTGTTAGGCGACTAATATTACCAACCGACATATTATCGGTCAGTCATTACCAACCTACATTTCGATCGCTATAAATTCAGTTGGTATATATATCCATTTTTTATGAATTTTATTAAAATTATTTCACTTTTATCGACTGATATGCCATCGGTCAGTAAATTTGACATAATACCGACCTATCTAGTCGATCGGTAAAATGAATTTGTTTACCGACGGAAAATACCGACAGATTAGTCTGTCGATAATATATCGGTCGGTAAATAGTTGGTAATGGGTCAAAAAATTTCTTAATCTTTAAATGGTCTGTATTTATCGATTTTTACCGATAAAATATTTCGATCGGTAATATCAGTCGGTAATCCAATATTTTATTGTAGTGTAATATAATGCGGGTTGCGGGATGAAATTCTTCAATTTGTGTCAACCCACGTGGATAAAATCCAACCCAACCCGCGTGGATCGCTGATTGACTCGCTAGTCGGGTTGAGTTTGCACACTCCTAAATACAACGGTAAAAGTTGCTTCATTGTGACCTAACGTCAATTATTCGAATTTTGAAAACAACTTCCCTACCAGTAGAGATAAATTTATATATATCTGTCTTTTCCAGATCTTACCGTGACCAGAGCCTTCATATGCTAGACTGCTTTTTATATCCGAATGATTTCCCCTTCACGAACTTTCCTTTACGCGTGACCAAACTAATTATGGATTTCATAAAACTTTAGTATAGTTTTAAGGTTATATATCATATGCCGAAAACGAGCTTAGCTTCCTAGCAAATATCGCCGAACATGTTTAAAAAAAAAAAAAAAAAAACATCGATGAAAGACCAAAGATCCTTCAATAAAAGAAGATTAAAATTATAAATAATTATTTATAAAAAAAAAAAAAAAATCCTCTAACAGTAGAAAGGTTCCACTAGATATAGCTAAATCGATTACAAGGTAGCTGGATGTGGAGCAATGCAAGGCTGGTGCCTGGTGATGATGGTGGCTAGAGATACCAAAATCATCTATCTTTATCGTATCATATCATATCTTGCATGGGATGTGACTATAAGTTTATGAATTTATGTGTCTCTTTTTTGTTATGTTGCATTTGGAAGCTTATTGTTTATTAAAATGGGGCAGGCGAATGAGCATAGAGTAAAGTTGGAATGATGATACTACTCATTAGGGATCTTAGACGAGTTTTTAAAATGAAATTATTATCGATAAATGAAAAAAAATTTATTCTATATATTAAAAAATTGAATTTTTTTTTTAGATATAAAACTCTTAATTTCAAATCAAATTTTAAGGCCTCAATTAATCCTCTTTATCGACTATCTCAAAGTCACCTCGATTGATTCCAAAGCATGCATGTAATTTAATAACAATGTAAATAAGAAACACCAAACGCATAGCTCTCAAAAATATTTCATAAAAAGGATAGACGAAGGGGAATTCAAGGTTTCATGCACATGCTGCCCTCTTCTTCCCATGAATTTTTTTATTTTTTTTTTAACTCGAAAGCACCAAGTGGGTGTGTGGGACAAATCCTATAATTTTTCCAACTCAATACTCTTCATCAAGAAAGTTGTATTGTACTTGATAAGCTAGGCCCTAAGATACAGTAATATTATATAGATCAGCAACAAAGTAGAAACCCTAACCCTAACCCTAATTAGTTAATCACCCACCACCATAATCAAACTTAAATAAAAGCTCAAAACCTACTTTACATTCTTAATCATTTTAATTATAACATAACCGAAAGCTTTTACAACGCTTACTAGTAGCCTTCCACGTACATATACTCTGAACGAACATCAAGGTTTTGCATAATTACTTTGATGAAGATTCAATGTAAAGAATCTTTAAACAATATATGATCTTCATTAATGAAGAATAATATTCCCTTTAGTCACATTAAAATATGTAACTACTACCTCCAACTTACTCGACACCGCATGCAATTTTGCATATGCTATTCCATAGTCACGCCCTTTGAGAGAGTGTTGTAATGTAAAAGAGATTGTCATAAAATTGTTTTTTTTTTTTCAAACAAAGAGAAAATGAACAAAGTAAGCTACTGCGTGACTGTGGTTCTTTTAGAAAACTAAGTGGCAATTCACGAGTCGAGATTTACCAATCTCGATCTTATGTTAATTTTAGATTTGGGATGGAAAATTTTCTCAAATCTTATATCAGTTTTTTGAATTGGGATAAAAAAAAGTTCATGAATACTGTACTTAATAATTCATGATTTTTATTACAAAGATTCGGGATTTTGGATGAATTTTTTTCTTGAATCCCGTCTAATTTTTTATATGCGACGAAAAAATCATCATAAATCCCTACCAAATGATACAAGATCGTGAATTCTAAAAAAAATTAGGACTTTCCTGTCATCCTTAATTATATCTAAATATAATGAGCAGTGATATATGTACAAATTTTAACGGATAATAAATGTATTTTATAATTAGTTTTTGTCAATATTTTATCATTCATTTGTACGTTTATCCTTTTTCAAATGTAATATCACCTATAATTATTAAAAAAAAAAAAAAATCATATAAGAGGTAAGTTTAATTAATAAGGGAAAGCAATAAGGGTTTTTGGTGTGAACCCCAGAAGAAGGGGAGCCGATTTTTTTTTCCTGCACAATAATAGCGAGTGCTAGTTTGCATACAAAAATAGAAAATAAAAAGATTGTGGACAAATGTGGGATCGACACGTGGCAGAGGGAGGAGGAGGAGGGGGGGGGGTGGTAGGCTGGCAGAATGGGCTTTGTGGGGGGTCCAAGATTATACCGTGACGTTGGGGGCCCCTAGTTAGTAACTTGACTCATCCACTCCACGTGGGTCACTTGACTCATCTACTCCGCGTGGGCACATCACACAAGTCCAAGTCAGCACACCCTTCCTGCCACGTGCGCATCCATTTTCTAGAGGTTTTTCAAACTCTTATGGGCTCTCGAAACACTCATTGTGGGTCCACAGAATCAGATGAGGATGACGTGTCACTTTCATTCTTCTTATTCTCTTTCCTCTCTATCTAGGCAAATTTTGCTCAAATAACCCTATATTTCAGATCGGATCGGCCGGTTCGACCGGTTGAATCAAGAATCGACCGTGAGTTCTGTCCGACTAAATATAAAAAATCGATCAAAATTAGATCGGTCCCATTTTTTTTTTGTTTTTTTATATTTTTTATTTTTATTTAAATAAAATTATTTATTATGTAAGCCGATTTTGTCGGTTTTTTGGACATAGTTCACCGGTCGAACCAGTAACCCATTAAATCTTTTATATCATCGGTTCAATCCCCGGTCCGGTTATGAAAACACTGCAAATAACTAGAGATTGTCTAATTTAACCTAAAGCTAATTTGAGAATAGAATGTTCTCCAATATTTTTGTATTTTAAGTTCATTCGTTTATCTCAGTCGATGTAGGATATTTGCCACAACAAAAGTCTCGTAAAAAATCGGATTGACATTAAGGATCATTTTTTATTCCAAATCCCAATTCTTTTTTAGGCATTAACTCACCACTACATTCACATGCACATCAGCACATCCCTTGGGCCAACTCTCCTCTATATAAAGGACGTACCCCCACACTCTTCCTCCAAACCAAAACCAACACACAATAATATCAGCAACAATCTTTTCTCTTACTCTCTAATTCAACTACTCTTATCTATTTCAATAATCAATCCACCAAATTAAACAGGATCCTTAGTTTTTTCAAAAATGGAGAATTTGTTTGGTCTTAGTGATCACGAAGATTTCTTATCACGTAGGTGCATTTGGGTAAATGGTCCAGTCATAGTCGGGGCCGGACCATCTGGGCTAGCCACTGCTGCTTGCCTAAGAGACCAAGGGGTGCCCTTTGTTGTCCTCGAAAGAGCCGAATGCATAGCATCTTTATGGCAAAAAAGAACCTACGACAGGCTTAAACTTCACCTCCCTAAAAAATTCTGCCAACTTCCTAAACTACCCTTCCCAGAACACTTCCCTGAATACCCAACAAAGAGTCAATTCATTCAGTACCTTGAATCATACGCTAAACAATTCGAGATCAACCCACGGTTCAATGAGTGTGTGCAGTCGGCTAGATATGATGAGACCAGTGGCTTGTGGAGGGTCAAGACCGTTAACGTTTCCTCATCATCAGCAGCTGGTGCTGGCTCGAGTACAAAGACTGAGTTTGAGTACATTTGCAGGTGGCTCGTGGTGGCTACTGGTGAAAATGCTGAGCGTGTTATGCCAGCTGACATTGAAGGATTGGCTGAATTTGGCCGTGAAGTTATTCACGCAGGTGATTATAAGTCCGGTGAGAAATACAAAGGAAAGAAAGTACTTGTTGTCGGCTGTGGCAATTCTGGCATGGAACTTTCTCTTGATCTTTGTAACCACAATGCTTCTGCATCAATGGTTGTTCGTAGCTCAGTAAGTTATCAATATTAGTGTTTTATAACTTAGAATCTTCGAGTCGTTGGCAATGAAGTTTAGGTGTCCTTAGACGAGCTTTTGAAAATGAGACCCTAATAATATCACAAATGATTTGAGGGCCCTAAGCGACAATTTTTTCGCCTAAAATTTTTCCCATAAATGGGCTTTAAACCAGCTGTCTATTCCTTAGAGCCGACTCCAGAACATTCTATTGGGAAGTTGTTCATCCAAAAAAGGCAGCTGAATCTAATATGTATGAGTTGGCGATCAGAATATATATGGATAGAATTGACAGTAGGTTCTAGCAAAACAAGCAATTTCTGCTGTGCCCTTGTTATTTTTTTGTTAAATTAATGGAATCTAATCAAGTTCTGGTTTTGGTCTACAGGTTCATGTGTTACCAAGAGAAATATTTGGGAAATCAACATTTGAATTGGCGACATTGATGTTGAAATGGCTACCACTATGGCTAGTTGACAAGTTACTGTTGATTTTAACATGGTTCATACTTGGAAACACAGAGAGTTATGGGCTAAAGAGGCCATCAATGGGACCATTGGCACTCAAGAACATTACGGGAAAGACTCCGGTACTGGACATCGGAGCATTGGAGAAAATCAGATCAGGTGATATCAACGTGGTTCCCGGAATCAAGAAGATTAATTCACGTGGTCTAGTTGAATTTGTTAATGGCGAAAAGCTTGATGTTGATGCAATTGTTCTAGCTACTGGTTACAGGAGCAATGTCCCTGGTTGGCTTCAGGAAAGTGAATTTTTCTCAAAGAATGGATTCCCAAAGGCACCATTCCCACATGGATGGAAAGGAAATGCTGGTCTCTATGCAGTTGGGTTCACAAGGAGAGGGCTCTCTGGTGCATCATCAGATGCTATGAGGATTTCACAAGACCTTGGTAAGGTCTGGAAAGAAGAAACTAAGCAACAGAAAAAGAGAACCATCGCTTGCCATAGGCGATGTATTTCTCAATTTTAATGTGACGGTTGATTCACTGTTCAGTAATTTAAAAAAAAAAAAATATGTATCATAAACAAGAAAATAAAGAAAAATATAGCACATAAATAGTGCCCTCTCCAAAGGCCCAAGTTTTGAAATGTTTGGGCATTTTGTATACTGAGGATGATGAGGCTTTTTTTTTTTTTTTTTTTGCAAGTTTCATAGAGTCTTGGTATTTACAGTGTAGTTTTTTAAACTTAATATGATGTAATGAAATTTCATCTCTTTTCATTCAATGCTTCCTCTATTTTTATTTTTTCTGACTCTTTATTATAATCCATAGAAGTTGGTTGGGATTTTCTTGTTTCCTATCATAAGAGTTTCATAAATTAACATGACAATTATTCAAAGAATCAAATCTCTTTTTAAATTTTCAAATCTTATAACTCATGAATCATGATCAGACTCTAATTAAGAAGAGGCCCACTGATGGTTAGGACCCATGAAGGACAATGCACCTCAGCTCCTTTGGTTTTTGTTTTAATTCTTTAATACCACAATTATATTAATAATATCATACTATCAACTAATAAATATATACGTGGTAAGATATTATAAAAAGGTCATACTAAGTGTTAAGTGCTAACGAGTGTCCTTAGGATACATATTAAGAAATCATTTTATGAAAGTTTTAACATAATTTTTATAGGAAATTAAAAAAATTGTCAAAACATTAATTATTTTTTTTCCATCAAAACTTTCATCAAATAGATTTTTAATGAGTACCCTTAAAACACTAATTAACATTTCCCATTATAAAATTATTACATGAATAACGTCATATAAGATTACATAATAAAATTAGCGAATTCCAATTCGCCTGTAATATTATTATCTTTTTGTTTGACCAACTTACTGAATTTTAGGCTCATAATGCCTTGCACATGGACTTAAAAGCCACAAACAAAGACCTCATGCTAAATTGAATACTTGATTCCACTTCTTAAGCATCGAAACTGCTAATAAACATTTGGACAATCAGTTCAAGAACGAGCTGTTTTAGGCAACATAACTAATGTTACGTATATATCGATATCATACTCAATACATAAGGCTTTCGTTTTAAATAAGATATGAGGAAGGTTCTGATGTATACAATCTTATCCATATTTTTTCACAGATAGACTGTACTAAACTGATAGTAAATTAATATTTGATTATCGCGATAAATATGACTTTAACTATTATAACTAAACGGATAGTAAGTTAAACCATTACCTAACAAGAGATATTTAATAAACTAAATATTCATGAGAGTTCAAACCCTATATGCTTTTGGAGGTTTATATATATATGCCTAGCTAAAACATCAACACATGGACCTAAGCTGTGATCTACAGCGATCTAAAGTAATTAGGTACTAGTAGTTACGTGCCCTTGCTAAAGTTGCAAAGAGAAAAAGAGTGAAGATGAGTTAGTTCCTAATCAAAGCTTACGGCCAAACTTTCAAACTCATTACATCCACACAAAAAGATCATTTATAAGAAGCCAAACATATAAATGTTCTTTTCAGTGAAAGGAGAAGTTCTAGGTTTATACTTTGAGCTAGTTGCGGGCAACAATGATATATTAAAGACTAAACTTCAATAAACAATCAAAATCCTTTTCCCATTATATGGTGTCGGCTACATAAATCTTTTGATCTGATTATACTCTATCCTAAACCGTAGTCTCATTAAACTGGATGAAATATAAGTTTATGTTTATGATTTATGTCAATGTCAACTCAGTTTTTCTTTGAGTTCACTTGACTTATCAAACTTCAATACATTCTAAAATTTGATACTAAAGACAAGTCATGTTGTTAAAAATATGTAATAACGAATCCATAAACATGACAGAAACAAAAAGAAAAGAAACTAAGGAATGTATGTGAAAGTTGTTCAATTCAGTATATTGTTAGGGTTGGTTCTCGGATTGCCAATCCGGATCGTATTTATGATCGATTCATGAATAAGAACCATTAGTTTTTCCATAATATTACGTATTTAAGGTAGTATCTCCTGTCTTTTATATATATGTTCGATCTAATTTAGATTAGGTTCAAACTGAAAGGTTTAGTGATGTGTATATTAGACAAAGACCCGAGAATATATTGGCCAAATTTACCCTCAAGTCTAGTACAATTAACAAAGAAAAGAGAACAAAATCTACGCAGTCAGCACGGATAAGGCTTTCAACTTGCCTTATGCACACTCAGCAACACTCATGTCTATATTATGTTTCAACAATGTATCACACATGAAGATGCAATCTAGATATGTTTAACTACAAGATTAGGTGATAGAGGCTAACAGGCAATTCCCAAGTTGTTTCCTGTATATAATGATTTGTCCACATGACCTTCATAAGAGGGATACATATGGATCTCAACTCTTAAACCGTTCGCTCTATGATCTTCACGGGCTTTCCAAAATATAAGTAAAATTTGGAACATATTTCTTCAGCATTGATAAATGAAATTCTTTATGAATTCTTTCCAATTCCGGTGGTAATGTCAAACGATATGCCACTTTGTCCGCTTTCTCCAAAATCTTGTAAGGACCAATATAGCACGTTGCCAACTATCATTTTCAGTCAAATCTTAGTACTCTAATCCAATGAGAGACTTTCAAGAAAAATTTATCCCCCACTTGAAATTCAAAATCCTTCATTCTTTTATCAACCTAACTTTTCTGTCGACTCTGCACCTCTAACAATCTAGCTCAAATCAATCTGATCATCTCAGATTGCATATCACAAAAAATAAGAATCATGAATCTATCTATCTCCAACCTTGCCCAACAAATATGAGTCTTACACCTCCTCCTATACAGAGCCTCAAACGGAGCCATACCGATACTAGCCTGAAAACTGTTGTTGTAAGCAAACTCTATCGGATGTAAATGCTCGTCTCATCCTTCATTGAAAGTCAATACACACGATCTAGGCAAATCTTCTAAAGTCTGAATAGTCTGATTTGACTGCCCATCAGTCTGAGGGTGGAATGCAATACTTATGGTAACATTCTACCTCATAGACCTCTGGAAACCCTGCAAAAAAAGTGAGAAGTAAACTTGGCATCTCCATCTGATATAATCAACACCAGTACTGTTAGACAATTATGACCCATAGCATCACTATTTGTAAAAGACATGGTGTTTTTGTACAAATTAACTATGTGACAAAGGAAATTACTATTTTATCATTTTGTAATTGGATTACTTGGATATATAAATGATAAAAATCCATATGATTAGTTCCGGATTAATAAGATTTGAGATAGTATTAATCCACGAACGGTTTAATCATTAAACATCCTTAGTCGTAGTATTATCGAGACTGGACATCGATAATGTGAAATCGACTGGTATTACACGTGTGCGCGTTATGGAAGCTTAACAACATAGTTCTTATATATTTAAGTATTGGATACTTATGAAAGTGTGATAGGAGGTTCTGTTAGCCGTTGGAACGGGAACAATTTCGCTCTGGATAGACCCCTCGGAATCCCATTGGTAGTATGACTATGTGTCTATGGGAATCCGAATTAGGGTAGGTGTATGTGGTCTTAACCTGAGACTTGCATCGATAATACTTGCGACAATCAGTACGCTTTGGTTTTGGTCGTCCGGAGCTTTAACATGTTCTGTGTACGCCTCTTCTGGGTTTACTGAGAATCGTAGTGTATTGGGTGTGATGTCAAGATGGAAGTATCACTTCAGTCATGTGGAGATGATGATCACGTAGGATACATAACTAGTACTCTTAAATGCTGCAGCTATCGGGATAATATGACTAGGTCATGTTTATCCGATTACAGAGACTAGTTGCTAGTGATCCAATATATGCTTCGTATGGGGCAGACACAATTCCAGCCCTAGACCTAGCATGTGACATCCGATACTGGATCGTATTACGCAATACATAGTATATTATGCCTGATACATATTATATATTCCTCGTTGAATATTTCTGGAGAATTGGGTAGGCACAGTGTTTTGCTAGAAGCCAACCATGTCTTGTAAATCGGTAAGAACGTGGTATGGGGTACACACGTGTTCGGATAGCCCGATGACCGTATTTACTACCAACATATCCAAGTATCTATTGGGTCGCTTCCCAAAGATTCGACGATGACATTTGACTCGAAAAAAAATTAATCTGGGATTAATTATGAGAGAAAATTAATCTGGGATTAATTGCGGCAAAAATTTATCTGGAATTAATTACGACAAGAATTTATCTGGGATTAAATTCGCATAGAAGAGAGAGCGCGATTAATTTGAAATTAATCGGTAAAATAAATTTAATAGTTAAATTGGATTTTTCTATTTAATTTATTTATTTGGGCTAAAATAATATATTGGATATATTAATTGAAATTGGATTTCAATACATAATTAAAATTGGATTTTAATTCGAGCGAACGAATTAATTTGGAATTAATTCGTAAGCGAATTTCGTAATAATTTTACGATGCATTATTTTTTAATTAAATTGGATTTAATTATTTAGCGACGAAAAATTCGTTTAATCGGATTGAACAAACCCGGGCCCAAAGTGTATTGTGTAAGCCAACTTAAATTTTAAATTTAAAGTGGTGGGACCCACTTGACTTACATTAACTATTCATTAGTTGATGGAAATAGTTGAATGCATTTAATGCATTTTTCTTTCCAACACACTAAGTTTGTTTTTTGAAAACATAACACCAACTTTTGTAACAAGTTGAAAAACTATTCTCTCATTCTTCTCGCTATTTGGCCGAACAAGCTCTCTCTTGTTCTTGAATTTTTGTTGCAAAAATTCATCATAGCTAAACAAGGTGATAGGGAAACTCACCCAAGTGTTGGAAACACTCAACAAAGCTTGGAGCTTCTACATCCTTTAAAGAATTTTTGAATTTCTCAACCGATCAATGTAAGTTCTTTACGCAAACTTTACTTGATTATTCACACTAGAATCATGTTTAGGATCATTGGGATGTCTTAGAGACACTAATAATGGTATCATGAGCCACCTAAACTTGATTTTAATTTCTAGGGTTTATATACTTGAATTGGGAATTTTACTTGGAGCATGTCTAAATTCAAAATTGATTGTTTGGTTGTGATTAGATGATGATAACTAAGGGTTGTGCATCATTGGATTTGTGAAAAATTGATTAGATTAATTTTCCCTAAATTTCCTCACTTGGTCGAACATAACTCTAGGAGCTCTCATGGTGAATTTTTGAAATTTAACAATTGAATATGTTAATGGCATGAAATGAATATTGATTGTTGATTTAATAAGATTGAAATCAAAATTGGATTTATTTTGGCCTAATGCCGTGAGTTATAGCATGTTGAATGGATTGATTTTGCCTCAATTTTGTGTTGGACATGAATTTGAGAATTAAATATGATTAACTAGATTAATTGATATTTTAGAAATATTAGATTAATTAATTATGCCTATTACACTTTAATTGGATTAATATGTAATTTGGAATAATATATTAATTTAATTTGTTGTATTTGGGATAATGGGCTTGGTTGGGCCAAGTATCCAATTGGGCCTAAAACCATTTCCATAAAGTCCAAAATACAACTTATGGGCCTTTAAAATTTTAATTGGGCCTAATGAGCCTAAATTGATTTTTGGCAAAAGGTGATTCTTAAATGAGCCAAGGCTTTTGGGTTGGATCCATAATGGCCAAAGCCTATGCCTAAAGAATTAATTGAAAGCCCATTGGACTTTAATTGAATTAGCATTTGATGCTAATTAGGCCTTTGAGACCCATTTAGATTGGATTTGGAATCCAAGTCTAAAAGGCACTATTAAAAGTGTAATTATTTAATTTGGAATTAAATATGAATTAGTATTGGATACAATTTAAATTGGATTTAAAATTATAGTTCGATAAAATTCAAGAATACGTACTTCGAGTATTTATTCTTAAACGAGTTGGAGTCGCACAAATCAAATCATTGTATGAAAATTGGATGGTCATTAATCAAAGATTAATTAATTGGATTAAATTGATTGACAGCATGCTTTGTGTGAATATTTGGATGTATTTGTATGAATAATGTATATCGGATGGATACTAGATGGGTGGGGGAAATTTTGTAAATTGTTGTAAATTTGGAATTTATTTAAATTGGACCTGCATGTTGTAGGCACTGCATTTTTGCATATAAGTCCCAATGATGAGTCTCGTACGGAGGCACTACTCTTTAGGTTGCGAAATTCGCGGGAAACGAATGTCGGAAGTGGAAATTCAGAATAAGTATGTCATCAGATTCAATTCACATGTTCACTGCTTTCGTTCGTGCTGCGTTCGTGAACACGTTCGAACGTCGAGCATATTGCGGGCGTTCGTGCAGCGTTCGAACGGTGTCGGTACTTCTGGTTTTGTTGCTAGCCTCACGCCCAAGCCCAATTAGCCCACCAAAACCCACCCAAAATAATTAAAATATTTAAAACACATGTCACAAATTAAAATAATATCCTTCCTAAATTAAATAAATCACATCCCAATTTAAATAATTCACATACCTAAATGAAACAAATCAAATATATGATCTTCCTAATTAAACCAAAACATGTCCCCAATTAAATATATTTTTTCCTTGTGTGACACTAATTAAATGGTATCCCTTTTATTACACAAATCTTATTCCTTTTCAAACATGGATTCACCCTAGCCTTTGCCTATAAAAGAAACACAAAACCAACCTTCACCTCCCCTGGTCCATTCACGCATAATAGAAGAACAAGCATAAAAAAAAAAAAGAATTCTCTTTTCCTCATCTCTCTACTACAGCCGAAACTCACACCCCTAAAACAGTAAGCCTTCTCCTCATCTCTGTACTACCTTTACCACGATGTTTTGCCGCGCCGGACGAAGTATGTTTGATTGAATATGAGATATGTTTAATCGGACATACGGAGTTCCACATCATTGTCTTATTCATTTGTATACATAGTAATACAATGCGCATGGGCTAACTAGGGTGGATTAAAGGTCTTCTATTCGAGGGAAAATGCCTAAAAGGCTACCTTTACCACGATGTTTTGCCTCGCCTTTTGTTATGTCATTGACCTTTTGCATATCATTGCTCTATTTACTCATGTATTGCATTCTAGTGCACATGGGCTAACTAGGGTGGATTAAAGGTCCTATATTCGAGGGAAAATGCTTAAAGGCTACCTTTACCACGATGTTTTACCGCGTCGGACGATGTATACTCAATTGAATGGGAATGAGTTCAATCGGGCACACGGGGTCCTACATTGTGCATCTGTGTATGTGTTTGCGTCATCTATCATGCATCAGGTCCTGTCCCGTTCGAACGCGTTCTCGAACGCTATACGAACGTGAACCTTTTATTTCCCATTCGAACGCATTTACGAACGCTACTCGAATGCACATGTATTTTGTTTCTTCAGGTCTTGTCCCGTTCGAACGTGTTCTCAAACGCTATACGAACGCGAACCTTCTGTTTACCGTTCGAACGCGTTTACGAACGCTACTCGAATGCACATGCATTTTGTTTCATCAGGTTTTGTCCCGTTCGAACGCGTTATCAAATGTTATACGAACGCGAACCTTCTGTTTACCGTTCGAACGCATTTTCAAACGCTACACGAACGCACATACACTGAACTAGTTCCTTTTCATCACATTTCATGCATGATTGCTTCTTGGGTGATTTCTCTTGTATTATGTAATTAACCATGCCATTCCATTATTGACACTTTTGCTGTTATCATCCATTTGTATTCCCGCATTCATCTATTTGATGTGTTCGCAAGATTGTGTTCAAGCATGATTAGGTCGTTAGGATATTACTTGTTTCTCAAGCATGATTTAGCCATTAGCATGTTATTCCTCTATGCATGATCTTGTTATCTCCTTTCGCAATAGGTGTTTCTTTATGTTTATGTTTAGGTTGTTATTTATCTTTCGTGTTTGATGATTCAACATGTTCATGAGATTATTGTGTGATATCGTATGTTTGGAATTATGATGATTCATTTTATACATGCGAACTTAGGAGTATATTATCCTTGGAAATATACGTTGCTTAGGCTTGGTTAGATTATTGCACAAATCATATCATTACAAGTGGCATGAGTAAAAGACTATTCCGAAGCCAACGGTTTGAGGTCTTCCCTTGCGAGGGGTGAGTGCGGCCTTAAATCATTTTCCCGGTTCACACTGGGTGGCGAATTCATGTTATTTCTCCGGTTTAGTTCCCCCGTGGGCTACTCCGTACTCCCGAACGGGCCGCGAACCCGGAACAGCGTCGTCCAACATCTGTGTCCTACACATGTCCAGCCTTTCACCTCATTATCTCTTTATATTTATCTTCTCACTAATTCCCCTCAATGTAAATGAGGTTTCTTTAATGTATTATGTAATTGGGTAGAAGTATGTAAAATGCTAGCGAGAGAGAAGAAATAGAGAGATTTATTCTAGGAACAAATTGTATTATATATTCATCCGCATATCATTATTAATTTTAATCGCGCCTTATTATGCTTTTAGAATGCATGTTTAAGGGTGTATGATGAGACCTAATCAAAGATAATAAATTGGTTTCCAATTTACGCGAAAAACCCTCACTTCAATATTAAGCGTTTTTCCTTCCATTGAGTGGTTCTTTCTCAAGATCCAAGATTGGTTTTGATTTGTTGGCCAAAGTCAGGATCATTGTCCATCGAGGATGTGTTTGAACCACAAAGGCTTTGTTATGTATCACATGTCTTGGGCAATTGTGACTTGTTGGCCAAAGTCAAGGTCACTTCTTATTCATCGACGTGGATTATAAAGCTTTTTCACTGTCAATGGGTCACGCTTAACTGGAATCATTAAGCTTGTTGAGCCAAAGTCAAGGCTTACTTGATTCAGAGGAAAATGTTAGGATATATATATTGGATATATATTTTGGACTTGGAGGTCC
Organism: Zanthoxylum bungeanum; assembly: GCA_019454045.1. Classification (NCBI taxonomy): domain Eukaryota; kingdom Viridiplantae; phylum Streptophyta; class Magnoliopsida; order Sapindales; family Rutaceae; genus Zanthoxylum; species Zanthoxylum bungeanum. The sequence goes on along the minus strand of SKCR01038891.1, from coordinate 418,702 downwards.
ACCTACCGGATCTAGAAATTGGATGGGATCCAATTGATCTTAGAGATCTACCTAGTTAAGTTTCATACAGCTTGTTGGCCAAAGTCAAGGTTGTGTGTTATTTAACGGGATCATGGCCCACTAGGAAACTGGGTTTCCCGAGTACTCAACAGAGGGTTAGAGGCTCGCCGAAAAATAGTGGGAGGCTAGTATTAAATTTGCAATTTCGTTTAATACTTGCTAAATGTGCGCTTTATTTTTTCGTCGTTATATATTTATATTAGTTGGACAAATATTTTATTATTTTCTTTGAACAGTTGGACTGAACCATAACTACTCCACTTGTAGTTAGTTATATAGTTGGACTATAGTAACCATTAGATTTTGAGTGTACTTGATATCGTCGATTGGATAGTTGGACTATTGCAATCGAGATGGCTAGAAAGATTAGCGTTAGGGACATCATCATGGGCGATAATGTCTTTAACAGCTCCAATTTTTCAGATTGGGAGATGATCATAATGATAGTCCTAGGGGCTGAGAAATTACTCTATGTCATAGAGAAACCTCTCGGGCATGACCCTGGAATTGAGCAGCCAGTTGAGCATGAGCTTTGGAAGACTCATAGTGATGATAAATCAACTGCTCAATCTGTTATGCTTGCCGCAATGACTCCTCAATTTCATCGTCAGAACAAAGGATTAGATTCTTATAACATGATGCTAAAATTGAAGGACCTCCACAGATCTAACCTTAGATCTCAGATGTATGAATTGCAAAAGAAGCTCTTTCGATCTCGTATGTCAGAGGGTACATCTGTCGAGCACCATGTGTCGCAGATGATTACTGACATCGAAAATCTAGGTCAGATGGGCATTACCTTCGAGGCTGAGACTTCCATAGATTTGATCTTACAGTCTCTGCCTGATAGCTGGGGCGGGTTCATCATGAACTATAATATGATGAACCAAGAAAAGACTTTTGGAGAGTTGATGGAAATGCTGAAAGAGGTAGAGCCAGAGCTTCTGAAAGGCAATAAGCATAAGGCACATCTTACTTCGACATCTCAGAAGGCCAAGGCTTGGCTGAAGGCTTCTGGAGGTGTGAAGAAGAAGAAAAAGAAGGGCAAGGCCAAATCATCACAGTCTTCTGGGAAAATTAAGGAAAAATCCCAAGATGTCTGCCTATACTGTGGCAAATGGGGTCACTGGAAGCATGACTTTCGTGAGTACAATGCGCACATGAAGGAAATGAAGATGTGCGAGACTCCGGCTTCATGTATGTTTGTTATTGAAATAAACATATCCACTACTGGTTTTAAAAATTGGATTTTTGATTCTAGATGTGGTACTCACATATGTACTGATGTGCAGGATCTGTAGATTAGCAGGATACTGACTTCAGGAGAGATCGACCTGCGAGTCGAAAATGGGACGAGAGTCGCTGTTTTGGCTGTAGGGACCTATGTTTTGAATTTACCCTCGGGGCATGTACTTACATTAGATGACTGTTATTATGTACCTATTTTGACTAGAAATATTATCTCTGTATCTTGTTTAACCTGATGCGGGTATACCTTTGTATTTCGGAACACTGGGTTTTTGTTTATAAAGATGATTTTGAGATATGTACAGCTAATGTAAATAATGGTCTTTATATTTTTAATATAAATGAATCTCAAACATATAATATGACAAACAAAAGGCTCAAATTGAGTAACACAGATGGAACTTATATGTGGTATTGTCGTCTGGGACACATTAACAAGACTCGTATATCCACACTTTCGAAGAGTGGATACTTGGATGGATTTGATCCTAATTAATATGACGTCTGTGAATCTTGTTTATTAGGCAAAATGCCTAAAACGCCTTTTAGCGGTAAAGGTGTACATGCCTCTGAACTGTTAGCCCTCGTTCATAGTGACGTATGTGATGGAGTTGGTGCTTGGAGTGCCAATCCGAATTGTACATTTTATTATTTATTAATAAAATAACTACATTTTTCATTTCATACCATATTAATGGTATTGTCATTACGCGTATTAAATTGATGGATCTTTATGCTAAGAATGACATTGACCTTAGAATAGTTTTGACACTAGGTGTAAACTATTCTTAAAGTAAATATTCCTAGTCGTTGGTTTTGGTATACGGTCGAATTCCTATAACCTAGAAGACTAGCACATGTCGTATATTGGAATTGGAGTTCCAATGGTTTAACGCGATGTACCATGAGTTTTGGAAACTCGTATAGACATGTGGGTATTCGTTAGAGCGAATACTGAATGACTCATTGGTGATTCCTAATAGTTGGAAGTACATACCATCGTCAATATGAATCTCCTCGAGTCGAGTAGCATATGTAATCCTTTGACTATAGGATATCATTGATTTTGTGTGAGATCCTCCACACTTAGATGCCATGTATGTCAGAAACCTTTCATGCTCTGGCCTCTAGATGTTCATTGGGTGTGGACCGATGCACTCAGTAATCAAATGCGAAGCAAGATAGGATCTGTCGGCCCGTATGTGTACCATAAGGGCTATAGGTATCCATGTTAGTAAAGTCACGATTCTTAAATCTTTGGCCAAAGTCGATCACCTAGGGTGGATCGCATCAGTTATGAAAAATCATGGACATGTCGACATGAGATGTGCGTCTTGGAAACTTGACGGTATATTCTATGTTTCCTAAGCACAACTCGGATAGCCTACGACGAAGGGATTGTTAAACATATGTGATGACCTCGACTTGTATAGTTCATAAAGTTTGTTCGTGTTCTTCGTGAATTCAGAGGTGGCCGAATTGCTTACATATTAGCTAGGCTTATATGAAGAACGTGTCTGAACTTAGAGAGTCCCAATATGAAATGTACTCGTTGAGCACTTGGGTAGCCGATTATTTTTGATAAAATATAATATTCGATATTATAATTATCAACTAAGATAATCAAGTGTTATTGAATAAAATTGATTATTTACTTTGACCTAATTGGATTAATTAGATTAATTCAATAATTACACAAGGGCTTAATTGTAAAATCATAATTATCTCTACCATTTGAGGATATTATGGTAATTGTAATTATGTAATAATATGTGGTTTTGGCTTGATTTAATTGGATTAAATCAAGGTGGCAAACATTTAAGTAATCCATTTCTTAATCTTTGGCTTGATTTAATTGTATTAAATTAAAGTGGGAGACAATGGAGATTAGTCACACCTAATTATACATATTTGGACAAATTAGATTAAACCCACTTAAAAGTTTATTACAACTTTTATTAATTAAAAATTGCCTAAGTTTTGCTATAAATAACAAGCTTTAAGAAGATTTTAATTATAAGTTCAAATACAAGCATAAGTAAATTCTTGAGAGATTAGCCTAAGTTAGAGAAGTGTTTAGAGAAGCTAGTGAGGTCTCTACAACATTTCATCTAGGAGAAATCAAAATTGGATCTTGAAGTGAAGCTTAGAAGCATTGGAAACAAGATTGGATCTTGAAATCAAGCTTGCACACCTTGGAGGTTCTCCAACAATTTTAACAAGGAGAAGTAGATTGGATCTTGCATCAAGCTTACTAGGTAATGTTTGATCTTCTCCAAAGCTATGTTTATTTGTGTATTAGATGCATGATCACATAGCTTAATGTTGAATAAGGCTAATCAATTGTGTTAGGATACTTTAGAAGTATAAACACAACATGTTTGTAATTAAGTCAAAATATTCATGTTAGACATGGAATAATTAATAAGAGTTTGGAACTCTAAATTAAAGGTTAGAGTTATGGCTACCATTCTAGATTCACTTGACCACCTTTAGGTGGACTAGAATTGTTCACGGGATATTTCGTATTGGGATTCTAAAATGGTTTGTGTAATGGATTCAAAATTTACGCTAATGCGTACTTAGAATAAATTTATGTTTTTGGAAAAATATTTGATATTTTTAAAAACTAGATTTTTATTCTATAACATGTGTTTATGTTGGTTTTGAAATTAAAAATTAATTATTGGTGTTTTTGAAGTGTTTAGGGATGGCCGTAAATTTATTGGGTTATAAACCCTCTTATTGCAGCTCTCTGGAATGAGAGCTGCTACTGAGCAAAAGGAAGCAATTAAATAAATATAAATAAAAAATAAAGGGGTTGCATGCTATAGTGCCGCGCACACTGTAGCGCGTGTAGTGCACGAGCGTGGCGCCCTTCACGCGCGCTGATTTTGTTTTCCTTCGTTCGGGAGCTTCCGGACTCCGTTTCAGTCCCGGTTTTTTTCTATACACTCGTAATGGAATATAGTATTTCATTAAATGATTTAAAATTATATTTGATATCCATGGGTTAGAGCCATTTCCGCTGCCCAGGGCACCGATCCGACCCTAGGGGTTCCACAACTGCTCCAACAGTATGCGGGCCCATGTCTAGCCAGGCTAGAGGTGGATATGAATATTTCGTAACCTTTATGGATGATGCATCATGTTATGGTTATGTGTATCTTATGAGACACAAGTCAGAAACTTTTGAGAAATTCAGAGAGTTTCGACACGAAGTAGAAAAACAGACCGATAAAAATATTAAAACATTACTGTCGGACCATGGTGGAGAATACTGGAGCAATGAGTTTCTCGATTACCTAAAAGAATATGGTATTCTTTCACAGCGGACTCCTCCCGGGACACCTCAATTGAACGGTGTGTCCGAATGGAGAAACCGAACTTTGTTGGACATGGTAAGGTCAATGATGAGTCGCACCGAGCTACCAATTTCCTTATGGGGATACGCATTGAACAGTGCAATACTTATTTTGAATAAGGTTCCGTCAAAGGCTGTTGGACAGACTCCATATGAAATATGGACAGGAAAGAAACCAGGTTTTTTCTAGAAAATTTGGGGATGCTGGGCATACGTTAAACGTTTGGATGGTACCAAACTTGAACCCAAATCAGATAAGTGCCTATTTGTAGGTTATCCTAGGGAAACTAAAAGATATTACTTCTACAATCCACAAGAGAACAAGGTATTTTTTGCTCCCCATGCAATTTTCCTCAAAAAGGAATTCCTAAATGCTGTGGTAAGTGGGAGGAAAGTATAACTCGATGAAAATCAGAGTGATACTGTTCCTGACACCGAACCCTTCACGGAACACGAACAGTTCATCAAAGATGAGACTGTACTACAATCTTCTAATACACAAGAATCGCGTAGGTTGGAGAGAGTCAGAAAACAATCTAAGAGGTATGAGTTTCTGATCTCACCTCATGTAGATATTAATCTCATTGAGGAAGATAAACCGGTTACGTATGAGGAAGCGATACAAGGTATCAACTCCACTTTATGGCAATAGGCCATGAAGTTCGAAATGGATTTCATGTATACCAACCAAGTTTGGACACTGGTTGATGCACCAGAAGGCATTAAGCCTATTGGTTATAAATGGGTCTTCAAACTAAATACAGACATGGTTGCAACATACAAACGTACAAAGCTAGGCTTGTAGCGAAAAGGTATCGTCAACGAAATGGTGTCGATTACAATTAAACTTTTTCACATGTTGCCATGATTAAATCTATTCAAATAATGCTTGCTATTGCTGCATATTTTGATTATGAAATATAGCAAATGGACGTCAAAATCGCTTTCCTTAACGGAAACCTTTTGGAGAATGTTTATATGCAACAGCCTGACGGTTTTGTCGTGGCAAAATATGCAAACAAGGTTTGCAAGTTAAATCGATCCATTTATGGATTGAAGCAAGCATCGCGTTTTTGGAACCAACGTTTTGATGAGATCATAAAAGAATATGGTTTCATTCAAAACGAAGATGATTCTTGTGTATATAAGAAGGTTAGTGGGAGCGCACTGACATTCGTTGTCCTATATGTTGATGATGTATTGCTTTTAGGCAATGACATTCCCATGCTACAATCGGTTAAAGCTTGGCTTTCATTAAAATTCTCCATGAAAGACTTTAGAGAAACAGCCTTTATTCTGGAAATAAGGATCTACTGGGATAGATCTAGAAAGCTGCTTGGACTCTCCCAGAGCTCGTACATTGAAAAAGTGTTGAATATATTCAACATGGATCAGTCTAAGAGGGGGCTACTTCCAGTGTCACATGGCGTCTCTTAATCTAAGGACATGTGTCCTAAAACTAAAGATGATCGAGATGCAATGAATCGGATCCCGTTCGCGTCTGTAGTCAGATCGATCATGTATGCCATGATATGTACGCGACCTGATGTCTCGTATGCTTTGAGCATGTGTAGTCACTATCAGGCTGATCCATGTGATGGTCACTGGATTACTGTTACGAACATCCTTAAATATCTTAGACGAACTAAGGATGCTTTCTTAGTCTATGGGGAAGGAGAACTTGAGGTAACTGGGTACACCAATGCAAGTTTCCAAAACCGATAAAGACGACTGTAAGTTGCAATCAAGGTACATATTTTGTTTGAACAACGGAGCAGTGAGCTGGAAATCCTCCAAGAAAGAGACTGTTGTCGATTCAACAATAGAAGCGAAATATATCGCTGTAGTTGAGGCAACAAAATAAGCAGTTTAGATTAGTAAATTCCTAATTAGATTAGGAGTAGTTATGTTAACAGCTGAGCCCGTACCTTTGTATTGTGACAATAACGGGGCTATAACACAGGCTAAAGAACCACAGTCTCATCAACGATCCAAGCATGTACTTCGACGGTTTCATCTAATTCGTGAGATCATACATCGTGGCAATATGAAGATCGAAAAGATCGCTTCAGATGACAACATTGTAGATCCGCTGACGAAAGCTATTTCTCAGAAAAAGTTTGGGCGACATGTACATAGTTCAGGTGTTAGCTACTTGAGTGATTGGCTATGAGCCAAGAGGGAGATTGTTAGACAATTATGACCCATAACATCACTATTTGTAAAAGACATGGTGTTTTTGTACAAATTAACTATGTGACAAAATAAATTGCTATTTTATCATTTTGTAATTAATTTACTTGGATATATAATTGATAAAAGTCCATATGATTAGTTCCGAATTAATAAGATATGAGACAGTATTAATCTCCGAACGGTTTAATCATTAAACATCATTAGTCGTAGTATTATCGAGACTGGACATCGATAATGTGGAATAGACTGGTATTACACTTGTGCGCGTTATGGAAGCTTAATAGCATAGTTCTTATATATTTAAGTATTGGATATTTATACAAGTGTGATAGGAGGTTCTGTTAGCCGTTGGATCGGGAACAGCTTCATTCTGGATAGATCCATCAGAATCTCATTGGCAGTATGACTATATGTCTATGGGAATCCGAATTAGGGTAGGTGTATGTGGTCTTAATCTGAGACTTGCATCGCTAATACTTGCAAAAATTAGTACGCTTTGGTTTTGGTCGTCCGGAGCTTTAACGGGTTCTGTGTACCCTTCTTCTGGGTTTACTTAGAATCGTAGTGTATTGGGTGTGATGTCAAGATGGAAGTATCACTTCAATCATATGGAGATGATGATCACGTAGGATATAAAACTAGTACTCTTAAATGCTGTAGCTATCAGGATAATATGACTAGGTCATGATTATCCGATTACAGAAACTAGTTGCTAGTGATCTGATATATGCCTCCTACGGGGCATACACAATTCCAGCCCTAGGCTTAGCATGTGACATTTGATACTGGATCATATTACGCAATACATAGTATATTATGCCTGATACAGATTATATATTCCTCGTTGAATATTTCTGGAGAATTGGGTAGGCACGATGCTTTGCTAGAAGCCAACCATGTCTTGTAAATAGGTAAGAGCGTGGTACGGGGTACACACGTGTTCGGATAGCCCGATGACCGTATTTACTACTAACATATCCATGTATCTCTTGGGTTGCTTCCCAAAGATTCACCGATGATATTTGACTCGAAAAATATTAATCTGGGATTAATTATGAGAGAGAAAATTAATCTGGGATTAATTATGGCAAGAATTTATCTGGGATTAATTGCGGCAAGAATTTATCTGGGATTAAATTCGCATATAAGAGATAGCGCGATTAATTTGGAATTAATCGACAAAATAAATTAATAGTTAAATTGGATTTTTCTATTTAATTTATTTATTTGGGCTAAAATAATATATTGGATATATTAATTGAAATTGGATTTTAATACGGATTTAAAATTGGATTTTAATTCGAGCGAACGAATTAATTTGGAATTAATTCGTAAGCGAGTTTCGTAATAATTTTACGAGACATTATTATTTAATTAAATTGGATTTAATTATTTAGAGACGGAAAATTCGTTTAATCGGATTGAACAAACCCGGGCCCAAAGTGTGTTGTGTAAGCCAACTTGAATTTTGAATTTAAAGTGGTGGGACCCACTTGACTTACATCAACTATTCATTAGTTTATGGAAGTTTGTTTTTTGAAAACATAACACCAACTTTTGTAATTAGTTGAAAAATTATTCTCTCATTCTTCTCTCTATTTGGCAAGCTCTCTATTGTTCTTGAATTTTTGTTGCAAAAATTCATCATAGCTAGCAATTAAGGAGTTAAACAAATTAATAGGGAAACTCACCCAAGTGTTGCAAACACTCAACAAAGCTTGGAGCTTCTACATCCTTTAAAGAATTTTTAAAATTCTCAACCGATCAATGTAAGTTCTTTCCACAAAATATAATTGATTATTCACACTAGAATCATGTTTAGGATCCTTAGGATGTCTTAGAGACACTAACAAGTACTCCATGTGACCACACAATTTACTCCATATATAGTTTTGATAGCTTCTCTGTCCCTATGTAACTCGAATTGGCAGAAAATTGGTAGATTTAGACAATTGATCCACTATCACCCAAACTGTATCATAACTCTTCCTTGTCTTCGGCAGCCCTACTACAAGATCCATCACAATATTTTCCCATGGCCATATAGGTATAGGTATGGGCTGGATTAATCCAGCTGGATGTCGATACTCTGCCTTAACCTGTGGATAAACCCAACATCGAGATACAAATTCTGAAATCTCTCTCTTCATTCCTAGCAACCAGTATATCTTCTTCAGATTCTGATTAATCTTGGTGCTCACATGATGTATATTATACGAAGCATCGTGAGCCTCATCCAAGATATCTTGCATAAGCGCTCCTGTAGGTGGTGTCATCACTCTGTCACAAAAAAATAATACATCATCTGAACTCAATCTGAAGTAGTATTCTCATTCTTTACAACTTCCACTCTCCACATTCCATAATGATCTTCTTTATTTTGTGTTTTTTTGAGTCTATCTAGCAGTGTAGGTCAAACCTTTAGGTGGGCAAGAAGACCTATGCCATCGTATATCTCAAAGATCAGATGTAACGCTGTCATCTCCTCCAACATCCTCTGCATATCCCTCAAAAATTACAATTTACCCACATTCTTCCTACTCAATGCATCAGTAACTACATTGATCTTTTTAGGATGGTAATTAATAGTTTAATCATTATCACTTTAATAGTATAATCATTATCACTTAGAAACTCCATCCAACATCTTTGTCTTAAATTCGTCTCTCTCTAGATGGTAAGATATTTCATACTCTTATGATCGGTATAAATATCACACTTGACACCTTATAAATAATGCCTCAAAATCTTTAGAGCATGTACAATTGCCGCCATCTCTAGATCATGGGTGTGATAATTCTTTTCATGAGTCTTCAACTGTCTTGAGGCATAGGCAATCACTCTCCAATGTTGCATCAGTGCACATTCTAACCCTTGATGTGACGCATCCATATAAATCAAATATCCATCAAGTCCAGAAGGTAGAGTAAGTACCAATACAGTAGTTAGTTTCTCCTTCAAAGTCTGGAGAGTCATCTCACAATCATTAGTCTATACAAATAGTACTTCATTTCTCGTCAGCTGGGTCATCGGAGCAGCAATAATAGAGAAATCTCAAATAAAGCGATGGTAGTAGCTTGCTAATCCCAGGAAGCTCTAAATCTATGTCGTCGTTCTTGATCTCTCCTATTTCAGAACAGCTTTGATCTTCTGCGGATCTATATAAATACCCTTTCTTGAGATAATATGCCCCAAAAATACCACCATATCCAACCAAAATTCATATTTAAATAACTTGGCATATAATTGCTCCCTCCTCAAAGTCTCTAATACCAATTGAAGGTGGTGCTCATGATTTATCCGAGAAAGCGAATACACAATGATGTCATCAATAAACACTACAAATAACTTATCTATATACGATTGTAACACTCTATTCATTAAACCCATGAATGTTGCATGTGCATTGGTAAGTCCGAATGGCATCACTAGAAACTCATAATGCATGTATCTCATTCGGAATGCTGCCTTGGAAATATCTACAACATGGATCCTTATATGATGATATCCCGATTGAAGATCAATTTTTGAAAACATCGAGTCTCCCAGAAGTTGATCAAACAAGTCATCAAAATAAGGTAACGACACCGGTTCTTGACCGTCACCTTATTGAGCTGACAATAATCAAAACACAATCTTAAACTGCCATCCTTCTTTCTCATGAAGAATATTGGTGCTCCCTAAGGTGATACACTAGGTCTAATAAATCTATGATCTAACAGTTCTTGCAATTGTTCTTTCAGCTCCTTCATTTTTGTTAGGGCCATACGATAAAACGTTACTGAAATAAGGGCGGTACCAGATATTAGATCTATAGTGAACTCTAAATCTCAATGATGAGGTAATCTTGGCAGCTCATCGGTAATCACATCATGATACTTTCTCACAATTAAAATACCTGATATATGTATTTATTCCTCCTCATTCACTAAAGAGATACTCGTTAAAAAGCCTATGCACCATTGTCTAATCATCATACAAACCGACATAAAAGAAATGATAGGCGCCACAACCCGACTACAATCCCTAACCACCTTGAACTCCTCGTTGTCTACTCTAAACCTTACTTATTTTCCGCTATAATCTATAATAGCTCTATGAGCCGTCAGCTAATCCATCCCTAGAATCACATTGAAGTCCTCCATCTCCAACAGGTAAAATATAATTGGTAGTTATTTTTCATCAATCTCAATGCTCAATCCTCTGTATACTGTATCTATCATGGTTTCTTTCCCCGAAGGAAGACTCACAATAAAAGGAATCCAGTTGGACTCCACTATACTACCCAGACAATGAATACAAGTAATAGTAATAAATGAATGCGTAGAACATGTAACAAAAAGAGCTCGAACAAGTATACCTGATACCCAAACTGTACTAAATATAAAATCACCGCCATCTTGTACCTCTTGCATTTTCATGGTGAAGACTCGTCTTTTATCAGTATCAAATGCAATATACGTCTGAGATGACTGTCCTCTACCACCATATGCTCTACTCATGCATTTTCTTTCTATGAAACCCAAGCCTCACCCATGGCCACCCCTGGAACCTATCCCTCTACCATGTCATGCTGCCATTGCTTCTCATGCTGTTAGCTCAGCTCATCGAGATCCATCACCAGTAGGGTAATCTCTAGACAAATGTCTAACTGCTGACATTAGAGACATCTCTTTCCTTTGTTGCAATATATACTAATACGGCCCTCCTGACCACAGTTATAGTATCGACGCGGGCCAATAGGTCGAGATGATACACTTGCTACACTTTGATCAATAGATGAGATCGTGCCTCTACTATAACCCTGCTCAATCTAACCCCCACAGAACTGTCATCTAGAAGGTGCACTTTGTATGCCTCTGGGCGATATCCCATTCTGACTCTGCTACGGGGAATGCGATTTGTGATTTGATTTGGTCTGTCTCCCCTCAGAGGCCTCATCTCACCTCCTCTTTCTAGTCTCTCGAAAAGTTACTATGTTCTCTCTCTCGATCTTGATCTCACTCTCTACAATCATAGCTCTGTCAACTAATATTGTGTATGTCAACTTCCCCAAAATCGAGATCCTTGATCTAATCTTCTGTCTTAGTCTAACCTTGAGCTTCTCTAATTTGTTTGGATAATATCGAGAAAATGAAATCATATGCCTCTTATGCTCTATCATTGTCTCCGATAGTCTCTGAACCATATGATTAAACTGATCACACTGTTCACTTCGCGAAGCATAAGGGAAATAGTTCTTATTGAAATCTTTCTTGAACAATAAAGTCTGGTGATCTCAATCTATCCATTAATATAGTCTCTGTATGCTTCCATCAGGTCTTTGCCCCACCTCTCGTAATAAAAGTAGCGAACTTAACATTCTCTTGATCGGTCAGGTCTACCACACTGAATATGTGCTCGTTGTCATTCTTTTGCTTCTCTACAGTGAGGGGATCATATGTATCATGAAATTGAGGAAGCCTCAAATTGTGAAACTGATCCAACTTTCTCGTGTTACCACTACTGATTGAAGGTACATTAGCCGCTGGCCTATGGAAACCATATGTGCAACTGCGTCGATAAACCTCCTCAATACATCTTCTAAATATATAGTCATCGGGGGAACTGAAGAAGGAGTGGCAGGGTCAGGGATAGGGTCAATGCAGCTACGTAAAATACCGTGGGGGCAGTTATCGGAATTACATGAGGTATAGGTCTAGAACCCTGTCACCTTTAACAATTATAGGAACACCAGATGAAGCTAGATCCTGTTCAGGATCTTCAAGCTGGGTATGAGGTCCTCCAATACCAATATCTGACATTCTCACGTGTCATTAAGCCATCCCTCACCCACGTTGAGTACCAGTACCACATACATGTCCAGACATTTTCCTACAAACACAAAACTACTCTTTTAATACCTTTATCTAATGTAATTTGTCTACAGAATCTAAAATCTCCGCTCTGATACCAAATCTTTCACGACCCCCTCCCTAGAGCGAGCCTAACCCTAGATTTGGGTCTGTGAACTTCTTCAGCTTGAGCTTTCTACATGTCATGTAATGTAAAAATATTTGCAAAAAAAAAATACTTCTTAAAAATAATATTTATCAAATCTCTGAAAAATCTCATTAATTAATGTTTACAACAAAAGTCTTAGAAACATAAAAATAATATCACAAATCTCATATCACAAAAGAAATATCAAGACCAACCTGAATGGCTGTTGTGGTAAGCGAATCAAATCCTGTTATTGCTACTATTGAGCTGACGAACTACCTGGTATGTTTGGGAAAATGAGGGCGAGCTTAAAGAGTGCAGTAAGTAAAACACTTACTATCTCAGTCAAACCATTCTCGCAACAATACAAACACCAATCAAACAAATGCTGTTAATCAGATTTGATATAATAGTGGATTGAAATCATTGGGAGAGTAACAACACTCCTTACAAGGTTTCCCACTATATAACATCGCATTAATATGCAAGAGGGGGATTGAACCACACACCTCTGCTAACCTCGCATCTTCGATCACTATTATACAAAACTCTAATTAATCAAGAACCCGACTCATAATACAATCATGCAATTATACTGAAATCATATTCACGAATTTATAACTATCATGCTATTTATAACTCAATAAAAATTTATATATATATTATATATATATATATATATATATATATATATATATATATATAAAACTATGTTTATACAATAATATATTTAGACTTTTATGACAACACATCAACTAACAAATAATTATGTTAAGGTAATCAACATGAATTATGCTTACCTCAATCCACATAAGAAACCTCTATGTATCTATATCATCGCCAAGATCTGGAAATATAAAATTACGATCAGATCCATCAATTTTGCTAAATTTATATTTTTATCACAAAACTTTCTAAATTTTTAATTTAACCCATAATTTTTTAACCTTGTCAATTTAGTCATAAAACTCTCAAATATTACTTATTAACCCCTAAAAATTAAAATTTACAAATTTAACCCTAATTATGTCAAATTTATAATTAGGTTTAAAACTTTTAAAATTTTTTATTTACACCTCTAAAACTGTAACAATAACGTACCAAGCTTCAACAAATTCAAAATGCCACATCGAGGTGATCAATGGAGAATATATGTCATAAGGATCACAATGATGGTGGTGGTGACGTCTGATGTGCGGTGGTTATCGACGAACGATTAAAAAATGATAACTCTCTTTTTTGGCCCGTTTCACAAAAATCGAATATCAGATCTGGGAAACCGAAGTACCCATCGTATGTAGCTGGATGAGGGGAATATTCTACTCCAAGAGGTGAGGTTCACACATGAAACATGTGGTAGCAGTGATGTGGTAGTGTGTGTACGCGCGTGAGGGCACGTGCAGTGGAGTTAGGTCGTCAAACCAGCAGGATTCGCTTCATCTCGTTAAAAGGATTCTCCAGATGTTGTCTTTCATTGGAAACAATGTGCGGATGACGTCGAACAACCTCTTCTTCTCTCCTGCCCATACTTTCTCTCTTTACTAGTTCAACTCTCTTTCTTTCACTCTCACTGATTTCGTCTCTCTCTCTCTCTCTCTATCTCTCTCTCTCTCTCTCTCACTAGTCTTTGAAATGTCTTCAACAAACACTGCTCACCCTCTCTTTTTATCTCACATTAAACACACATATAAACTATGATTTTTTTTCTTAAGTAAGGTAAGTTTTGTGTTTGAGTTGTATTAGGAGTATGTGTGTGGTTGCTGATTTTTTTTATTTTGGGAAAAGAGAAGTGAGTCTGGGGGAGTGTGAGGGATACATAATATTCAGAAATAATTTAATTTTTTTAAAAAAAAAATGAGATATCACACCACCTGTTGTTTTCAAATCCAGGGGTATGACATAAGATCGACAGTTTAGGACACAATAGTTCACAAACTATGAAGCTTTGATAGAGCAGGAGCTGACTTTATGCCTTAAGGTGTAAGACATTACATAGTAGAAAAAAGGAGAAAGGAAATACAATCATACAAATCAATACAGTTTAAGCACGATTAATTACGGGTCTCCAAGGGGTCTAATTTGATGGCATAATGTTTAAGATTTGGTTGCTCAAGTCATAAGTTTGAATTCATGAGGTATATGTTTTGTAAAATGCTAGGACAATTAGATGTTTTATCTGGTCTGCTTAAGCTCGGGTCGGATGGTATGACGGTGAGGTTTCCAACGTTTCTAAAAAAAATTACGAATAGGGTGGGCAAATGGTCCGGACTTTAAAGGCTTTCATTCAATACATGTGTTATTTATTAATGTTTTCAAAAGTTTTGAAAATCCAATTTCTTAAACTTTGAATTGATGTTCTTATTTTATTTTAATAAGTCCAAACTTTAATAAACAATCTTAAAATTATGGTGGACTTTTTAAAGCCTGTTCCATTTACCTACTCTAATTGCAGATCATTATTTGAGTGATTTGATTTGGCCGAATTTGACCATTTGAAATCGATGTTGGAATTTAGATAATTTTGAATTGACCGATTTCTGATTTTTCAAAAAAATAGCCGATTTTATTTTTAATTTTTTCAATTTTTTTTAGTGTCTAAATTGATGATTTTGTGTGAAAAATAGAAGGATTCCATTAGAAATGATGAAAAATATTATGATTCGAGTTACACAAATTATTACTAAAATAATATAATATCCCAGATTTTTGGGACAAATCTGGACGGTTCCCGGACTGAAGTTATAGTCTCGGAACAGGATGATAATAAAGAATAAGATTTCAAGCGATGATATATGGGTTGGAATAATATAAAGTGAAGATTTGTCGCTTAGAAGACGCATCGTCTCAAAAATCAGTTACGCGATTTTTATTATACGCGTAAAGTTTGCGGTTTCGGTCATGAAAATAGAACAAAAACTCCAATTGGGTTGATTCTTAAACCATCGGACTCGTTTTTCCGAGGCGAACAACTTTCATGTTAAACACTTTTCGAATATCACGTCAGAAGGCTTTCAAAATTGATGATTTCCGAAAATACCCCTATAAGTGAGGGCAGTTTGGTAATTTCTAGATTGTGATAATTGTATTACCTGATTTTTTCATTTTTAAAAAATAAAAAGAAATACAGAAATGGAAAAGAAAATAAAACAAAAGTAGAAAACATCAAAGGATGCGTGAGAGAAGGAGAGAGAGAAGCAGCGTCGCCGGTGTCCCTCCGGCCAGCCTCGCGCCGGCGGGGCAGCATCCGCTGAAGCGTCCGTCCACGGCGCACCTACTGGTGGCCGGCGCCAACATATAGGATCGCCGGAATCGGTGCAAGAAATGGAGAATGGTCGCGAAAATGGGTTTCGTGGTTCCGGCTCGTCGGTTCGTTTCCCGACCCGAGCCACCCGCCTAATCGAAGCCCTCGACGAGTACTACGAGATGGTGGTGACGGTTTCTCCGATTCGTGCTTGGAATCACGCAAAATAAGGAAAAAATCCACGTGTGAACAGTAACCCGACGTGAACAGTAGCTCCGATCGGAATTCCGTCGATTCCAGCGCGTTCGTGGGATGGTTTGGAGTCCGTATATGGCCTCGAAACCTTGATCGTATCAGGATCATGAGTGTCCGCCTAGCCAGGTAAGTAGTCTATGAAATGAATACTTGAGATGTGTTCTGATTGATTTTAGATAATAAGGAAATGTTATAAACACATGTATAATCATATAACAAAATGAATATGTGTGTATATATATATATATATATGCAAGTTAGTTACCAGTAAGAATGGTGAAGTATAGGTATACATGATAAGTGAGTAACTTTATATTGTATAATATAAGAATACTTTGGATTGTGGGTTGTAGAAACTACACCCTAGAGAATGGGATTAAGGATTAAAGTATCATAATTTATAAGGAAGTAAATGATTATGTAAAAATCCATGTGGAAGAATACAAAAACAAGAACATGAATGTACACATAGATAAGTAAAAGTATGTAAGTTGTATGAAGAAATAAGTAAGCATATAAGTACAAAAGCGGATAAGTATGCACAGAGAAATAAGTAAGCTTGCATATAGTAAGTGTGTGTTTTGTGTACAAGTATTTTGAGGCATGTTTAAATTAACATAGAGTAAATGTGTATATGAATATATATAAATGAGATCTTTGAGCATATGTTGACATTGAGAAATGGTTATATAAGTTTAAGAACTGAGAATTCGAAAGATTGTATATGTGTGAAGTTTGATATAGTAGAATAGTTTTGATTGCATACGTGTATGTATAAGTATAAAATTAGTAAGATAGTATGAGAAGTATATGCATATGTACATTGTTGGTAGTATGAATGTATGTTAAATTAAGTATGTCTGAGTGTGAGCAAAGCATACTGATGATATTTTGAGCATATAGATCATAAGATAATTGTTGATGAAAGCATGTAAAGATTAGAATTCGTATATCATTAATTTATGGTTATGCATGAATATGTACATTTACACATATGACATTGTAAGAAGCATGACTAGGGTGGGAGGAAGCATGAGGAATGCATATGCATGTGTGTGTGTGTGTGTTAAGATCTTCAGAAGTTGAGCTAAAGTTAAGAATGTTTTCGAAATTCAAAGTGTTTTAAAGAAAAGTTTCAAATTTTTTTGAAAGACAATATATTTCAGAAAAATGTTTCTTCCAATTTTGAGATTTTAAAGCATGAGTTCTATGGTTTTTGGGGCATGAGGGAAAAACTCACCCCATTATG
The DNA here is from genome assembly GCA_019454045.1 of Zanthoxylum bungeanum. Classification (NCBI taxonomy): domain Eukaryota; kingdom Viridiplantae; phylum Streptophyta; class Magnoliopsida; order Sapindales; family Rutaceae; genus Zanthoxylum; species Zanthoxylum bungeanum. The sequence goes on along the minus strand of SKCR01038891.1, from coordinate 401,107 downwards.
TAACTTGAGATTCAGTTGGAATTGACGGATATTATGGAATTGACAGATATAGTGACATGTGCACATGTGGATGACTGAGGGGACGCTCTCAGATCCTCGAGCCGGGCTAGGGGGACGGCAATACGTAACGCTCCTGGACCCCAGTTTTTGAGCTTGGGTGGTAGTATAGATCTCTACCCCCAGCTCCAGTTTGTGGCTTGGGGGACGGCGATATGTAACCCCCCAAGACCACCAGTTTCAGAGACAGTAGTGGCATGCTTTGGGGGAAGACGATACGTAACGCCTTAAAGTCATGGATTTGCACTGCTGGCTCTAGTTAGGCGTATGGGGGGACGGCGATACGTAATGCCCTCATACATCCAGTTTTTCAGAAAGAGACAAAGAACTCAGTAACAAGTAATATATTTATAAAAACTTGATGTGTATATATATTAAGATGTTTAAAACTATAAACAATAAACAGAATTTAAAGTATGATAGTGATCAGATAAAAGGATCAGTAACAAGTAATATATTTATAAATGGATAAGAACTAGATAGTTAGCTCAGACCTAATACCTAATAGCATGGTCACATAAACAACACAGGTTAACACAGAAATGAAATTCAGACTTTGTGTTTGACGCTCAATGTATGAGCATGATTACTTACTGAGTCTTATGACTCACACTACAACAGTTTGTTAGTTTTGTGGGTCAGTAACAGACATACTGAGCCAATAGTATTTCAGTGAAGACTTTGAAGACAGTGGATCGCCCCAATTACAATTAAGAGAGTCATTGAGTCCTGGGTCAAGTTATGGGTCATCACGATCCTTTGTATTTGTACTTGTATTGTATATGTAGTTGCATAGTATTATTTTGAGTTCTGTCCGGAGGCCAAGTGATTTACATTTTGTTCATTGAGTTCAGGCCTGAGGCCTAGATGATGATTACATATGATTTGAATTGCATAGCAGGTTGTTCCCGGGTGCTGGCTATAAGCCAGGTTGCATGATGTTCTGCATACATCATGCCGAAATTTCGTCAGAATCAGAGACTTATGGAGGTAGGATTAGCCTGTCTTAGGTGGGATGTTACAAAGTTGGTATCAGAGCATGGTTTAAGAGTTAGAGTCTGTAGCATGGTCTAGAAGTCAGTGACTGCAACTGTTGGGATCCGGCAGTCAGAGATTGTCTTCAGTTTTGTAAGGACCACGTAGGTCTTTGTATGTACTTTCTATGATAGTTTGATATGGAATGATTTTATTGTTTAGTGCCTTGCTTACTTGAATATGAGTCCAAGGGTGACTCAATTGATGTGCATAGATTAGCTATCTCCGTATGGGAGGAGATTAATTTAAGTTAATACTTTTGCGGCGCTTTTAGATAAGAGAATTCGCATAAAATAGATAATATCAGTATATGGCCCTTGTGAGGCCAGATGAATCGAGCTAAGAACCAGAACAGTACAGCTAGAGATTAGAATCAGATTAATATAGTTAGAGATGAGAACCAGACTAGTATAGTCAGTTAAAGCCGTGGATGAGCTGTTATAGTTCCTAGTTTATAGATAGCGATTAGTTCATAATTGGGACAGAGGAGTTAGATCAGTGGATTTTAGAGTAAGATAGTTTCCGCACATATGACCAGGTTCGAATCAGCAGTTATAAGGGTGGAGAAATTTCGAGGACGAAATTTTATAAGGATGGGTGAATGTAACATCCCAAATTTTTGGGACGAATCTGGACAGTTCCCGGACTGAAGTTATAGTCTCGAAACAGGATAATAATAAATAATAAGATTTCAAGCGATGATATATGGGTTGGAATAATATAAAGCGAAGATTTGTCGCTTAGAAGACGCATCGTCTCAAAAATGAAATACACGATTTTAATTATACGCGTAAATTTTACGGTTTCGGTCACTAAAATAGAAAAAGAACTCCGATTGGGTTGATTCTTTAACCATCAGACTCATTTTTCTGAGACGAACAACTTTCGTGTTGAACATTTTTCGAAAATCACGCCAGAAGGGTTTCAAAATTGACGATTTCCGAAAATACTCCTATAAGTGGGGGCATTTTGGTAATTTCTGGATTGTGATAATTGTATTACCTGATTTTTTCATTTTTAAAAAATAAAAAGAAATACAAAAATGGAAAAAGAAAATAAAACAAAAGTAGAAAACAGTAAAGGATGCGTGAGAGAAGGAGAGAGAGAAGCAGCGTCGCCGGTGGCCCTCCGACCAGCCTCGCACCGGCGGGGCAGCAGTCGCCGAAGCGTCCGGCCACGGCGTACCTTCTGGTGGTCGACGCCGATGCATAGGATCGCCGGAATCGGCGAAGGGAAATGGAGAATGGTCGCGAAAATGGGTTTCGTGGTTTCTGGCTCGTCTGTTCGTTTCACGACCCGAGCCACCCGCCAAATCGAAGCCCTCGACGAGTACTACGAGATGGTGGTGACGGTTTCTCCGATTCGTGCTTGGAATCACGCAAAATGAGGAAGAAAGCCACGCTTGAACAGTAACCCGACGTGAACAGTAGCTCCGATCAGAATTCCGTCGATTCCAGCGCGTTCGTGGGATCGTTTGGAGTCCGTATATGACCTCGAAACCTTGATCGTATTAGGATCATGAGTGTCCGCCTAACCAGGTAACTAGTCTATGCGATGAATACTTGAGATGTGTTCTGATTGATTTTAGATAATAAGGAAATGTTATAAACACATGTATAATCATATAACAGAATGAATATGTGTGTATATATATATATATATATATATATATATATATATATATATATATATATATATATATATATATATGCAAGTTAGTTACCAGTAAGAATGGTGAAGTATAGGTATACATGATAAGTGAGTAACTTCATATTGTATAATATAATAATACTTGGGATTGGGGGTTGTAGAAACTACACCCTAGAGAATGGGATTAAGGATTAAAGTATCATAATTTATAAGGAAGTAAATGATTATGTACAAATTCATGTAGAAGAATACAAAAACAAGAACAAGAACATGAATGTACACATAGATAAGTAAAAGTATGTAAGTTATATGAAGAAATAAGTAAGCATATAAGTACAAAAGCGGATAAGTATGCACAGAGAAATAAGTAAGCTTGCATATAGTAAGTGTGTGTACAAGTATTTTGAGGCATGTTTAAATGAACATAGAGTAAATATGTATATGAATATATGTAAATGAGATCTTTGATCATATGTTGACATTGAGAAATGGTTAAATAAGTTTAAGAACTGAGAATTCGAAGATTGTATATGTGTGAAGTTTGATATAATAGAATAGCTTTGATTGCGTATGTGTATTTATAAGTATAAAATTAGTAAGATAGTATGAGAAATATATGCATATGTATATTGTTGGTAGTATGAATGTATGTTAAATTAAGTATGTCTGAGTGTGAGCAAAGCATACTGATGATATTTTGAGCATATATATCATAAAATAATTGTGGATGGAAGCATGTAAAGATTAGAATTCGTATATCATTAATTTATGGTTATGCATGAATATGTACATTTACACATATGACATTGTAAGAAGCATGGCTAGGGTTGGAGGAAGCATGAGGAATGCATATGCATGTGTGCGTGTTAAGATCTTCAGAAGTTGAGCTAAAGTTAAGAATGTTTTCGAAATTCAAAGTGTTTTAAAGAAAAATTTCAGATGTTTTTGAAAGACAATATATTTCAGAAAAATGTTTCTTCCAGTTTTGAGATTTTAAAGCATGAGTTTTATGGTTTTCGGGGCATGAGGGAAAAACTCACCCCAGTATGTAACTTGATATTCAGTTGGAATTGACGGATATTATGGAATTGACGGATATAGTGACATGTGCACATGTGGATGACTGAGGGGACGCTCTCAGATCCTCGAGCTGGGATAGGGGGACGGCGATATGTAACGCCCATAGACCCCAGTTTTTGAGCTTGGGTGGTAGCATAGATCTCTACCCCCAGCTCCAGTTTGTGGCTTGGGGGACGGCGATATGTAACCCCCCAAGACCACTAGTTTCAGAGACAGTGGTGGCATGCTTTGGGGGAAGACGATATGTAACGCCTTAAAGTCATGGATTTTACTGCTGGCTCTAGTTAGGCGTATGGGGGGACGGCGATACGTAATGCCCTCATACATCCAGTTTTTCAGAAAGAGACAAAGAACTCAGAAAAAGTTTTCAGTTTTCAGATACAGTTTTTAGTTTTCAGATACAGTTTTTAGTTTTCAGATATAGTTTTCAGAAAGAGCTTATAGAAAAGAAAATGTCCAGAAACAGCTGATTTATAAGAGATTTAGAATTTTAAAGCAGAAACCAGTTTTCAAGTAAAGTTTTTTTCACAAAGAATTTTCAGAAAGGAGTTTTCAGAAAAGAATTTGCAGAAAGCATTTTCTAAAAGCATTGCATGTTAAAGTAGAGTAAATTTTACAAGTCATGCATATAAATCATACATTTTGACTATCATTTAAAAATGCATAAAGTTGATATTATGCATGATAACATTAGTACTTTCATATGTAAGTTTTTTAGAAAAGGGTTTTAAAGTAATAGTTTCTAAAAGCATGGCATATTGAGTATAGTATAATTCACCAGATAGATATATAGATCATATATTCTAGAAAATCATTCGAGATCGCATATAGTTGATAGTGACGCATGATAGCATTGTTACATTTATTTGCATACCATGTCTGTATGAGTTGTATAAGAGTAACTTCCTGCGAGTGATAATGTATGGTAATATGACTAGTATATATATGTGTGTATGCTTGCATGGTTTAAGGTTGTATGATAAGCGTTTGATAGAAAGAATAGTTTAAAGTTCTGATTTGATGATATTTCAATGTAATAAATGAAAGATGATTATATTAAATGTCTTATCTAGATTATCAAAAGTGACCAGGTAAGTATTGAGATGTCAGAGTAGCGCAGTGAAAGCATGATTGAGTTTTGACATGGTTAATAGTGATATAGAAGCTTGATGTGTATATATATTAAGATGTTTAAAACTATAAACAATAAACATAATTTAAAGTATGATAGTGATCAGATAAAATGACCAGTAACAAGTAATATATTTGTAAATGGATAAGAACTAGATAGTTAGCTCAGACCTAATACCTAATATCATGGTCACATAACAACACAGGTTAACACAGAAATGAAATTCAGACTTTGTGTGTGTTTGACGCTCAATGTATGAGCATGATTACTTACTAAGCCTTATGACTCACACTGCAACAGTTTGTTAGTTTTGCAGGTCAGTAGCAGACATACTGAGCCAGCAGGATTTCAGTGAAGGCTTTGAAGACAGTGGATCGCCCCAATTGCAGTCAAGAGAGTCCTGGGTCAAGTTATGGGTCCTCACGATCCTTTGTATTTGTACTTGTATTGTATATGTAGTTACATAGTATTATTTTGAGTTCTGGCCGGAGGCCAAGTGATTTATATTTTGTTCATTGAGTTCAGGCCTGAGGCCTAGATGATGATTACATATGATTTGAATTGCATAGCAGGTTGTTCCCGGGTGCTGGCTATAAGCCAGGTTGCATGATGTTCTGCATACATCATGCCAAAATTTCGTCAGAATCAGAGGCTTATGGTGTTAGGATTAGCCTGTCTTCTGCCGGTAACATCCTGGCTTAGGCGGGATGTTACAAATAATAACATCAAAATCCTTAATTTATTATATATTCTTAAATAAGGATAATTTTTTGCTATTTGTATCAAAATAGTCTATATTCATATTGACTTAACTAATGACTCTTAAATTATTTAGCATTTTTACATTCATAAATGAATTATTTTAGTGATTTGTGGATGATCTTAATAAATTTTGAATTTTATTTATTTATTTTTAATTATACAAAATATCAACTTTACCTTTTTATATTAATCCCGCTGTTTTATAGATTTTTGATTAAACTGCACACATACAAGTATTAAGAAACTTATTAGAAATAAGGACCAGAAGAGATTTGCGAATACCATTTTCGGAGTATCAGGGAATGTTTTGAATATTGACGGTATTCAGTTAAAGGAGAAATTCTTTCTATTATGCAACGGTATATTTGAAATTAAAATTTCTTGAAATAAAAACCATCCATTGCATTGTAATTTTTTTTAATCGTTGAAAACTCCGCTTAAGCGAAACAAGTAAAATCCTCAGTTGTTCTAGGCTCTTATAAGAAACGTACTCATTGGATTCGAACCCAAGACTTCCAGATGAGATCCTAAACTCTATACCACCAAACCACACCCCTTAGAGACTTGCATTGTAACTCACCAAATAAGAATCAAACATATTAAATGTATCTGTTAAAAATGGCTCATATTCAATCAATATATGGGTATTATGAATATTTGATTAAGACTATAATGCCAGTTAGTTTAATTTTTTTTCTGTAAAAAATACACATGAAGTTTTTTGTTTGAAATATTCATAATCTATCATTTTTTAGACTGATTTAGGGACTCCATTGAACTTTGGATGGATCTATAATCTCAGTTTCACCCTTAAGAAAGGCCCTACCTGTAATATCTCAGATTATTTTAGCGTGTTTGCGTGAATGTTATTTTTCACGTGTGAGGCCGCGTCCGAGCGCGGGGTTTATTTTTACGGTAATATGGGAACTATTACAATAGATGAGTTATAATATATTAACAATTAATTTTGAGGGGTTAAACTGAAATTTACCAATTAGAATATATAAATATATATAAATCTAGATTTTTATTTACACACATGTGTGTATCACATTACACACTCACACATGGAATACATATACACACATATATTATTTAACACACACACACGTGTTTTCACACAACACACACACGTTTAACAAATGCACCCACACACGCAAAAAAAAAAAGAGAAGAGACGAGAGAGAGGGAGAAAGATCGGGAGAGAGAGAGGAGAGAGATCGAGAAAGAGAGAGGGGTGAGTGTAACATCATAAGAAAAGATTGGGAGTGTAACATCAAAACTCATACTACCATCATCACTATCAAGTCAATCATCCTACTTTAATCTTCAAATTCAAAAAACTCCAACATAAGAAAAAGGGTCAAGTTTTCTTACCTCCATTCTTTTGATTTTCCTCCACTCCTCAAGCTTCCATGGATGCCAAGCTTTTTTGTGATTCTCTTTTCTTCTCTTTTTCCTCTTCTTTTTTCTTCTTCTTTCTTTCCCTCTCTTTCTCTCTCGGCTTCTCCTTCTTTCATTCCTTCTATTTTTCATTTTTCCTTTTTGGAAATGGTTAATAGTGGTCCCTTATATAATGGACCTAAATGATAAAAGAAAATTATAGAAGAGTGTAAAAAAATGGAGAGAATTGGAGATTTTTACATTTTTGTCCGAAATCACTTTTCATCCAGATTTAACTTGCGTTTTTGACTTAGTTCTGGTCTGAATTTGGGAAAATGTTTAACACGATAGTTGTAGGTCTCGGTCTCAGATTTTTGAGGATATAAAATTTATAAAAATCGGGGATCGAACGAAAAAGTTATGCCCCAAATACTATGGATGATCCAATGGGAACACAGTACAGTCCCAGTCCCGGGACTTCAAGAAATTTACTGATTGTCTCCAAAGTCGTTCCATGAGCGTATTTGAGTCTAATCATAGTTTATTTTTACATACCTTCATCCCGTACCTAATAATATCACTGTAGGCGGTAGTAGGAATTATCGGTCGTTACAATTTCTCCACCTTAAATAGGATTCGTCCTCGAATCCTTTCTGGCGTCTAACTCATGGTCTTCTTAGTTCCTCGTATTCTATACTTATCTTCTTGTCTTTAACCTCTACTGGCTACTAGATCTCTCCTCTTTTCTCTTCTCTGAGTATTCTTCCTGTAATATTTCTGCTGAGTATTTTTTTTAACTACTATCTTTTGATTCTTTAACTATATTGCATACTCATTAACTCCAAGATATCTTTCTTATAGGTCTTTACTTATGCTCCATAATTTCCTAATTGATCAGATTCTTGATACCTTTAACTTTCTCTAAGGATTTTACCTGTATTTCTTTCTTCACATACGTATCATATCCTCAGACCTTGATTTCTTGAAATATCTGCTATCATTTGACTACTACGTTACTTTGGTACTATTCTAATTTATCAACTTCCTTTCTGACTCCCAAAAGTCTTCACTTGTTCATTCTCGGACTACATCTGTAGGTCTCATCTCGTTGATCTTTCCTTTATATTCTTTTATCTCAACTCGCCTTCTATACTTATTTGCATGTTAGAATACATTTTCTCTGTTGATTTTTCATACCAGGGTGAACTTATTTTTCTTTCGGTGACCCATACATTTGCCTAAGAACCTCGTGCACACTTGTCTAGTATCTCTTTATATATTGGGTACTACTACTAAAACTTTTCTGACTTATCTTTTCTAACTTTACTCCTGGTTCTTTTCATTAATCAATCACTTCACATCCTATACAAGTCCTTCTAGAAGCATACTCTCTAACAAATTCCTTATATTGTCATTTTTTACCCTTTTGTTGCTCAACTCCCGGCAGTTACTACGTTATTTTTCTAGTACTACTATAATCCTTTTTATTATCTTTCTTAAGGGACTCATTCTGCCATGATGGTTCATTTCTTATCTTAGTCCTTCAATCCTTACTCATTCACTTTCTTGAAAACTTTATTTACTTCGACTACTAAGAGCATTTTTTGCTAAGTTTCGATCCATACTCTATTCTCCTCCTAAAATCCTTATCATTAACTCTATAAGGTCCTTTATAAGTTGTTCACTATATTCTTTATAAATCATTTTCCATGATCTGTTGTTCTTCCAATTCTTCTACGTCCTTGAGGGTTCATTGACTTAATTGTTGAGCCATCCTGTGATTTATCTAACCTATCAACTATTCTCTTTTGCTGATACTTTTCTCTGCTAACCATAGGGTTCCATGACTATCATTGATTCATTACTCTATTGTTCCTTTGTCATGTTGTCTTCGCACCCAAATAAACTGAAATTTTTCCTCATTACTCCTCACATTTCTCATACCATTTTCATGTCATATTTCCTTATTATACTCCTTACTAAGATAACTGTGAGTCACTCCTCTATTTGGTTCTTAAATCTCAACCTCATGTTCCTAATATAAATCTTGATTTGATCACTTTATCCTAGCGTTCATATTGGTACTCTCATCACATCTTAAGTATCTTCAACTTCTTAGGTCTATCCTTATATTCTTCTACGAATCTCTACTGACTCGACTTATCTGTGGGTTCTACAACATTTGATCTATTTATGAACTCCTACTAGTCTAATAAGCCTCACTCTGAATCACCTCAATCTTTGCGTTATTCTGAGTTTTCCTCTTTATATCCTCAAAATTTCTTTGATCCTTCTTCTAGGTGGTCTACCCCTCAAGAGCCTTTAATTTCTCGAAATAAACTCCCATCGGTTTTCTTACGGTCACTTATACTCATGTTGATAGGAACTACTTATATCCCATTAGTCCTTTTTATTTATGTCTTGGGGAGCTTCTTCTTCTTTGTTCTAGTATTAATGTTCTGATGAAGTCTATTGCTCATATAGAATGGGTATGAGATGGACTCTGCCAGAATGACTTTAACTGATATCTCGAAGGAGTGAAGATCTGGGTCAGTCGAAGCCCTATTTATTGGATCTATTTCCTAAGGGAAACTATCTGTTGTTTCAGTCGCCCCTAATCTTGTTGCCTATGAGTCTGAGTTCGGAAGATCTAAAATCTCTCTTTCTCTATGGCATTTCGTATCCATTAGAAGGTTACAAAATCGTCATTGACTTTCTTACTTCCTTTATCTTATAACGGTCCTTGATACTCGGGGGAACCTGCTACTCCTACGAGATGGTTCAGGAAAATATTGGATCAACTCGGAGGAATTCTTTTAAGGAAGAAGAGTATCGCGTTCAAGGAAAATAACCTTTTCTTAGATCTACTCGGCTTTTATTCTAGTCTAAATTTGTACTATACTAATCTTTACTACCAATTCTAGTATTATCCATTTTGACTTAACTCCACATCTCTAATTCTTATTACTGTAAGTTTCGACATTTCTTGTATGTTTCTATTCTTCTGTCTCTGTTTACTTCCTTATCAATCCAATTATGTATCTCGATCTCTTCTCATATCTGGTTACTTTTACCCCTTACAATTTCATTTGCTTTTCTTCTAGCTTTCTCTTTGTCCTATATTATATCTTTTCGCTTACTATCTCTGGTCACTTTAACATCTAGATACATTTCTTATTTTTCCTTCCTAGTTTTCCCTTTCTCTTTCTACTATCCTAGATGAGTATCTTTAAAGTTCTACTATCTATAGGAAATACTTGAAGGCTACTGGTTCGGCTTTGAAGGAGTGTTCTGAGGAGCGAAAGAATCTTACTTCTAGGCGTTCTATTACTTGCTCAGGCTTTTCTATTCTCTTGCATATTCCTAGGTAGATATCATCAAATTCTCTCTATCTTATTTTCATCTTTTTTCTATTCTTTATCTCCGACTACCTATACTCTTATGCACACTTTTGTACTTTCTTATAATTTTCCTTTCTCACTTCCATGTTAACTTTTCTTAAAATCCTATTGTCTGGTCCCATAGCTCGTTTATTTTATTCTTGGTATTAGATCGGTATAACTACAAGAAGATTTCTTAACTGGTATTAATAGTGAAATTGTTCTTACGGGAAATACTAATTGAATGATCTAAGAAGGCTTACTAACCTGTCTATGGAGCTTTGAGGATGTATTCGAGGATCAGATACTGGAGAGGCAGTGCCTCATATACGGGTATCCCGGACATACTACATATACAATACCCCAACACTCTACCCACTGCAGTCACTGAATCCCTAGACCATGATCTGATACCATCTTTGTAATATCCCCGATCTGGGAGATGTTACCGGCAGGGGATGACAGTACTAACCCCATAAGCCTCTGATTCCCTGACTGTATTCTAAGCTATTCAAATGAAATATCATGCATGGGAACCATAACCCAACTTATTAATATAAAAAACTTTTGTTACTTATAACTGTATACTCAAAACTACTTTTCTTTACAAACATTACAGACACTCATAATGACTTATATAACACTAATGAATACATACAACTTTACTTTGACTCTGACTGGACTCTCATGCTATCTGACTATGTGTTGAAGGACTCCATCCCTAGTGACTGCATCAATATCCGTCCTTCCGAGCTCGTCCTCCGAGAAACCTGCAAGTTGCAGAATTGGAGTGGGGGTTAGATCGTTATACGATCTAAGTGAGTGGACAGGAAACTGAAAATCTCCAAGTAAATCATGAAGTCTTTAAAACTAAAGTTTTTAGAAAAATCACTTCAGATGAAATCTCTTTATAAAACTGAACTTTTGGAAAAATAACTTTGAATCTCTGGTTTCTGAAATCTATTTCTTAAATTTAGTTTATGAAAACTGTTTACTAAAATCTGATTTCTGAAAACTATGTACTGAAGGTCTGAAATCTGTGTACTGAAAATCTAAAAACTGAAAACTGCTATATGTTCAGGAAAATGACTCAACTGGACGTGTCCGGGAATAACTCAATCGGGTCTTTGAAACTGATGATGCCTAGGAAAACGACTCAACTGGGCGTCTCTGAAACTAGTGGTGCCCTACGCCTAGGAAAACGACTCAACTGGACGTAGAGCTTTATGTCCAGGAAAACGACTCAACTGGACATAGCCACCACTAGAGTCCAGGTACACGAACCTATGCCGTCATCCTGGCTCTACATGTGCACATGTCCTCTGTATCCGTCAATTCCAACTTTATCTTAAGTTACATACTGGGGTGTGGTTTTACCTCATGCCACGAAAATATAAAAACTCATGCTTAAAAAATTTCGGTCTAAAATATAGCTAAAACATGGCATAAAGTATAAATTTCATGTAATAACATCAATAAAAAAAATCTAACGCCTTAAGGAATAAAAATAAGTCTGAAATCAAAACTAAAACTTTAATAAATAAAACAGTTACAGAGGATAGGTCCACTCACTGTTTTGAAGTCCGATTGAGTTTCCTTCACGTTATTGGGGGCGAACGCGGCTCCTGTCGAGTATCTATAAAGAAAATACGGTTCAGAATTTAGCAGTTATAAAACACGATTCATACTCACATAAAGTTCCTCAACCCTATTGGATTACTCCATTAAAACCTTTCTATGCCTCAAATGAATCATAAAACCACACCCAGACTTTTGGCTACGCATCACGTTTCATAACGAAAATTTTCTGGTTTCTGGCCGCGCGACGCGACACGGCACCGTTTCACTGGGCAGAATCTGCCCTTTCATTCTCAAGCCAAACTCTCCCAATTTCATTTCATCCAACTTTACTCCATTTCAACACTTCCAAACCAAAAACCAATATACAAAACATCATCATATACTCAATTTCACATACATCAAACCTTCAATTCATTACTTTATATACTAAATCACTTACTAATATCAAAACTATTTGACCCATTTTAATCACTTTTATTCCATACCAAAACTAATATCAAAATACTTCTTCTTTTACTCAAAATTCTTCATTTATCATTATTCTTACTAAACCCATAAACTTGAATAACAAATCTAAAACTACTCATTTCATTAACCCAAAACCATCCAACATCATTAATTCAATTCATCAACTTACTACAATCTTCCAACAATCAATTCATCAACCTAAACATGTTCTAATTACTTCATCAAGTTTTACCAAAACCCACAAACTTGGAATCATCAATGCTTCTATAGTTTTTAATGTCAAAACTCATACTACCATCATCACTATCAAGTCAATCATCCTACTTTAATCTTCAAATTCAAAAAACTCCAACATAAGAAAATGGGTCAAGTTTTTTTACCTCCATTCTTTTGATTTTCCTCCACTCTTCAAGCTTCCATGGATGCCAAGCTTCTTTGTGCTTCCCTTCCATTTTCTTCTCTTTTTCCTTTTCTTTCTTTTATTCTTCTTTTTTTCTTCTTTTTTCTTTCCCTCTCTTTCTCTCTCGGCTTCTCCTTCTTTGATTCCTTCTAATTTTAATTTTTCCCTTTTGGAAATGGTGAATAGTGGTCCCTTATATAGTGGACCTAAATGATAAAAGAAAATTGTAGAAGAGTGTAAAAAAACGGAGAGAATTGGAGATTTTTACATTTTGGTCTGAAATCACTATTCATCCAGATTTTAACTTGAATTTTTAACGCAGAAGTTGTAAGTCTCGGTCTCAGCTTTCTGACGATATAAAATTCATAAAAATCAGGGATCGAACGAAAAAGTTATGCCTCAAATACTATGGGCGATCTAATGGGAACACGGTACAGTCCCATCCCGGGACTTCGAGAAATTTACTGATCATCTCCAAAGTCATCCCATGAGTGCATCTGAGTCTAATCATAGTTTATTTTTACGTGCCTTCTTCCCGTACCTAATAATATCACTGTAGGCGGTAGTAAGAATTATCGGTCGTTACAGTGAGAGCAGTACGACCTTGTCCCTGGCTGCAGGCGAGCCTCCGACGCGTCCTCAGCGCCTGATTCGAGAGTAGAGGCAGATGAGAGTCCGGGCTTTGAGTTTTAGAGAGAGAAAACATTTTTAACAATTACAAGCAACAAATGCATAGCTTTTTGGATCATATCATTTTTTCTTGATCTAGATTTGAAGATTGGAGCTTTTTGAGCTTGCTTTGGGTTCTGGGTGTATAAAGTTTTACTTGTGAAGATGGAACAACAACAGTCTTCAAATGCTTTTAGAGGGTTTCGAGTTCAAGCTCCATTGGTAAGCTCCATTTGGTATTTTGCTTCTGTTTTTGCATTTTTTTGCTGTTAATTTTATGAGATTTTAGAGATACCAACTTGCTTACTTCAGTGTCAAATGCGAATTTGGATCTTCTTTGGCGGTAAGTGTTGGTTGTTTCTTGATTTCTTAGTTCTTACATAGGTTTTATGTTTTTATGAGTTTTTGTTAGATACCCAGACGGGAAATGTTAGTCATCTGTGCAATTGGAGGATAAATTTGGAATCTCGATGAAGAAATTAGGATGGGGATTAGTTCTATTTTATTTTAGCAATATGTTTTTGGCTGGGTTTATAGTTTCATGAGTTTCAATAAATGCCCAAATTTGGTCAAATGAAAAATCTGTTGGAGAGAATTCGAAATTTCATTTCCTATATTTATATCTTAAAGTTGGTTATGTAATTGAAAGGAATCAATTAGATTAAAGAATTGAAATTTGGGGGAAATCGGCCATAGTCCTAAGAATTTGGGGATTTTTTTTTTTTTTTTTGAAAATAGGATATAAGTTTGCTAAGTGATTAAATTAGAAAGTATGAGTTAATTTTGATAAATAGAAGTATAATTAAAGTACTTAAATCTGGTTCTAATTATGAAATTGGAATTAAATCATTTGATTGAAGAAATTGGGTAAGAATCGGTTATAGTCCTAAAATTTAGGAATCTGTAATTTGGTGAAAGTGTATATGCGTAATTATATGTTAGGAAGTTAAATTGGGGATATAGATGGAATGTAGATATATATATATATATATTTTGATGTTGAATGGGTTTTGCGTATGAAAATGTAATGTTTCTTTTACCTTGGCTGAACTTATAATAGATGTAGAGATCATGAAGATGTTAATGAATTATTTTTAATTTTATATAAAGAAAATCTAATTTGTATATGTCCATGTTTTCATATTTGAAATTTGGAACGTTAGTGGTGAGCATGAGAAGATGAATAAAGTATGAGTAACTAGGATATGCATGGAAGGTAGTTAAATCTCTAAATGGACTTAAACTATGATTTATAATTGTGATATAAAATTATGTGTATAGTTTGAACCTAAAACCTAAATTAGCCTTTATGAAGGGGGGTTATGTTTGTGTTCTAGTGTTTCATTAGTTGTGTTCATAAATAAGTTTAAGTATGTAATCCAGGTGTTGTTAATACAGATATATTCTATCATTGCTTTTCACATGTCTGTTATGCTCATGAGTTATATCTCGAATTGTAGGATTACAGTTAACATCATATACTTCATGTTATACCTTCGGGAATATGGGTTGAAAATGCGTATATGCTAATCTGAGATGTGAATATGTATATGAGTTATGGTATAAGAATGATTTGTACAAATGCACAAGATAAGAATATTTAAGCATAAGCTGATATTTGGGAAATAGTTAAATAAGCTTAAGAATTGAGAATTTGAAGTCTGAGTATGTGTGCGTAGATTGTTATAATAGTAGAGCTTTGATTGTGTGTGTAAGCATAAATATGGAATTGGTAACTTAGTATAAAAAGTGTCTGCATATGTAAATTTTTGTGGTATGAATATATGTGGATTGAGTTTGCTTAGTGTTAACAAATATAAGTGTGTATATGATATGTTATGGAATCATTGAGTTGGTATGAGAAATGTGCTGAGGTGCGTTTTGTAGTAGTAAAGTCTATTGGTTTGAGTATAAATATAGGTTTTGATATGTGGTTTATATATGAATGTTAATAAGTAATGTGAAGTCAATAGATATCTTGAGGTATAAGAAGTTCTATGATGTTAATAGTCAGAATCGTGAAATATTTTGAACCATATTTCGAAAACTTGGTATTTGATTTATGGTTTTCAAAGTTTTGATTTTGATTACAAAGGATAAAGAAAGTGTTTCCGCCACGGTGTTTGATGATTTATATTTTTGACCCTCCGTGATGATCGTGTATGTTTCGTTCCGGATTGGCCACTGAAGCGCTCGTCATGGGATCCATACCATCGAAAAATGGCTGCCCCACTACTCTATCGACATGGTTCGTACATTGTCCGGTCTTTACGCGTGACTGAGCAATGAACGATCGGTATGTATTTTGAAAACTTTGCGTCAAAAAATTTAATTATGATTCACACATATTTATGTTTTGGGGGGAAAATGATTTTAAAAGAATTGCATTCTTATTTGATACATTTCGACATTACTTTTTGATATTATACGCTATTATGTTTTTTATATGTTTCCGTCTCAGCGATCGTTTTGTGTTTTCTTGATATGTTTCTGCTGAGATAATCGATCATTGTTATGTTTTTGCCCCGCCGATCGGTGTATGTATTTATATTTTTACGACTCATCATATGTTTTCGCCGAGGTGATCGTTAGGGTCTAAGCCATCAGAAATGGTATGACCCAACCCTCTGTCCACAAGGGATCGATTCGTTCATTGTCCGATCTATGCGCACGATTCGGGCATTGGGCGCTCATTTATATTTCGTCCAGTGAGTTATGTTGGATGATCGATATGGTTTTATAATAATGAATTTTGAAATTGATTTTGTTTACAGTAAAAAGAGTTTCTTAAATGCAATTTCGAAATGATTTTTGACAGATTTCAGACTACCAACATCATAAGAGTATGTAAGGTTATTTATTACTTCTGGCTGTGACTATAGATGTATTGGTCGATATAAAAGGTTTTGTTCATTATAAGAATACATAGGTAAGTTTATAGTTAGATATAAATCTTATGGGTATAGTGATGTTTATGTAGTTTATGAGTTATGCATAGAAATCATACACTTTAAGAATCATTTGAGTTGTAAATAACTGATACTAGTGCATGATAATATGATTACACATACATGTATACATAATTGATGATAAGGTGTTGAATGTTTGAATAAAAAAACGTTTCATAATACCGATTTGATGATATTTCAATGAAGTAAAAGAAAAATAGTTATAATAATTGCCTGAGCTAGATTAGCAAAAAGTGTATAGGTAAGTACTGAGATATCAGAGTAGCGCAGCGAAAACGTGATGAGACTTGACACATTAGATAAGGATGTAGAAATTTGTTTTTTATATTATGGATGTTGAAATGTAAACAGGAAACAAGATTTAAAATTTATGTATGAATAGATAGAGGGATTGGTAGCAAGTAATATGTTTCTAAAATGGATAAGAGTTATATAGTTAATTCAGACTTTGTAAATATTTACATAGTCACATAGACAACTCGGGTTAATACAGAAACAGGATTCAGACTTTGTGTGTGTATGACGCTCAAGGTATGAGCATAATTACTTACTGAGTCTTATGACTCACTACCCAACAGTGTTTTGAGTTTTGCAGGTTGATGACCTGATCGGTCGACTACATACATCAGAGCTTGAGAAGTCGGATAGCAGTGTTGCAGTCAGCCAGTCACCAGGTCTTGGGAGTATAAGTTTAACTGTAAAGAGTTTAAAGTTATATAGGTTGAGTTGTAAAATTTTTTGTACATATGTATTTTTGGGCATGGAGCCCCAGTTATATAAGTTTCGAGTTCATCATTTCAGCATCATATTATGTATTTGAGTCCTATAAAATGCATTGTATTGCATAATTACTAGTCTTACATGAGAGTTAGAGGCTTATGGTGATAGGATAACCTATCGACTGCTGGTAACATCTCCGGTAGTGGGATGTTACACTGCTTACCTAACAATCCACACATAGATTCATCCCTCATTTTTTAGACCTCAATACCATGGGACTCAAACTCAATCCCACTTTTAGAGTGAGATCTTGAGACAACAAGATTAGACCTTTATTGACTGATATTAAGATCAAAGTAATCATATTTGCGAAATTTACTATATAGGTACAAATAGATTATAACAAAAAGGAAAATACGCATAATTTTAGTTAGAATTATTTTAGTCATTTTTTATAATTTCAATTAAAAGTAAAAGGCAATTTAGAAGTAAAAATAGGATTTCATAGAAGTTTTAACGGGGCATGAGAGCTTACTCTATTGGTGTGTTTACTTGTTGGATTGTGGAATGAAAATGGATGAATGAGAATCAAAAAGTGTTTACTTACTAAAAACTAAAATGGGAATGAGAATGAAAATATGGACCCTACCTAAAATAGAGAATGAGGAATGAGATTCACATTCCTATGACCCCCATGGGAATGAGACTCTTATTCCCTGAATTAACATTTTTACCCTTGAAAAAAATAATAAAATCATTTTGTAATCTTTTATTAGTATTCCCCATTTTTCATATCAACAATTTATCAATCCCTACGGGGCATGCCACCATCATCATCATGCCATCATTTTATCAAGAATCTTGATTTTTAAAGTCAAGATCTTATAAATCCCTTTTTGCATATCAACAACAAAGTAAGTTCTTAATTTTTTGTATTTTTATTTCTCTTTTTAAAGTCATTCACTGTTTTTTTTTTTGGAATAAAATTAATCAACACTTTGTTCATTCAAAATTAGTTTTATAATATACCATTTTTAGTTTATTTTTTTTAATGGTTTCTGGAATCTTTATATTCAGTTTTATTGTCTAAACATGAAATTTTATTATGTTGAGATATATGAATGGCTTGATTATTAACAAGAAAGAAGAAAGTCTTGGTAGTTGTACACCAACTAGTTTTGATGTTGTAAATAATTATGGCTGTGTGTGATGCTTTGTGTTCCCATCTTTGCTTAACTTATGAATGGAGCTTGAAAAGTCCAAAGGCAATATTGAGAGTTTATCAATAATTGAGCTATTTGTATGGATTGATGTTAAATGTTTGTCACAACTAAGAATGGATCGACACACATGTAAAAAATTATGTAAGCTTCTTTGTGAGAAAGGGGTTTGGTTGGCACTAGAAATTTATCTCCTGATGAGACACTTGCAATGTTTTTATATATTTTAGCACATCATTTTAAGAATCGGGTGGTTGGTTTTAATTTTAAAAGATCAGGACGAACAATTAGTAAATGTTTCCATGAGTGTTTAAAGGCAATGCTTAGATGTCAAAAAGAATTTTGGAAAACACCTGAGCCAGTTATGGACAATTCAACGGATCCTAAATGGAAGTGGTTTAAGGTACGTATGACATTATTTCATAACTCAACTTTCACTCATACACTTGGGTATATTAACTAATTAATTTTTTAATCTTGTAATGTAGAACTGTTTGGGAGCATTAGATGGTACATAGGGATGGGCACAGTTCAGTTTGGTTCGATTTTTGCTAAAAATTGAACCAAACCATATTTTACGGTCCGATTTTTTTATCTCTCAAACCAAACCATTAAATAACGGTTTGATTTGGATTGAAAATTTCTTAAACCAACGGTTTACGGATTGGTTCGGTTCGGTTTTTGGATTATTCTACTTAAAAAAAATTCATCCACTTAAGTGAAGACCAAAAAAAAAAACTAGTCTAGCGAACAAATAGTATGAAGTGCTACGGTATAAGTTGTGACTCCAGAGAACACATGCACTCAATAGAGGGTTGAAAAATGAGGCACAATTAATTATTGAATTTTTTAAAAATTACCTCGAATAATGATGCTACCATCATTCTAATTAATAGAAAAATCCAACAGATTACTTTCAAGAATAAACCATAAAACAAAAATTTTAAGAATAAAATTATTAAGAAATAAATTTAAGAATAAAAGTATTAACAAAAAAATATATTAACAAAAACAATTAAGAATAAAAGTATTAACATACTAATAAAAAGAAAACATAAAGTAAAAATTAAAAGAAAAATGCAAATTTTTTTATAAAAATATATAATTTTTTAATTATAACGGTTCGGTTCGGTTTAACAGGTGCGGTTCGGTTTAGCATCTGAACCGAACCGTAAACCGTTTGGGGTGGGCCAATCCGAACCGCAAACCTAACCGTTAGAAAAAAAATCGTAAATTCGATATGGTTTGGTTTGGTTCGGTCGGTTTTTTTGCCCACCCCTAATGGTACATATGTAAAGGTTCATGTTTCAGAGGCTGATAAACCAATATATAAAACTAGGAAAAATAAAATTGTAACAAACGTCTTAGGGGTTTGTTCACAAGATATGCAATTTATATATGGCTTACCATGATGGGAAGGTTCAACTCACGATATGCGAATACAAAGAGATGCTATGACTAGAAAAAAATGGTTTAAAAGTTCCTCATGGTAAATCATTTAATAAAAATTATTACTTGGCTTCTAAGTTTGCGAAATTTGGCAATTAGAATTTTATATAATGATATATATATATATATATATATATATATATATATATATATATATATATATATATATTTGTTAATAGGTTATTATTATTTGGTTGATTGTGGCTACACCAATGGGATGGGTTTTATTTCACCATTTAGAGGACAACACTACCATTTGAGTGGCTTTAGTGATGGACACCAACCTACTACACCAGAAGAGTTGTTTAATATGAAACACTCAAGTGCTTGCAATGTCATTGAACGATGTTTTGGACTATTGAAGAAGAGATATGCTATACTAAGAAGTCATTCCTTCTATGATATAAAAACTCAAAGACGTATAATATCTGTTTGTTGTATGCTACATAACTTCATACGAAGGGAGATGCCTTTTGATGATATAGAAATGGACATGGATAATGAACCAGCTCCGGACATTTCAACAGAATCAGAGTTAATTGATAGTGTTCATCCTCATAAATTTGATAGTGCTCCAAGTATCTCAACAAACAAGACCAAGAGAAGAAAAACCAAAAATAAAATAGTTGACCATATATGCTCAAGTGTTGGGTCAATAGTTGAAGTTGTCGCAACTATGGTACCAAAGCTAGATGGTTTAATTAATGTGCTTTTTACTGCAAATAAGGATGCAGCTGATTTACAAACAAAGTTATATGAAGAAATGATGAAAATTGATGGCTTAAATGAGGATCAAATATATGACGCTACTAATATGTTGGCCACGAAACATGATTTGCTACGTGTATTCTTTAAAATGCCTGATCAACTCAAGAAATGATATGTCTTGAAAATGCTTCATCGTGGGATATAGTCTTATATCAATTCTGATATTAGAACTTTCAATTATGTTGCTCTATGTTGTGATTTTGAACTTATATTTGTCGTATGTTATTTTATGAAGTCGTGTCGTATGAACATTTTATCATGTTATGGACTATGTGTGGATTTTAAGTTTTATATTTATAGTAGGTTATTCCATGAATTTGTGTTACTTGAATTTACGTTTTAATAGATATAATGTTTATATATGTGTGTGTATATATATATATATATAAAGTCCCTAATATGAGTTGTTGATGAGAAGAACAACCTAGCTTTTTATTCATCAACTCTTCGTCCAGGAAAATGAGAAGAACGACTTAATTTCATGTCCAAAGTAATGATAAAACAAGAAATGTTTTACTTTTAAAAATGTGCAATGAATATTAAAAACACATAATTTTAATTAAGGGTAATTTTATAATTCACTAACAATCTATTCTGATTCCAAGATAAAGTAAACACATCAATGGAAATACTATTTGATTTCGATTCTGATTCCTGCAGGTAAGTAAATAATTTATTCTGATTCCGATTTATCATTCCGATTCCAGCCCATTTCGATTCCAATTCATTCTGATTTCAAGTATGTAAACGCACCATATTTGTTATATAAAAAAAATCTTGCGTCCAGCCCACTAAAGAATCTGACAGGCCTCGTTTATGGCTCTTGATTTATATGGTGTACTTAGTAATTTAAGGGGTGTATTTAGATTTACCCGATTTAGACCAAGCCCAAAATAACAAAAGCCTATGAAACTACGAAAGGACTCCAAGAAAATTGCAGTGAGCATACGCAACAACAATGGCATTTACATCTCATCTCACCAAAATCACTTCTCTTTCTTTGATTCCTTCGCGCACTCTCTCTCACATCCCCATTAGCAACCCGGGTTTTGTATCCGCCAACAGTTACAAGCTCAGCTCAAGAACGAGCTTGAGAGTCAATAGGACAAGAAGAAGATACGGCGCCGTTTCGGTTCAAGCCATGGCTTCTTCTTCTTTCGGGGCTAGGCTCGAGGAGAGCGTGAAAAAGACCGTTTCCGATAACCCAGTTGTTGTTTACTCCAAATCTTGGTGCTCGTATGTTCAATTTCCTTATCACCCTTAATTTTTTTTTTTTTTTTTTTTTGCCATGTTATTTTGATGTGTCATTTTGTTTTTTGTTTTTTGTTTTTTTTTTTGTTTTGTTTTTTGTTTTTTTTTTTGTGCTGCAGGTATTCGTCTGAGGTGAAATCGTTGTTCAAGAGACTTGGTGTGGAGCCATTGGTCATTGAATTGGACGAAATGGGTATGTGGATTACTGTTCATATACACTTGCTAATTGAGTTTGATGACCTGAAATCATGATCTTGGCATATGTTGGTAATGTTACCTGATATCCTTGATTTGCACCCAATTTCACATAATTTGTCATAATACACAGTGTGACGGTGTCTAGAGGAGTCTTAGAAAAATTTCAAGTTACATTGCAGTTCCGGATAATCCTTCTTTGGTTGTGGTTACGGATGGTAGTAAATGACTCAATTCCGAATTCCGATCAGTTGGGATTTCGTACCATTCTTTAGAAAGATTTTTCGTCCCAAATAAAATCGGATAATCCTTACTTTTTGCTTAAAAAATCCCGTGTCCCGATCTGTTTTCTGGACGGGACTGGGATTGGTAAATCATGGCCCATCTCGATTGATTGGCATCTCTAGTTGTGGGCATAGTGGAGTTTCAATAATCTTGATATTAGTATCGAGTTCTTTTTCAATAAATTGAGGCGTATGACCTATCACACTGTGTTCTTATTTAGATCAATCAAATATCAAGACCTTTCTGTCTTTCAGGTCCCCAAGGCCCCCAACTACAGAAGGTGCTGGAAAGGCTAACTGGACAGCACACTGTCCCTAATGTCTTCATTGGTAAGTTGTGTTTTCTGTAATGCTTGTCATTAACTGTGATCTCTCTGATATTTACTTCGCTTGAAATGAAGAATACAATGATCATTAATCAATTATTAACACTTTTAATGAAGGATACAATGATTATTAATCAATTATTAACACTTTTGTACAAATGTTTGGATCACATGCATCAACTGTCCAGCTGCCAGTTTATGGTTTTCTGTTGGACCATCCATTAGGCATGTAGTTTTCCAGACTTGAAAGTATATCATCACATAAGTAGGACGTTGTTATTAGTAGACTTGTATCCTACGGCCTTCTTGTTTTCTTTTACTCGGTTTCTACATGGCTTTATGCATCAACTTATTGCACATTTTCGTGTTTGGAATGATGATCAAGATGGATGTGGATATCCTTAAAAATGTGACTTTTGAAGTGAAAGTGAATAAGAAGATGTGACAGTGAATAAGAAGATAAGCTGACTCCCTGTGAGAGTTGGCCATGAAAATTGAGACAAACCAAGTAAAAGACATGCTTATAGGCTTAAGTAGATAATTATCTGATCTTCCTGGAACCAAATTTATGATTTTCTTAAAGCGAGTAATTGCATGGTAGGAGAAATGTTAAAAGATCATACTTTTATGCGGTCAAGTATTCTTTTTCAAATGGACATTAAATGATCAATGCACCTGGAACAAAGAAAAAGTGCACTTTTACATTGGACACTCTTAACATCTACTACATATTTGAATGTACAATATGAATAAAATGCTCAAATTTTTTGTTCCTTTACATGACCAGGGGGAAAACACATTGGCGGTTGTACAGGTACACCATGCAAACGAGTTTCTCATTTTGAAATATTATTTATGGCATCAAAATTTCCTTCTTCTTTTGAGAGGATTTTTTCCTCTGTCTCTGTGCAACTATAGTTTGTGCAGTTATTTTCTTTTGACTACCATTCATATAATTTCTTTTACTTGTGCTATGCACTTTTACTCTATGCAGAAACAGTGAAGCTATATCGAAAAGGAGAACTCGAACCGCTGCTGTCAGAAGCTACTGCTAAAAGTGCAGAGATCTAGCGGCATTGGCTGGCAGGTATTTTATTTGAAGTATCTAACTTACCAAGCTAGAGATTCACCTCATTGATTGAAATTCACTTCCACAAGTTTCCAAAGGTCTTTATTTTATGTAGTTCTCCAGTCAAATTGTATATTGAACTCATGAAAGTATCTTCCCGTATCTTATTAATATGAACCTATTCTTATCTGAGTTAAAAACACCAGAAATCTGGCTGTAGATGAAGACTGTATGGAGGTTAAGAGATGCATCAGATATTCATATGTACTGTTGACTGTAGTAAAAAACTGTTCAATTCATTGAATTTGTATTTTCTCGAGCAATAATATGAAGGATCTTGGAGTTAAAGAGATGCTCTTACACTCGTGATTAGCAAATGCTATTATGCTAATGTATAAACCTTGCTTTTCTTAGGCTTAGGCAGTATATTTCTCTTCATCACTTTCTATATCCAGGCAGTTTTTATGATCTTAATCTGTACTTGAATGATGCCATAAATCTGTGGCGTGGATCTACTTATTCAGTTTACAATAACTTATTAAGTAGCTTCCTTTGACCTCAATTTGTTAAACCCTAATCCTATTTAATATCAAATTTCATAACCTAACCCTAATTTACCTCTATTTGCTAAATTCCAATTCTAAATCTAATTGAATCCAAATTGAAATTTCAAACACCAATATTTATATATTTTTTTTAAAAAATAATTTTTCCTTATGCCGCCTAATCCGTCGATCTAGGCGCCACCCTACCCGACCGTACGTCTGGCTCCTAGCGTTTTTTATGATTGGAATGTTGATTTCAATCCTCTCTATAATCGAGGGGAAGCTATGACAGGAGAGTCAAGTCTCCCTCGACGCCACAATTCTTTCCCCATTTTTTCTATTCCATGCAAAAAGTTTTGAGACATGATGAATCCATAGAAACTGGTTATGCCTCATGCCGAATCCGAATACCTCTACCAAGATCTTCAAAATTTTCTGTCTTCTTTCTTTCTTTCTTTCTCTTGCTCTTCTCCAACAGAGAATTGCATATGACAGAAATATTTGAAATCACCAAATTTCTTTTTAAACTATACGAAAGAATGTTCTCGTGGAACTTTGTCCAGAATCGAACCTTAGCTGTCTCATAAGGATCATATGGAAGTAGGGGATTCTGAAGCTAGGTTTCTTCAATGTACTCGAGAATGACCATTGATTCTGATATTGATCTTCCCCGTGAATATGCAAATGAGTTGAATTTTGAAAAATTATCCTCCAATTTAAATGTTATTTATTGATGTTTTTAGATTTTTTTTTTAAAAAAAACCTCAATTTTTTAAACTTTGAACTGATAATTGTATTTTACTAAGTTTAAATTTAAATAAACAAATTTAAAATTATCGAAGGTTTTTTAAAATCCGATCTATTTACCCACCATACGCCCGGAACTTAGTTTCTGAATTGAGTTATAGCGGAGAAGCAATTCCCTTCTGTCAATATTCTCTTCCAGATATTTATATTTCACTTTAGGGCCCATATAACTGTAGCAAAATGAACTAGGCCAAGATCCCATAGAAGAACTTGTTGTCTCGAAGGCCTTGTTCTTCAAAGATCTTCAATTGCTCCGTAGCTTCTTTTATCGCCTTCTCCTCCTCTTCGCCAACTGTAAAATAGAATGCTGCAAATATAGGAGCGCCACCTTGTCATTGCAGAACTTAATCCATAATCGCGCCTGTCACAAGGGTCTTTTGGGAGCAGAGGAAGACACTGAGGCCATTATTTTGATATTTTCTCGGGCACCGTTTGGTATAGAGTTTGATGAGTTTATAAACCGACGTATACTTTTCGTTTAAACGCTACATCAAATACATAGTATAATCTCACAACAATAGATTATTTTTATAAACTAGTTTTTACTCTAATTTTTGTTTCACAACTTATAAACTAACTTATATTTTCAATGCAATATTCTCAATCAAACTCGGCCATAATCTATGATGTGGTATTTTCTGATCCTCTTACCTGCATAGAGATTGTAGGCCTATCTAATGTGGAGTTTGAATCCTTCGTTCGATTCCAGGATCCATTGTATTTTTGGTTTTAAGAAAATTTAAGAATTCATCCATAGTTAAATTAAATTTAGGCTCTGTTTGGTAGGGGTGGGTAGTTTCGGGTTCGGGTCGGGTTTGGAATTTCCCGACCGGGAATCGAAAATTTCAGGTGTTAAGATTTTGTTCCCAATAACTTCCGAAACAGTACCCAACTCTCGACCTATTCTGATATGTTCGGGACGGATCGGGAGTTGGGTACTCAATCGGGAATTAATTTCTCATTCAGGTAGTAAAGTATCAGATTCGGTATTGGATACCTGTGGATATTCGTTCGCATATCAGGTCTTGCTCTTTAAAACAAAACAAAGCCGTTTCAAATATTAAATTTTTTTAAAATACAATGGGTATGGGAATTCCTGATCCTGATAGAGTTTTTAGAAGTATAAGCTAGACAGCTATTTGCAAACCCCTGTTTTTTGGTACAACTTTTCCAGTAGAACCTCTTCAAAGTAGAGCTTCATACTAGTAGAGTTTTTAGAAATATTAGCTAACTTATGCTCTCATTACAATACTCTTTGTCAAACACATAAATAATCTATGATGTACTTTCTGATCCTCTTACATGCTTAATGATTGCAGGCATATCTAATGTGGAGGTTGATTTCTTCATTCGATTCCTGGATCCATTGGTTTTAAGAAATTTTAAGAATTCATCCATAATTAAATTAAATTTAGGCTTTGTTTAATATAACTTTTCCAGTAGAACTTCTTCAAGTAGAGCTTTATACTAGTAAATTTTTTAGAAGTATAAGCTAGCTTGTAAACTAATGTACTAGTCAAATTTGGGCTAAAGATCCAAACGACATTATGTCTCGTGACCTTTAGCTGGCCACACAACAGACTCGCAAAAAGACATGTTTCGTGGCCTTCATCTGGTCTAAAATAGCATTATGGGCTGCTATCAAGGACCAATCGAAATGAGTTCCAGCCACTGGACATCAAGATTGCATTCGAGGCTCATATACAGGGCCCACGAGCTTATATGACCTTAGGGTTTCCAAGAGATACAAAACCATGTTATTTAAATCCCAAACGACTTCACTGGGACAGTGTCCCAGCTGATGTTGTCCCATATTATGTAGTGTTTCATTAGACATTCTCAGGCAGCCTACCCATGTCTAATTCTTTTTCTACAAGGAAACTAAGTATTTCGATAAAGACAAACCACCTACAAATAAGATAATCAAATCCAGATACAATTGGGATTACACCTAATCCTGAATACCTAGGCACTCCTAATTCAATCCAAACTCCACGACCATCTCCTAATAGGATTGGATTTGACTATTCTAAGGAATCATAAACCAACTAAAATGCTACCTCACCACCTATAAAAAGATAGGGGTCCAAGGGATTGAAGCATTCAAGATTCAACGATTCAAGTTTTGGCTCTCACACTCAAGTTCTCAAAGTATACATAATTCTCTAAATATTAGCCTATTGTCCCCACGACAACTCACGAAGGTCAAGATAACTCTAAGTCTTGCTCTTACCTTCTTTTTCGCTCGTTATCGTCACTGAGTTGAGCGTCGGATTGCCTACGACATCCACCATATCGGTGGGTAGTTACTCCACGTTCACTTTTCCTTTATTTTGTAGAACTGCTGGTGCTCCCAACATATAAATTCTTAACTGCAGGTCGAAGGTGAAATTCAGTGTCTATAATTTGGCGCCCACCGTGGGGCCTCAATGATTCATAGCAAACAAAACTCTCAGTTAGTCTACGACTAGATTCACAACCCTCTAAGGCTTTCGGGAACGAAAACTCTCCAGACTCCACACCTGTTCTACTGGCTAGTGTTCAAGAGTGATGATAGGCGTTGGAAGAAAAAATTGTCACAATGCGGAGTACCAACACCAGTCTCTAAAGGCAATTGAAGCAGATATCATCAACTTTTTAGCATCGGGGATTCCATAATCAGCCAGTGGCCCCATCCTCCAAACTAAGCTGACTAAGTTCATGAGTTACACTATGGACCAAACAATAGCCCGGGCCCAAATTGAGATCCCATGAGAGGAAGATAAGAGGAACAAGAAACGCGATACCCCCAGTAACCGCAATGAGGAGAGGGCCTCAAACTCTTCCAAGCAGCCAAAAGACTCTGAGATGGAGATCCCTCAGCTAGTAGACATAAGGATCCACGAGCCATAGAGCCCCACCAACGGGGACTATGAGCGTAAGCTTTCAACCTATATAGTACGACACCAGTCTTCGCCCAACCGAACCAAGACTCTTAGACTACAACTTTACCATGTCTCATGGGGATTTGGTCTCCATCTTGAAGAAGACCTGAGAACAATCCCCAATAAATTGAAGAAGCTTTTTCAATCAATTTGTCTCATACGACATCAATTTTAGGCGACTAAGACTTGGCCTTCATCTGAGCCTAAGTCTTGAGCCGACATCATATTCAAATGTCAAAGACTTAACCATCATCTGAGCCTAAATCTTAAGTCAACATCAAGCTCAAGCGACCAAGAATTGGACTTCAACTGAGTCTAAGTCTTGAGTCGACATCAAGTTCAAGCTGTTGGGGTTTTTTTGGGGTAGTACGGGTAACGCAGCGGAACGTGGAAAATCAAATATTTTCCGATTTCAAAAATTTTTCTTGAACAATTAAAATAACTTATTTATTTTAATTACTCAATACTTAAAATCTAAAATTTTTACCCAAGAAATCATATTTCTTATTAATTACCGTAAATGCCAAAAACTTTATATTTTAATCATTTTAGTCCTAAATTGTTCAAAACAAACTTAGGTGATTTCCAATCACAACCAAAATAGTTTGTACATTAAATATACATGAAAAACAGAATTTTGAAAACTTTTTCCAGATTATTCATTAATTACAGAATTGCCCCAAAACTTTGTATTTTGATCATTTTGGTCCTAAAATTGTCAAATATAATTTTGAATGATTCCAAATCATTACCAAAGTGATTTTAACATGTCATAAATTACAAATTACAAATTACAAATTGCAACTCAAACCCACAATTTCTATTAAATTGTTGTGAGCCTCATTTGGTTTCCAACTTGTGCATTTTAGTCCAATATTGTTCAAAACAAGTCAAGATGAAATCCAATCATCACCAAACTTGATAAACATCATATATACATCATTACACAACACATATGAAAAGCCCCAAATTTGGAAAGGGTATAAACTCTAATTTTGCAAAAACGTCAATATGATCAAATTACACCAAATTAAACAAATCCTATGTTTCAATCAAGTCTCTACCACACCAATCAAGTCTCACCACTTTGAAATAACTCTAGAACAATTCTAGGTCATCAATGAGTGGCCCAACAACCATAGAATGACAACTAGATCATCAAATGATCAAAAGAATGCTTAATAACAACTTATAAGCTTTCTTTAAGTATCTTACATGCAAACACCCATGATCAAAACTTCCAAACTAATTATTACAAGATTAAAAGAGTAGAAAAAAATGTGTGACCAAACTATGTTGAAGCTAGGAACCCTAGAAATATTTTTCTAGTTGAAGAGAAGTTGAAAAACTTACTTTATCATCAAGTTTTCTTCAAATCTTTCTCAAGCTCTTCACTTTTTCTCTCAACCCTTTTTCTTGTAATATTTGGAGGCTTAACTAAGGTTGAAGCAAATGAAAAAATATAACACTTATATATTTAGGGTTAGGGCTGAAATTCACCAAGTGTAAATGAAATAGATATTTTCAATTTTTAACTAATTAAAACAAATATCTAAGTCATCAAAACTATTTTGAAAACATTTTCCTTTAATATAAAAGTCAACAATATACACTTGTTAATCATTTCCCATCATTATCATTTGGTAAGATATTTATATTTTAATTACTTTAATTATTTAATAGTTAAATAATTAATCAATTAATTAAATACAAATATCTCAAATATATGTATTATATTTACTTTAAATATCTCAAATACATATATTAATGATATATGTCAAATATCATAATTTGACAATTAATTAATGTGTATTTAATAATATCAAATATTAAACACAAATACACACTAATTAGGAAATGACGGTTCGGCCCCTAATGCATGTATCTTTCGTTTAACAGTTAAACGATTTATAAATAATCACCATTATTTATAATAGTCGTCCTACTGCTCTACGAGTATATTTCATTCGCGAGACTCTCTAGGTTCAGCCAATTTCGTGTCAATAATCTACCCGCCCGTAAATTATGACGACCACAAATAAACTAGCTGAATCATACAGGTCGAGGTCAATGCATATGTATAATCCCTCCGTCACAGGTATCCGGATTATCCCAGAGATATAGATATAAACGTCAAATCTCTATAGGTATAATCTCGTCGATGTATCTATTAGTAATCTCTAAACAACATTCAAAACTCACTTCCGAAGTATATTATGCCATAGATTTAATAGATTGCTAATCACATTTGGACTACCTATGCTCTGTACACAGAACTGACGGACCATATCTTGACACACACAACATATCCTGAGGATCGATCCACACCCAATGAACAAGTAGAGGTCTGCTCTAAATAGATCGGTGACGTGACTGCCATCTAAGTGTGGAGGATTTCTCATACATCCACAGTGGTATCTCAAGTCGAAGGACCACTAGGCTACTCAACTCAAGAAGA
Organism: Zanthoxylum bungeanum; assembly: GCA_019454045.1. Lineage (NCBI taxonomy): Eukaryota > Viridiplantae > Streptophyta > Magnoliopsida > Sapindales > Rutaceae > Zanthoxylum > Zanthoxylum bungeanum. Next base: position 370,525 of record SKCR01038891.1, on the reverse strand, counting down.
TTCTTATTGACGTTGGTGTACCGTCCATTAAGAATCTTCGGTGAGTCGTTCAATGTTTATCCACTATAAACACCTATATGTCTATACGAGTCTCCCAAGACTCATGGTTCATTGGGATAAACCATCGGACCAAGTCCCGATATACGACATGTACTGGTTTCAACGGATTTAACTAACCGACCCGTGTTAGTAAATCTTGGCCAGGAACTTTATTTGATAATACATTTCTAGCAGTGACACTTCACAATGTCAATTACAAACTACTTTGTAACTACGCACTACATTATATATTATCGGGTCTTTGTCTAATATATACATATCACTAAATCAGATTTAGTTTCAATCTAATCGTAATTAGATCGAATACGTATATAAAAACAAGAGGTGCAACCACTAAGTAAGTAATATTATGGAAAAATGGATTGTTCCTATTCATGAATCAGACATAAATACGGTCCGGATTGGCGCTCTGAGCACCAACCCCAACACAAGCATCCAAGACTTGGCCTTCATCTGAGCCAAAGTCTCGAGTAGTCATATAATGTCATAGTAAAAATGAAGACCCTCATGGACCTTCATCAGGTCCAGTCAACGAAAGACTCTCATGAACCTTCATCAGATCCAATCGATCGAACTCTCATGGACCTTCATCAAGTCCAGTCGATGGAAGACTCTCATGGACCTTCATTAGCTTTATTCGACCGAAATCTCATGGACATTTATCAGGTTTAATCGATCGAAGTCTCATAGACCTTCATGAGGTTTAATCTACTGAAGACTCTCATGGAATTTTATCAAGTCTAGTGAACCGAAGTCTCATGGACCTTCATAAGGTCCATTCGATTGCAAACTCTTATGGACCTTCATCAGGACCATTTGATTGAAGATTCTTATGGACCTTCATCAGGTCCAGTCGACCAAAGACTCTCATGGACCTTCATGAGGTCCAGTCGATAGAAGTCTCATGGACCTTTATAAGGCCCAGTCGATAAAAGACTCTCGTGGAATTTCATCAGGTTCAATCATCGAAGTCTCATAGACCTTCATCAGGTCCAGTCGATTGAAGTCTCTTGAGCCTTCATCAGGTTTAGTCGACTGAAGACTCTTATGGGCCTTCATTTGGCCCATTGAAGACATCTGGTCCAATCGACTGAAGAGACTCTTAGACTTTCACCAAATATTCAATATACTGAAGACACATCTTCTGAACCTTCATATGATCCACTGAAGAGACACCTTATGTACCTTGGTTTGGTCCAGCAAACTTAAGACTCTCTTGGACCTTCACCTGGTTCAGTCGACCGAAGACTCTCCTGGAACTTCATATGGTCCAGTCGATTGAAGAATTTCTTGGAACTTTAACCGGTCTAGTAGACTGAAGACTCTCTTGGACTTTTATTTGGTCTAGTCGACTAGAGACTCTCTTGGACCTTCATCTAGTCCAGTCGACGAGACATTCCCCATGACCTTCATCAGGTCAAAATGACTCTTGGAACTTCATCTGGTCCAGTTGATTGAACTCTTCTGGACCTTCATCTGGTCTAGTCGACTGAAGATTCCCTTAGACGTTCATCTGGTCTAATCGACTGGAGACTGTATTGGACCTTCATCTGGTCTAGTCGATGGGATATTCCCCATGACCTTCGTCAGGTCGAACTAACTCATGGAGATTATCCTAAACCTTTATCTAGTCCAGTCAACAAGACATTTTGTCATCGAGTCGGTTTGACTTTTGGACCATCATTTGGTCCAGTCGACTGAAGACTCCTCTAAGACCTTCATCTGGTCCAGTCAGCGGAAAACTCCCCCGGACCTTCATATGGTCCAGTCGATTGGAGATTATCTTAGACCTTCATCTGGTCCAGTTGACGGGACATTCCCATGACCTTTGTCGGGTGGGATTGACTCTTAGACCTTAATCTGGTCCAGTCGACTAAAGATTCCCTTGGACATTCATCTGGTCCAGTCGTTTGAAGACTATCTTGGACTTCCATCTGGTCCAGTCGACATGACATGAACTTCATCTGGTCCAAGCGACACCAATGTCCCAAGTAACATACATATTTTAATCAACATAGAAGCCTCGAAAGAAATACTAATAGAATACTCTCCAAGCCAATGACTTATTGACTTAGAGAGTGTGACAAACTATATGGGTCAAATTTAGGCTAAATGTTGGAGTTGGTGCTTGGAGCGCTAATCCGAACACTATATTGTACATTTTATTATTTATTAATAAAATAACTATATTTTCATTTCATACCTTATTAATAATATTGTCATTATGCATATTAGATTGATGTATCGATATGCTAAGAATGACATCGACCTTAGAATAGTCTTGTAGTAATACTCGACACTATAATAAACTACTCTTAAAGAATAAATATATTCATATTCTTTGGTTTTGGAATACGGTCGAATTCATATAACCTAGAAGACTAGCATATGTCATATATTGGAATTGGAGTTCCAATGGTTTAAATCCTATGTACCATGAGCTTTGGAAGCTCGTATAGACGTGTGGGTATTGGTTGGACCGAATACTGAATGACTCACATGTGATTCCTAATAGTTGGAAGTACACACCACCATCAATAGGAATCTTCTCAAGTTGAGTAGCATAGGTAATCCTTTAACTATAGTATATCATTGATTTTGTGTGAGGTACTCCACACTTTGATGCCATATATGTCAGAAACATTTCATGGTCTGGACTCTAGATGTTCGTTGGGTGTGGACCGATGCACTCAGTAATTAAGTGCGAAGTAAGATAGAATTTTTTGGCCCGTCTTTGTATCATAAGGGGTTTAGGTATCCATGTTAGGAAAGTCACGATTTTTAAAGTTTTGGCCAAAGTCGATTACCTAGGGTGGATCGCATCAGTTAAGAAGAATCGTGGACATGTCAACATGAGATGTGCTCCTCGGAAACTTGACGGTATATTATATGTTTCCTAAGCACAACTTGGATAGCATATGATGGAGGGAATGTTACACATACGTGATTACCTCGATTTGTATAGTTCGGAAAGGTCGTTCGTGTTCTTCGCGAATTCGGAGGTGGCCGAATTACATACATATTAGCAAGGCTTATATGAAGAATGTGTCTGAACTTAGAGAGTCCCAATATTAAGTATACTCGTTGACCGGTGCTTACACGCGCGTATAACGCAAGCGCACGTATCGTTCAAGTAGTATAAAAAGTATCGATCTCACGAGGACTTAATATCTAATCTATTAATTTTATGAGGTCAAATGATTACTAGTATCTAACAGGTTGATTGATTGATTTGAAAAGGTGACGATTCTAAATTTAAAAACAACAAGTAAATAAAATTGTTCGAAAGTAGGTTTAAGAAAATTCAATATTAAAAACTATCTAGGGTTGTGAATCTTTCCAATATTATTTAAAGATGAAGTGGTTATCTTATAGTTGGGTAAAATATTGATTTATTAACCTGGAACACTAAATTATGTAAAAGCCTATTCTGATGGTCAATTACAAATATCCAGTATAACCTAATTGAACCATATGTCTATGTCAACCAAATTACCTGGATTCATTAAGATTAAATTCCAATTATGGTTACCCCCGCCTGACAGGTATATTCCTATCCTGTAAGGAAATCTATTAAATGGTTATATATCCTCAAGGAAGATCGTGGGCTATTGAGTCTAAGGTCTTAAACTTAAATCCATATGTCTAGTTCATTTTAAGTTTACCAGTTCAATTTTATTAATGGTCAGTTAATGAAAAAGCATTAAGATTAAGACTCAATAAATAAATCTTTATATTACCCAAACTATAATTTAACCCCTTTTAAACCGGTGATATTGGAATTCATCACAACCCCAGATATCTAACTTAGTTACGACACATAACTAGGGCTAGTAAAAATTTAAATAGAATAAAAGACATAAAGTAAAATACTGAAAAGTAAATTGCTGAAAAGTAAAAAAAAAAAGTAAAAAGTAAAAAAAATAAAAGTAAATTACTGAAAGAAATTGTTGAAGAGTAAATTACTGAAAAGTAAATTACTGAAATTAAATAAAGTAAAAGTACAATAAAAGAAAATGCTGGGGTTAAAGGATTAACTTTTATTACTACTATTTTAGATATCTCCCTTAATATAATATATTAACTTTGCGTGATAATTACTAACCAGCCATATAGGCGGTATCCTGATTAAGTCAAATTAATAATTAATTACCAACCGACCAACCAGGCGGTATCAATACTTAGTCAGGTTAAAACAATTTATAATTAATTACCAACCGGCCAATATAGCGGTATCCTCATTAAGTCAGGTTTAAATAGTTTATATTTTATATTTAAGGAAGATTAATCTAAATAGCAATAATAAAAGATTTATCTTTCACCCCAGCAAAGGGGAATTACCTCCTCATTGCTTGAAAAATAAAAACTGCAAAAGTAAAGAAAGGAAAGGATTGTGCGTAAAAGTAAATTGCGGAAAGTAAAAACTGAAAAATAAAGAAAAGAAAGTGCGAAAGCGGAATTAATTACTGAAAGCTGTAAATAAACAAACAAGATACAATCTTCTTATTTATTCTTTAGGAATTTCAAAGAAGAAAGTATGAATTTTACAAATGAAATGGCTTGGTATTTATAGGCAAAATTTTGCCTCCATCAAATCATCCATCAAATTCTCCACCAAATCCATTATTAATTTCTCCACTAATTACTCCACCAAATCCATTATTAATTGCTCCACTAATTGCTTATCATGTTTGGTGATGATTTGATAATTTTATTATTTATTTATTAAATTTTTTTTTGAAAATGATTGAAAATGACTTTAATAATTACACACAACACAATTCTGGATGCTTCATCAATTTCGGTCATGAAATCTTCAGAATTCGAAAATATTTTGTCTTTAAAAGTTGTATATCTTTGAGTCTTCTTTAATCTGGCACTTGAATCAGCTCAATCCGATATCGGAGTAAAAAGTTATGCCCAAAATACGAAAGATGTGCAAAACTGGAATTTCCTAAAACTGCACTTTGTCAAAAACGCCCTTTCAAGTATCCAATCTCCAAAATTAAAATATCAAGTCCAATAATTGCCCTTATTTGACCCATATTTCGTCCTAAATGATTTTATTGAGTCCCAATATTATTTTATCTGCAAAAAAATAAACTAAAATATTGTAGACAACAGGACCTGGGCGAGCCGCGTTCTAGGGCTCGCGGCACTAGTTGGGAAGTACGAAATAACATGGAGTCGCCACCCGGTATGAACCGGGACAAATATTTAAGGCCGCACTCACCCCTCGCAAGGGAAGACTCAAACCGTTGGGTTCGGAATGGTCCCTTACTCATGTCACTTGTAATGAAAGGATTTATGTAATAATTTAATTAAGCTTAAGTAACATTTATTTCCAAAAATATCATGCTTCTAGATTCATGTACATACATCAACAAGTTCATCACAACATGCAACATCACATGGCAATCTCATGAACATATTTCAATCCTATGATATGGAAAACTAAGAACAACCTAATCATGCTTGAGTACTATCTCATGAACATATTTCAATCCTATGATATGGAAAACTAAGAACAACCTAATCATGCTGAGTACTATCTCATGAACACATAGAATGGATAATGCAGGAATACAAATGATACCGTTGGCTATATAACACAAGAAAGATCAACCAAGAGGCAATTATGCATGAATATGATTAAGACAGACTCAATTCAGTGTGTGCGTGTTCGTGTAGCGTTCGTAAACTCGTTCGAACGGTAGTAAACAGAAGGTTCGCGTTCTGGTCGTTGTATCGTCCGAGAACGCGTTCGAACGGAACCAGACCTGATACATTATGAAACTAAGAAGGTGCGTGTGCGTTCGTGTAGCGTTCGTAAACGCGTTCGAACGGTAAACAGAAGGTTCGCGTTCGTATGGCGTTTGATAACGCGTTCGAACGGAAATGAAACAGAATGCTCACGTTCGTATGGCGTTCGTGAACGCGTTCGAACAGAAATAAGACCTGATGTATGACAAGGAAAAATACATGCGCGTTCGAGTTGCGTTCGTAAACGCGTTCGAACGGGAACAGATCTGATGCATGAAATGAGACACAATACATAAACGACAAAATAAAGGGGCGCGGCGAAGTACTGCCGTAAAGGTGGCCTTTGGGGCTCTTGATCTCTCAAAGAGAGGACCTTTAGACCAACGTACTAAGCCCATGCGCTCGACTGAATCATGCATACATAGAATGAAAAGCAACAATACTAAACATAGTGTGCCCGATTGAACGTATCTTGTATCCAATCGAACACACATCAACCGGCGCGGCAAAGTCTCGTGGTAAAGGGCTTTAGCCCCTCCCCATAGGGGATCTCACATTGCAATTACTAAGCCCATGCACTCGGTTGAATCATACATACGAAAATAAAGACAATCATATCAAACTAAGTATGTCCGATTGAACGTATTTCGCATTCAACCGAACACATATCAATCAGTGCGGCAGAGCATCGTGGTGAAGGATTTTAACCCTCCAATTAAGGAACCTTTCATCGCACTTACTAAGCCCATGCACTCGATCGTATCATACGGGAATAAACAACATGCAGAATTTAAATGACAAGAATTAAATAAACCAAAGCAATACAAAACAAGAGAAGGTGCCGTTTACTCAAGTGGTACGTGGAGTTGTGTCCCAAGTACAGACCGCACTACCGTCCATTCGGATTCGGCTACGGAATTTACGTCTGGGTTTCCATCCTATATACCGCAAGAGACAACACTCTTCCATTCATCCAATACCCACAACACGCATTCATAAACGACTCTCATGTGAATACAATTCAATAATAAAAGAAACGAATATAAACTAATGAAAAAGTGCCCTCAGGTCTAACCTTTTAAGTCGTCTCTCGGACTCGCGTTTCACGAAGATCGGAAGGGGTAAAGCTCCGCAACTCTTCCGGTTCACTGGTTCACTGCTCTCGTTCGTTGTCTTACTATTTTGGGTCGTCGTCCTCCGTCTTTTGCTGCTGTTTTGACTCCGATTCGCTGCCGCTGCTACTGTTTTGCTGCTGTATTTTAGTTACTGTTTTTGGGATGTTTTGGCTACTGTTTTGGCTACTGTTTTGGGTGTTATTTTCAGTGGTGTTATGGTGTGGTTCAGGGGCTGTTTTATGTGTGTGTTTAGGGCTGTTTGGGATGTGTTTTTCGGTGAGGTGAAGGGGTTGTTCGGGATGTGTTTTGGTCAAGGTGATGTGGGTTCTTTGGTTTGTGATCTTTTTGTTATTGAGAGTGAGGGAGAGTTGTGTCTATGAGCTAGCTAGGCCTTTTTTTTATATGAATGAACTACCTTTGAGAAGGTTGGTGAAGGGTTCTTTTTATAGGCAAAGGGTTAGGCTTGACAAGGAAAGGGATTTGATTGGCTTAGATAAGGGAAGTCAAAGATTGAGGGGGGACAAATCTTGGCTAGATAGGGAAGGTTGAATATTTAGTTTATGTTGATTAGGCATACAATATTTTAAGTTTGGGAATAATATATTGGTTGATTGATTTTAACTTGGTATGATTATATTTGATTGGTTAGATTAGGCATTTAGTTTGTTGGTTGATTTTAATTAGGCATGCAATTTCTTTAATTTGTGTAAGTATTTTATTTAATTTGGTATATGATTTTTAGATTTGTTTTGATTTCACCATGTGTTAAATATGGTTTTAAGTGGGCTTGGGCGTGTGGGCCAAGGTTTGGGCGAATTGGGCTTAATGTGAGGCTAGCAGCAAAACCAGAATTACCGACACCGTTCGAACGCTTACTCGAACGTGGCACGAACGTCCGCAATCTGCCTGACGTTCGAACGAAGTAACGAACGCAGCACCAACGAAAACAGTGAACCTTGTTTATTCTGAATTTCCCCTTCCGATGTCCGTTTCCCGTGACCTCTGTGACTTAAAAGGTAGTGTCTCCAAAATGAGACTCATCATAGGGACTTATGTGTAAAAATGCAATGCCTACACATATCAAAACGTTCATCAAATCCGAGAAACTAAACAAAATATTAAGTAAAATGGGCGGTAAATATTGATATATTTTCCGCTCATCACTCGTTGAGCACTTGGGTAGCCGATTAATTTTGATAAAAGATAATATTATATTATAATTATCAACCAAAATAATCAAGTGTTATTGGATAACATTGATTATTTAATTTGACCTATTTGAATTAATTGGATTAATTTAAAATTACACAAAAAGTTTAATTGTAAATTCATAAGTATCTCTACCATTTGAGGATATTTTGGTAATTCCAAATTTATATTAATAGGTGTAAATCTATATGTCTTGATTTAATTAGATTAAATCAAAGTGGTAGACATTTGTTGGGGTTTTGGGTGAAGGGCACAGCGGAAGCACGAGTTCGGGCGAAATCGTATTTTAAAACTTTTTTAAAATACCTAATAAATTATTCAATATCTAATATGAATAATTTATTCATATTTCACCTAAACTTATTTATTCAATATCAAATGTTGACATAAACATGGTTGAAAACTCGCGAAACTTTTACAAAAACTAATTTTCCGCAAAATAACCCAAAATATGTTTTTGACAGAACCGACCACCTGAAGCTTATGGAAACTGCCCAAGTCAGCTCCAATAGTGTCGGGGCAGTTCATGGGCTGCCCAAACAGTGAGGGACTCACTGTTTGGACAGTCTTCACCTGATTGGCTCAAAATCCACCCGGTAACGCCGTTTTTCGCCGTTTTCACTTATTTCAAGTCGGAAACACTTTCCGGCAATTGGTCCAACACCCAAAATGCATCCATAAAATTCATAAAACACATTTTTCATCAACAAAATCAGAATACATGCAGATCTGATCCAGAAACTAATTTTTCCAAAATTCATGCTTTAAATCCAATTTTCAAGATTAAATCAATTAGTCTCAAACAGCAAATGAGTCTCACCACACATGAACAACCCAAGAACAATTCTAGGCTATTTAGAGTGGATCAACAACTCTAGAATGGAAACCATCAATAATTGATCAAATTTGGCCTAATATTACAATAATATTCACCAAATACACTTCACACATGCAATAACTCTTCCAATTCACCATCCACAACCAAAAGCCCCAAAAAATTTCAGATTTGAGGAACCCTAGAATATTTCTAAATCATGAAGAAATAAAAAATCAAGATTTCCAAGCTTAAGGTTTTGAAGACTTACCTTAAATCCACTTAAACCTTAGCCTTTTCTTTGATTTTTCCTTCAAAATCCACGAATTCTTCAAAAAAAATTGTAAACCCATTTTTAAGGAGCTTATTCGACAGTGAAGAAGTGAGAAAGAGAGAAAATCAAATCCTTCATCTAATTTTTGTGTTGACCGAATATTAAGGCTTGGGGGCATTTTTGTCATTGCTTTATTTAACAAATTAAATCATTAATTAGGCTTTAGGTGGACCAATCAAATTGTCACACCTTTTGCTTAATTAATACATGCCAAGTGTCCAAATATTAATTTGACAAATCCATAACATTTATGGAAAAGTTTGACTAATTAATTTTTGAAATATTTAACAATTAAATATTCAAAAATCAATTAATATAATTATTATTATATATGTATTATTTTATTTACAATAAATAACAAATACATATATTTATGACATGTGTCAAAAACTCATTTGACGAATAATTAATGTGTATCTATTCGTATTATTTATCAAATACAAATACACAATAATTATTAGCGGACAAAATCCCCTAATTGTATGTGTTATCGTTTAACCGATTAAACGATCCGAATTAACTCATTTAATCCAGTGAAGTATTATGAATAATCTGTATTATTCATATCGAGTTGCCCAAGTGCTCAACGAGTACACTTTATATTGTGAGACTCTCTAAGTTTAGGTTTATCCGTCACGAAATCCAATTTCGTGTCCATAATCCACCCACTCATGGATTATGACGACCACAGATAATATCGCTAAACTATGCAAGCTGAGGTCATAACATACGTATAATCCCTCCGTCACAGGCTATCCGTATTATACCTGGGATATAGATCAGAACATCAAATCATTTCTGTATAATACAATCGACTTTCAATATAACACTCGGAACTAGTTTCCGAAGTTATACCACGGTTATGGATTTACTAGATTGTAAACACATGCTGGATGCCTATGCCCTATACACAGGACCGACATATCTTATATTGATATGCACTAGATACCATGAGCATCAGTCCACACCTAATGAACAGGCGGAGGTCTGATCATGAATAGATCGTTGACGTGACTGCCATCAAAGTGTGGAGGATAACTCATATATCCCACTGTGGTATCTCAAGTCGAATGACCACTATGCTCGCTCAAATCGAGAAGGTTCCTATTGACGTTGGTGTACCATCTATTAGGAAACTTTCAGTGAGTCGTTCAGTGTCATATCAAAAAAATACCTACATGTCTATACGAGTCTCCCGAGACTCATGGTTCACTGGGATAAACCATCGGACCAAGTCACGATATACGACATGTAGTGGTCTCAGTGGATTTTACTAACGGACCCGTGTTAGCAAATCTTTACCAGGAACGTTATTTAAGGATATACAACTAATAGTGCGCTTCCCAATGCTAATTACAAACTACATTGTAACTACGCACTATACTGTAAATCCTAGGGTCTTTGTCTAATATACACGTATCACTGAACCAGATTCAGTTTCAATCTAATCGTAATCAGATATCTAATCACAATTAGATCAAATAAGCGTATAAAAGACAAGTGTGCTACCATTAAAATTAATAATATTATGGAAAATATAATTGCTCGTATTTTTGAATCGGACATAAATATGATCTGGATTGGCACTCCGAGCACCAACCCTAACAACATTGAACTAATCCATTAAGTAAAAATTATCTTGATTTAATTTACTGAAATCAAAGTGGTAGACAATGAGATTAGCCACACCTAATTATGAATATTTGGATGAATTTAATTAAACATACCTAATGTTTGATAAAATATTTATTGATTAAAAATTGCCTAAGTTTTGCTATAAATAGCAAGCTTTAGGAATGATTTAATTAAGCTTAAGAAAGATAAAAAAATTTGTGAAAGTTACACACAATTCTTTCTTAGAGAAAATTAGCCTAAGTTATAGAAGTGTTTAGAGAAGCTTGTGAGGTCTCTCTAATATTTCATCTAGGAGAAATCAAGATTGGATCTTGGAATGATGTTTGATAGTATTGGAATCAAGGTTGGATCTTGAAGAAAAACTTGCAAAACTTTGGAAGTTCTCCCACCATTTCAACAAAGAGAATGAGATTGGATCTTTGCTTCAAGCTTGCTAGGTAAGTTTGAAATTCTCTTAAGTTATGAAATATGTATTGGATGCATGATCACATAACTTAATGTTGAAATAAGACTAATAAATTGTGTTAGGATAATTTAGAAGTATAAACACAACATACTTGTAATTAGGTCAAATATATTCATGTTGGACATGGAATAATTAATAAGAGTTTAGAACTCAAGATTAAAAGCTTAGAGCTAAAGCTACCATTCTAGAATCACTTGACCACCTTTAAGTGAACTAGAATTGTTCATGAGATATTTCTTATTGGGATTCTAAAATTGGTTTATGATTAGATTCAAAATTTACGCAAGTGCGTATTTAGAATAATTTATGTTTTTTGTAAAAATATTTGATATTTTGAAAAACTTAATTTTTTATTCTATAACATCTGTTGATGTTTTTTTTTTATGTTAAAATTAATTTCGGATGTTTTGAAAGTGTTTAGGGAAAGGCGAAAACAATTAAAAAAAATTCTGCCCAGATCGGGCAACAAAGCACGCACTGTTCGCGTGGCACTAAAGCGGTTGAGTTTCCGGACTTTGATTCAGTCCCGGTTTTTTCCTATACACTCGTAATGGAATATAGTATTTTATTAAAATATTTTAAAATACATTCATGCTTGATATCCACGGGTTAGACCCATTTTCCACTGCGCGGGACACCGATCCGACCCTAGAGGTTGAACAACTGTCCCAACAGAATGGTATCAGTAGCAAGGCTTAACCACACAACACATGTTGCATGTTAGACATGTATTTGAATCTATGCCTATGTATTTTAATTTAATTATGCATAAATCATATTGGATATGTTGCATGTTTTAAATTAAAATTTTGACCTAATTAAGTTAATGACTTGATTGTCATAAATCTCTCATGATTAGGTGATACTTTATTTTAAGTAAATGTATTAGTAATGTTGGAGCATTATTAGAAGGTCTGTCTTGTCAATACGGAGGTGAATGAGTTCTTATTACTTATATCCAATATCATCATTAGTGTGAGGGTATAAGTGCTTGGAACTTAGGTCGCTCCGGTAAGATATTAGATGTAATGTGATGGGTTAACGCGGTCACCCAATATCGTCATTAGTGTGAGGGTGTACATACAAAGCTCATTAGTGCACATTGACAAGTAAACACCTAGAAACATCTTAATCTAATATCGTCATTAGTGTGAGGATAAGAAACGGTTCAGGACTAAACTATGAGTCACGTGATTTGATTGACCTCTAAGGTCTACCTAATGAGTTTATAAAGGCCAAAATCATCATTAGTGTGAAGTTGGAATATATGTCATGGGATCCACTTCTCGCTATGAAATTTTGATATTCAAATTTCTATTTTTCCGTTAAGAGAGATTACAGAATTACATAAAGTAGTGGGAGGGCACTAATAGATTTAAAATCCCATAATCAATTAGTCTTATTATTTTGAAATGAAAATTGTTCTGCTACTACTAAAAAATGTTGTCTTGTAGATGGCTGCTGCTAGTCCATTGATGAAACTTTTGGATTCCAATAAGCTAAAAGGAGCCGAAAACTATTTCAAATGGGAAATGAACATACGTCTTGTCTTGGAATTTGAAAAATTGACTTATGTCATTGTTAATCCCTGCCTGTTGAAATCGATCCCGACTCCACTCCAAAAGAGTGAGAAACTTTTAATAGATGGAAGAATGATAACCTGAAGTTGAAATCCTACATCTTGAGATCGATGGTTCTAGATTTGCTGAGATAACACATTGAAGTACCAGATGCTTGGAGCATCATACGAACACTCAAAGAGTTGTTCGAGGCAAATCAAGAGATGGAACTTTATCGAAGGTCTAAGGAATTGTTCTGTACTAAACTCGAGGAGGGAGGAGCTGTCAGCACTCATGTTTTGAACATGATAGACCAGATTCAATATCTGGAACGACAGTGCATTGTATTTGATGAACGGCTGGGTCGTAATTTGATTCTGTCTTCTTTGCCTGGTTTTTATGCAGGCTTTGTATTAAATTTCCATATGCATTCGATGCAAGCCACATACGAAAAACTTCATAACATGCTATGCACGGTGGAGCAAGATTTGAGGAAAGACAACCTCACATTGTATCTCCATGGTAGAGCTGGCTCTTCAAAGACTTCTGGGAAGACAAAGAAAATAAAGATGAGGAAGAAGAAGATTGCAAAGAAGAACTCCAAGAAGTGCAAAGGCTCAAAATCGTAAATAACTCGTGATCAATGCCTCCATTGCAAGAAGTCTGAACACTGGAAGAAGGACTGTCCAGAGCTGAAAGGAAAAGAATGACCCTCAGATACGCTTTGTATTTTTCCAATTATTGACATCTCATTAGCCTTAGATGCAAGTAGTGGATGAGTGTTAGACACTGGCAGTCGTACTCATATTTGCAACTCCCTACAGGAATTAAGGGTAAAGAGAAGGCTGAATAAAAGGGGAGATCCAACTTAGAGTTAGCAATGACGAGACAATGGATGTTAAAGCCATGGGAACAATTATTTTAAATCTCCCTAATGGTTGTAAATTAGATTTACGAGACTTTTATTATGTATCCTCACTTATCAGACAAATAATATCACTGCTAATATTAGATAAAAAGGGTTTAAATAAACATTAAGAATGAAACTTTATGTTTATATGATAAAGATAATATATTGAAATGTAAATGTTCTTTATCAAACGGTCACTATGTTTTGGAAACATATAGAGATGTTTTCAATTTGGAGGAAAATACAAATAAGAAATCTCAATTAAATAATATTGAATTATGACATATGAGATTAGGCCACATAGATGTTAGACGTCTATCCAAATTAGTAAATGATGGTTTGATTGAAAATCTTACCTTAGATCCTTATCCGATTTGTGAGTCATGCATCCACTGAAAGATGACAAAGGCCCTATTTCGAGGTGTTGGACACCGTGCTGGAGATTTATTGGAACTAATATACAGCGATGTGTGTGGTCCATTAAATCATATCGCTCATGATGGTTCAACTTACTTCGTAACTTTCACGGATGACAAGTCTAGAATTGGATATGTCTATTTGATGATACATAAGTCAGAAACATTTACCAAGTTCAAAATATTCTGAAACGATGTATAAAAATAAACCAGTAAATTCATCAAACGCCTTCGGACAGATCAAGACGGTGAATACATGAGTGAAGAATTCAGAAATTATTTAAGGGAGAATGAAATTCTTGCCCAATATAGCCCACCAGGAACACCTCAACACAATAGAGTGTTTGAGCGTAGAAATCGTACTTTATTGGATATGGTGCGAACAATGATGAGCTATACAAATCTTCTTTATTACATTTGGGGTTATGTTTTACTAACTGCTTCCCACATACTTAATAGGGTTCAATCAAAACCTATTTCTACGACCCCCTATATGATATGGTTCGGTAGAAAACCAAGTCTTAAGTATTTAAATATTTGGGGTTGTCCTACATAAGTTAAAGTTGCACAACGGGATAAACTAGCACCCAATGGGTATAAATATATGTTCATTGGATATCCTAATAATTCCATGAGATATCATTTCTGCGATTCCGAGTAATGAAATATATTTGTTGTTCGCTTTACTAGTTTTCTTGAAAAGAATTTTTGAGAGAAAGTGGGAATTGTAGAGAGATTAAACGTGATGAGTTTGATCCTAACATTAAGGAACTTGAGATGGAACCATAGATCCAACTAGGTGAAAGATCTTCAACACAGGTTCTACGTAAGTCGAATAGAATATCAAAGCCTCCTGAGAGATTGTTTTTAACATCTAATGTGAGCCTTGATGTTATCCTCTTAGAGGAAACATATACGACTACGTATAAACAAGTAATATTAGATATCGATTTGGGAAAATGGCAGAAATCCATGACATTCTATGCATGATAATCAAGTCTGGGACTTAGTTGAACTTCCTAAATGAGTTAAACCTATAGGTTGTAAATGGGTTTACAAAAGGAAACGAGAGCCCGATGGAAAGGTGGAAATCTTTAAGGTCCGACAGATAGCTAAATGTTACACTCACGTCATGGGATTGACTATGAGGAAACATTTTCCCCAGTAGCCATGCTAAAATCTATTAGGATTCTCTTAGCCATTGCTGCATATCACGATTATGAGATATGGTAGATGGATGTGAAAACCGCTTTCCTAAATGGATTCATTGAGGAGGATATCTATATTAAACAACCAGAGGGTTTCATATCCAGTGAGACTTCAAATTTAGTTTGTAAGCTCCAAAAGTCTATTTATGGACTTAAACAGGCATCCCGAAGTTGGAATCCTCATTTTGATGAGATAATTAGATTATCTGGATTTATCGAGAACGAGGAAGAATAATGTGTCTATAAGAAAGTGAGTGGGAGTATGATAGTTTCCCTAGTCTTATATGTATATGACATCCTCATTATAGGCCAGTCTAGTGGCAAAGAGGTGACAGAGCAAAGCCGTCAGAGGTCACCATAGGCCGGTGGAGTTACATTGAAATGGGTGGATCTGATTTTCCAATCTAAGGGTAGTTGAGAGAGTTTTGGCCGTAATGATGGAAAAATGACATAAGATGATATCAGAGGCGGTGTAATAGTGAATTTGGAAAAATGACATAAGCTTTAATAGTATCTCTGCTCTGCCACCTCTCTGCCACCTCTGACGGTATAAGCTACTTCCAATGAGAACCTTTGCTTTCTCACAGTCATCATTAGCCTTCTGGAAGCTTATATTCTCACCTAGGACATACGTCACATGACTCCAATACAGATCGACATGTGATCCCATATTCGTTCCTTGGGTTGGCATACTGAGGCACAAGATATTATTAAAGCTTCCTCCAGCTCTTTTAATCAGGTCGGGTAGACACATAGGGACATCATCGAGTCGGTTTCAGCAAAATCTTTGAAAATCCCAAATCAACACCCTTCATGTGGTCAAGTCGGTATCCTAACTTGCTTCATCTTTCAAGATGCTCATATTCTCGGGAGAACTCTTATGTACCACTAGGTCAGGTCTCTCTATCAAACCCCATCTTTTTCTGGACCTTTAGGCCTTTATCATCCATTTTGGACCAAGTACAATACCAATTCTACCCCTCTTCGGCATTTGAACCTTCCTCAGGGTGAAAAACCACCATCAACATGTGTAAAGTCAAAATTATCCTTAAAAAATTGAAGGTCGACCGTTAGATGAAATAAATATTGACCATTGGATTAAAACCCTAAACTATTTATTCACCTTCCACCTTTTTGCTTCGCTTTAAAAGTTCACAAGTAGCATACTCGTAAATTTCCTCTTATTCTTCTCTCAAGTCTCAAATACGTTCTCGGTTCTTTTCTCGAACATTGGTTTCAATTATTCGTTAGTTACTCGGTATCACATCATCTTCAATACTTCAGCATTTCATATATCCAAGTCTCGGTTCTTCTCTCAAAAAAATAATTATGGATGGATATAATGACATTGCTTTCTCAGGTCAAGAGAGAAGAGTGATGACATAACTTGAGTACTCTTTTGATTCTTGTACATCCATAATAATATTTTATATTAATAATAAATTTATATTTCATCCATGATTGTTAATGGTATTGCATGTAATAATTTTATATAAAGCTCAAACTCATAGTCTATGACTAATTTAAACCGAATAAGATAATTTTTATTCTCCGCTCAATCTCATTCTCTGTTCATGTTCAGTACTAGACTCGTCTCGTTCCCACCTCAAAAAAAGGGAACCAAACACACCCTTAAAGAAGATAAGTACTTGAGACTTATTTGTTGAACCCAGAAGAATGAAAAATATGGAACTTTAAATTTGTATCTCTGCTTATAGATGAGCGTGCTATGATTCAAACCATATCATAATCAAGGCGATTTTGAAATGAGAAGAAAATTTAAAATTTTTATTTTCCGTTGCGCATGCTTATTGTAAACTTATTTTCTTTGGATATTAGCATAAACATAATGCAGAAGTAGATTGGAGGATAGACACTCATCATGATAATTAAATATTGAATTTGGATCAAGTGTTAGCGTAAGTTTTTCATAATTTTTTGTCACTCATATTTTAATAACAATGCACGGTCAATATTTAATTATATTTAAATTATTATTATTTAATAAAGACCAATCAATACCGAATTCAGGTCCTTAAATATTAGACATAAAGAGAGAGAAATGGAGAAAAATATGACCTGGTCAACAACAACCACAAATTCGACGCCATTGTATCAGTAGGAATCCCTCCTGAGAATCTTCACCTGTTGATTCAAAAGCATAATTAATTTGTATTACAAACACAGAATGAAGTAACTAACTCCTCTATTTCTAACATTAACACAAATCGCAATATTTCAAACCTTATTTTACATTTGATTGACTTGTTGAGAAACTTGGCCCTTCACAGGTCATACAAGTCATGTTGCTTTCTTAATATTTGTGTTTTAATGGTGACAATCCCCCAAGGTATGGTGGCAAAAAGCTTGAGACCTAATTTTCATATATTGGGTTCGAGTTCAGATGGTGCATTTCTTTGTAAGAGCCTGAGGCAGCTAGGGATTTTACCTGCTCATTTAAACCCGGGTCGGGTGATTTGGTGGTGGGGTTTCCAAAAAAAATTATAACGATGACATCTCACATCACTTGGGAGAGATATTGGTGATGTATTTATAAGTAATAAAATTCCTTGACTAGTTAGACGCGTTTTGAGTGGACTTGTAATTCACAGAACAAATACGCGGGGTAATATAGTCCAAAGCATACAATAACTAAGTGGTTTGATGGGTCATTATAAATAGTATTATAACTACTTCCAACTAAAAGTGTGCAGATGTCATGTATTGATTATGTGCTTACAAGTAATAGAATCACTTGACTAGTCATACTTGTTTTGAATTGTGGGATAAATGTAACCCAAAACGGATAATATATGAGGGGGTCATTACATTTACCGTGCTTTGTATTTATTATTTCTACATGATAATTTCTATTTCTAGTGAACTAAATATGATTTTTAGATGATTGACACTGTTAAAATAATTTCAGATAGCTAAAAACAATTTTCCTTCTGCTTTTACAGTTGATTGAAGTAAACAAAAGCACTTTCTAAACAAGAAGCACCGATGCTTTTGTTCGAAACTGCTTCTAGTCTTCTACAAAACCACCTCTAATACCATTCTCTGAGGTAAATTTTAGTATTATGATATGTAAATGTCCATTTTTAAATCATCATTTTACTAATCAACTATCACCGTTAAGCTAAAATAGTACACATCAATTTCCAAGCAGAGTCCCAAATCAAAAAATATATTTGTATTTGTCCATTCTTAGTAGCGTAGAATCCGAAATTTTATTAAAATGTCTCTTATAAATTAATGAAAAATCTTGTTTATTAATAAGAATTTTGATATGTCCAAGTGTATTTTTAACTTTTTATGAAAATCAAAATTTAATTTCACTGAATCAAAATTCTGGTTTGGTCACTGCCCACATTATCCGCTTAAAAATATTCTCCATAAAGACTGACTAAAATGAATCTTCATATGCTCAGTTGGCAGGTATTATCAACATGCATGGTAACATACGGACATGAGCTGTAATTGAAAAGTTGTAATATTGAGATCCGAGTTATTAAGTTTGTAAGGGTGTCTTAACACCTAGTGCCCTAAAGCCAACTGGTTTGGGAGTCACTAACCCAAAGCTCGTTACATATATATATATATATATATCTGAAGTTTGAGTAATTAAGCCAACTGGTTTGTAGGGGTGTCTTAACACCTAGTGCCCTAAAGCCAACTGGTTTGGGAGTCACTAACCTAAAGCTCGCTACATAAATGGAAGATATTGTATATAAATAATAATAAAAAATCAATCAAAAATCAAGAACAAAAATCAAAAAAAAATTATTTCATTGCTACAAAAAGGTGTGAATTCTGATAAAACTTTAAGACAAAAATATTACTCTATTCTCAACTGCACTTGTGAATATTGTGGGCAAAATGAGTTGAATAATATTTTGCTTGTTGTGTATATGAAGAATGCTAAAAATAATAGGAGAATTTACTTATTCGGTAATTTAGAAAGAAATAAAACAAATACTAACTTGGAGTAGAAGTTTCACATGTTTAGTCACTAACTTCTTTATTCTCTTTTCTCTTGTCTTTTTGCTTTTGTGTGCATTAGTTTTACTATCTTTTTACTTTTATCAAACGTTTGTAGGTATCATTGCCGTAAACCCTCACGAGACTACAACTCGTCCACTAGGGACACCTAGGGGTTTAAAGGCTTGTTGCATATTGTGGGAACACAGCTACCTGGGCGACGCGTGATGTCCTAGGCTCGCGGCCTAGTCGGGAGTACGGAATAGCCACAGGGGACTAAACTGGAGAATAATGGAGTCGCCACCCGGTGTGAACCGGGAAAATGAGATTTAAGGCCGCACTCACCCATCGCAAGGGAAGACCTCAAACCGTTGGGTTCGGAATGGTCCCTTACTCATGTCACTTGTAATGAAAGGATTTATGTGATAATTTAATCAAGCTTAAGTAACACTTACTCAAGAGTATCATGCTTCTAAATTCCCATATACAAAATAAAACTTATGCACACATTTCACATATATCTCACATCTAAAATTGCATGCTTAAAAATATATCAAAGTAGCAACGAACATACAACTTCATTGGCATATTACATTCAAGAAAACACAAGCACACATATTAACCATACAAGCACACATATGGGCACTTTTCCAAGTGGTACGTGGAATTGTATCCCAAGTACAGACCGCACTACCGTCCATTCGGAATCGGCTATGGAATTTAAGTCTGGGTCTCCATCCGATATACCGCAAGAAATAATACTCAAATGTTATCATGACATAAGCATATGAATTGCAATACATTAAACACGTTCATATTCATACATGTAGGGATAGCTACTAGGAAAACTATGCGTTTAATCTAATGAAGATGACTCAATTCAGTGGGTGCACGTTCGCGTAGCGTTCGAGAACGCGTGCGAATGGTAAACAGAAGGTTCGCGTTCGTGTAGCGTCCGAGAACGCGTTCGAACGGAATCAGACCTGATGCATTATGAAACTAAGAAAGTGCGTGTGCGTTCGCGTAGCGTTCGTGAACGCGTGCGAACGGTAAACAGAAGGTTCGCGTTCGTGTAGCGTCCGAGAACGCGTTCGAACGGAACCAGACATGATGCATTATGAAAGTAAGAAAGTACGTGTCCGTTAGCGTAGCGTTCATGAACGCGTGCGAACGGTAAACAGAAGGTTCGCGTTCGTGTAGTGTCCGAGAACGCGTTCGAATGGAACCAGACCTGATACATTATGAAACTAAGAAAGTGCGTGTGCATTCGCGTAGCGTTCGTGAACGCGTGCGAACGGTAAACAGAAGGTTCGCGTTCGTATAGCGTCTGAGAATGCGTTCGAACGGAACCAGACCTGATGCATGCAACACAAAGAATAAAGATGACAATGTCAAATTCAATATGTCCGATCAAATGTATCTCGCATTCAACTGAACATACATCAACCGGCGCGGCAAAGCATCGTGGTAAAGGGCTTTAACCCCTCCCCATAAGGGATTTCACATCACACTTACTAAGCCCATGCGCTCGACTGAATCATGCATACAAAGAATTAAAAGCAATAATATTAAACATAGTGTGCCCGATTGAACGTATCTCGTATCCAACCGAACACACATCAACTGGCGCGGCAAAGCATCGTGGTAAAGGGCTTTAGCCCCTCCCCATAGGGGATCTCACATCACACTTACTAAGCCCATGCGCTCGATTGAATCATGCATACGAAAATAAAGACAATCATATCAAACTAAGTATTCTCGATTGAACGTATCTCGCATTCAACCGAACACACATCAATCGGTGCGGCAAAGCATTGTGGTGAAGGATTTTAACCCCTCCAATTAGGATACCTTTCATCGCACTTACTAAGCTCATGCACTCGATCGTATCATACATAAATAAGCAACATACAGAATTCAAGTAACAAGAAAATAGGTAAACCAATCCAACATGAAACAAAGGAAGGTGCTGTTTACTCAAGTGGTACGTGGAGTTGTATCCCAAGTACAGACCGCACTACCGTCCATTCGGATTCGGCTACGGAATTTACGTCTGGGTTTCCATCCTATATACCACAAGAGACGACACTTTTCCATTCATCCAATACCCACAACACACATCATACACACAACAAATGCCACAAATGCAGAAAGTATGATCAAAATAAATGACCAGAAATTAAATAAGAATAAGTGTGAAAGATACCCTCAGGTCTAACCTTTTAAGCCGTCTCTCGGACTCGCGTTTCACGAAGATCGGAAGGGGGTAAAGCTCCGCAACTTTTCTGGTTCACTGGTTTGCCTCTTCCTTCGCTGTTCGGCCGCTCGAACTACTGTTCCGACTCCGTTTTGCTGCTGTTTCCTTATGGTTTTGCTGCCGTTTCCTCTGTGTCCTCTGCTTACTGTTTGTGGACTGTTTTGATGTTCTCGATGGACTGTTCTGTGTGTTCTTTTGGTGTGGTTTTGTGTGGTTATTTCAAGGATTGTAAGTGTATTTTATGTCAATGCTTTAAGGGATTTTAGGGACTGTTTTGGGAATAGTTTAGGCTGATGTGTTTAGTGTGATTTTCGGTGACGTGTGGAGATTTATGGGGCTGATTTTCGGTGGTGGTTAGGGGTTGTTTTGGTGCTTGTAGTTTTAGTGATGTGAGGGTAAGGATGAAGGGAGTGGTTTGCTTGTGATGTCTAGTACTTCTTGCTATAATTTTTGTGTGAATTGTATGTCTGAGCCAGAGAGATTCGAGAGGAGGGGTGGCTAGGTTAGGGGTTGTTTATATAGAGAAGGGCTAGAGCTTCACCTTATCTCACAAGGGAGGGATTTGTTTCCAAATTAGGAGAGATGGGAAAGGTATATACAAGATTGAGGGGGGACAAAATATTTTAAATTAGGAAGTCAACTAATCTAAATTGGTGGATATCTTATTGAATTAGGAAGTCAAATATTTGATTAGCTTTGATTGGTTTAGGATTGATTTTAATTAGGCATATCTTATTTTAATTTAGTATGTGATTTGCTTAGTTAGGAAGTTAATATATTTTATTTATCTTTATTAGGTATGATTATATTTAGTGTTTTATTTAATTGGTAAATGATTTAAATATTTTATTTAATATTTAATGTCTAATTTAATTAAATTGGGATGTGTTTTATGGGCTTTGGGGGGCTAAATGGGCTGGGGTGCGAGGCTAGCAGCAAAACCAGAAACACCGACTCCGTTCGAACGCCAATTAGAACACGGCACGAACGTCCGCAATCTGCCTGAGGTTCGAACGAAGTAACGAACGCAGCACCAACGAAGACAGTGAACTTGTGGGATGAACTTGATGGCATACTTATTCCGAATTTCCCCTTCCGACCTCTGTTTCCTGCAATATCCTTAGCTAAAAAGGTAGTGCCTCCAATTGAGACTCATCATCGGGTTTCACATGCGAAAATGCAATGCCTACACATATGTTCAATGCAACCGTGATCCCTACGAAAGTGGCTTAACTTAATTTTATTTTAAAGATGTTTATGTTATTTTATTTTGTTATTTTGCTCGAAAACTAGCAAAATGTTAGGTTTTGGGGTGTGATGAGTGATAATTATATCACTATTTCTCACTCATTTAACCTAATATTTTGTATAATTTCTCGAGTTTTATTAACATTTTTATGTGTTTTTGTTTATTTTGCAGATAAAAATAATATTGGGACTTAATGGAATCAACTTGAGGCTAAAACGATGAAATCCGGAGAAAAAAAAGGTCAAAAACGAAAATTTACTGTACGTTTCACGAAGTGCAGTCCTAAATTCTAGTTTTGCGCAAGTTTGGTATTTTGGCCATAACTTTTTCATCTGATATCCTATTGAGAGGATTCAAGTTGCAGATTAAATAAGACTCAAAGATCTACAACTTTGAAATTTTAAATATTTTCAAATTCCAATGTTTTCCAGACCGAAATTAACGAATAATCCAATGTGTTTTGTGTAATTACTAAAGTCATTATCAAAAAAATAAAAAAAAATTTGGAAAATGACAATTTACAATTGTCAAACTTCCACAAAACATGCTTGCATGTTTGGTGGAGTGTTTTATGGAGTGTCTTGTGGCATGTTTGGTGGAGTGTTTGGTGGAGGATTTTGTGGAGTGTTTGGTGGAGCAATTGGTGGAGAAATTGGTGGAAGCCTTTAGATTTTCCTATAAATACCAAGCCATTTCATTTGCAATTCTCATGCTTTCTTTAGGTTTTTGTAAGGAATTTAAGCATTGCATCTTGTTTGTATTTATTTTCAATATTTAATTTATGCATTTTTATTTTCAATAATAGTAGTAGTTTATTTTATTTTATTTACTTTTATATTTTGTAGTTAATTTTCGCTGCGGGAAGGGTGAAGCTTTTATTTTTTTAGTTTAGATTAATCTTCTTTAATTATAATATGGAAAATTATAATTTAACATAAAAGGTTATACCGCCTTAATAACTGATTTTATTTATTTGACATAATGTGACACCGCATATATGGCCGGTCTTTATGTGACAGATGATTACTGCCTATATGGCTGGTTTATGGACAAATAATGATATCGCCTTTATGGTCGATTGGACTTAATTAAAATCGGACTTAATTAAAATCGGTAATATCACTAATAAATTCTATATTATAATAAGGGAGATTTCTAAATTAGAAATAGTAAAGGTGGATCCCCCAACCCCCAACATTTTATTTTTATTCTAGGGAAGTGATGAAACACAATATCCACACATTTAATAATTGATTTTCTTTTTATGGGTAATTCTTTAGTTTTTTTTTTTTTTGAGTCTTAAGCTTAATGCTTCTTGTTAATTGGCCATTAATAAGATTCATTTGGTAAACTTAAAATGAACTTGATGAATGGATTTTAGGTTTCAGCCTTATATTCAATAGCCCACGATCTTCCTTGAAGATAGATAACCCTTTAATAGATTTCCTTACAGTATAGACATATACCTGTCGGGCGAAGGTAGCCACTTTTGGAACTTGAACTTAATGAATTCAGGTAACTTGGTTAACATAGACATATGATTAATTGGGTTATATAGGTATTTGCGTCTGACCATCGACAGAGGCTTTTGCATATCTTCGTGTTCCAGGTTAGCAAACTGACTTATTACACATATAGAAGAGAATCAATTCATCTTTAGGATAATATTGTGTGGAATCACAACCCTAGATCTTTGTGTCTTTTATTTTTTCTTAGTATTTTCTTTTGTTTATTTTATTTAAGCAAATCCACATTCAACCAACCAAAAGCAATCATTCTCTTCTCCCTTAATTAGATACCTGTAAACAAATAGTATCAACAATTAATAACAATAGTAGGAATTAAGTCCTCGTGGGATCGATATTTTTATACTACTTGAACGATATGTGCGCTTGCGTTATACGTGTGTGATTACGCCGGTCAAGTTTTTGGCGCCGTTGCCGGGGACTTATTTTTCTTGAGTTATTAATTTTGAAGCTCTTTAATTTACTTGTATCTAATTTTCTTTATTTTTATTTGTAATTTTTATTTCTTTCTTTTATTTTTCAGGTGGTTGAAATGGAACAATATTGGGAGATTGAGAGATTACGAGCTTTACTAGAAGAAGATACACCCAAAATTTGGGAGTAACAGTCAGATTTTCTGAGGCTTGTTGTCCAGCCCAATAATTATCACTGGATGTCCGAATCAAGCAATATTACATTTTCTCAACATAACGCAATGGGGAGATGTGAGATATATGATGGTAATCACCCTAGCGTTCAATGTATTTACATTTCAGAGTGGCAGAATTATCAAAATCATTCAAGGTACGAAGAACCATCATATTTCACTGAACCTTATTCTCCATCTTATCCACCATCCACCTACGATCTTCATCAAGAACCAGAATCATCAGAGGAATATCAGATGATTTACATGCTCAAAGATTGGCTCGAGGAACGGGAAGCTCAAATTGATGCACAATTTCAGAGACAAGTAGAATCCATACAGAGAATGGTAGATCAAACGAGACAATTAACAGAAAACCATAGCTACACACCTCAATGAGCATTTTCAGATGACACTAAGGAAGCCTTCGAGTACCAAGCATTTCATGATGACACTTTAGAAGAGGAAGAGGCTGAGCAGTATCAAGAACCAGAGGTATCAGTTCAGGAGCCCGCACCAGCAAAGTCTCGATTTGATTTTTATTACTCTTCTGACTCTGACGAGGATAAAGAAGCAGAGCTGTTTGTACCAAAAAAAATTGAGGATGAAACTCTGTATCATCAAAATGAAGATCTTGGAGGTTGCATCACACCAATGTTTGAAGAAGATCTACCTGAACCAATCATTTCAGTCATATCAGGGATGAAGACCTAAAATCATACATCTCTTTACATCCTCAAGTTGACACTTTTGGAGCATGCATTTCACAGATGACAGATGAAGACATGAATG
Source organism: Zanthoxylum bungeanum (assembly GCA_019454045.1). Classification (NCBI taxonomy): domain Eukaryota; kingdom Viridiplantae; phylum Streptophyta; class Magnoliopsida; order Sapindales; family Rutaceae; genus Zanthoxylum; species Zanthoxylum bungeanum. The sequence continues at coordinate 344,603 of SKCR01038891.1, read as the reverse complement.
CGGAAATCCTAAAACACATCTATGAAGAAAATATGGAGCAAAAAGCAGAGCAAATAAAGGAGCAAATTGAAGATCTCAGACATTCAGGAGAAACATCACTGTTTTGGGGAGTACAAATCAAAGACATCACCCAGAAGCTTGACAAAATGGAACTTCCATTCAAAGTCAAGCACCATACGAGACCTCCTGATTTTCTTTCTTTCTTTTCAGGAACCACTAGAGCGACAAAGATCAAAAAGGTGACACGAGCACTAAATGAGACAAAATTCTTTGTGCAACTTTATAGTTGGAAGAAACCCTTCAAAAGCAACGCTCACGAGATTGTCTTTAATCGGACATATAAAACGACGCTGAAACCTCATTGACAGATGGATTTCAGTCACGTCTGGCTGAAGATGAAAAGTTTAGCGCTAACAGGGAGGCATCCCGTGCAATTTGTATTATTACAATTTATGTTTTATTTTGTGTATACTTGTTGTAGAGTTTTTAATTTTGTGTGATATTTTCAGGGAAAAGCACAAACAGAGCATTTAAGGCAAAGTAAAACAATAAGGAATTGTGTTTGGCAATCACAAAGTTGAGAGCTAATTCAATTCTGATGGTTGAGTAAGGAATGGATTCCTGAGACACATCCTAATAAATTTATATACCAAACGAGTGGCGTATTGCGTATACATTTCTGTTGCTTTAATAATTGCTTGGATTTACTTTTCTTTTGTAATTTTCTTTATTTTCTCCGACATGATCCAGACTTTTTGACCTTTCACGATTTATTTTATTGTTTAGCTAACAATCATCATTTGGAAGATACTAGTGCTATTATTACTCACTCTTTTCAGGTTCTATAAATTCAACTCATCATTGCACACTTGAAGGCATCTAGAGCTGAGAAAAAAATACAAACAAATGGAAGCCAATTCAAGAAGACGAGTTGTAAACATCTATGTGTTATGTGGTACTAGTGTTGGTGTGAAACCAGAGTACATAGCAGCAGCACAGGAATTGGGTCGAGTCATAGCTGAAAGGAATATGCACCTAGTATATGGAGAGGCAATTTTGGACTAATGGGGATTGTTTCAAAGGCGGTACAGGAAGGAGGCAGTCAAGTCTTGGGAATCATCCCAAAACCCTTGGCGGAGGCGAATCTGATTGGACCATCAAACGGAGAGGAACTAATCGTGCCAGATATGTCTGAACGACTGGTAGAAATTATTAACTGTGCTGATGCCTTTATTTCTTTGCCATGAGGCTTAGGTACAATGGAGGAAATTTTTACAGTACTATCTTGGGCGAACTTGAACATATACTAGAAACCGCTTGGACTGTTTAACACTGATGGATTTTATGATTTTCTTTGTGTGTTTCTTGATGATGCCCGAAGGAATGGGTTCGTGTCAAAACCTGTAAAAGAACTTATTTTTACTGCCAGAACTGCCCCAGATTTAATTGACCAAATCTTAGCCTTTGAACCACAAATCGACCATATCCTTTCCAAGATTAACTGGTCTGATAATGATCGTAAGAGGCGTCAGATAAATCTGGATCTTAACTTTTAGTTTTCATTTTAATTTCAGCTAATCATGTATTATCTTCTAAACTCATCTTCTACTTTATAAGACATTGAGGACAATGTCTTATTTAGGTTTGGGGGTGGGGAATATTTGATTAGTATCTTGTTGTTATTTTTATTCCAAAAATTTTCGAAAAATACAAAAAAATTGAAAATTTTTACAAAAAATCAAAAAAATAATTTTTTTTTAATGTTTTTAATTTGATTAATCGGGTGAAATTGGTGTAAGATAGTTGTGTAAGGAATTTCCAATCCTGAGACGTATCTCAACCTATTTCGGAACAAGTTACTTTTTGTTTATTTCCTTTTGAATTATTTAATTTGTGAATTCTCCATAAAACTGACTAAAATGAATCTTCATATGCTCAGTTGGCATGTATTATCAACATGCATGGTAACATACGGACATGAGCTGTAATTGAAAAGTTTGTAATATTCAGTGCTCTAATTTAATTGGAGGAAGCAGCTATAAATGGCAATGGAGTAAAAAAAAGGTCTAAGATCCGAGTTATTAAGTCTGTAAGGGTGTCTTAACACCTAGTGCCCTAAAGCCAACTGGTTTGGGAGTCACTGGCCCAAAGCTCGTTACATGGATCGAAGATGTTGCCAAATATATATATATATATATATACATATCTGAAGTCTGAGTAATTAAGTCCATAGGGGTGTCTTAACACCTAGTGCCCTAAAGCCAAATGGTTTGGGAGTCACTGACCTAAAGCTCGCTACATAGATGAAAGATATAGTATATAAATAAATCAAAAATCAAAAATAAAAAAAAAATCAAAAAATAATTATTCCATTGCTACAAAATGTGTGAATTCTGATAAAACTTTAAGACAAAAATATTATTCTCTTCTCAACTGCACTTGTGACTATTGTGGGCAAAATGAGTTGATTAATATTTTGCTTGTTGTGTATATGAAGAATGGTAAAAATAATAAGAGAATTTACCTATTCGGTAATTTAGAAAGAAAGAAAACAACTACTAACTTTGAGTAGAAGTTTCACATATTTAGTCACTAACTTTTTTATTCTCTTTTCTCTTGTCTTTTTGCTTTTGTGTGCATTAGTTTTACTATCTTTTTACTTTTATCAAACGTTTATGGGTATCGTTAATGTAAACCCTCACGAGACTACAACTCGTCCACTAGGGACACCTAGGGGTTTAAAGGCTTGTTGCATATGCTAAATACAACCGTGATCCCTACGAAAGTGACTTAGCTTAATTTTATTTTAAAGATGTTTATGTTATTTTATTTTGTTATTTTACTCGAGGACTAGCAAAATGTTAGGTTTGGGGGTGTGATGAGTGGTAATTATATCACTATTTCTCACTCATTTAACCTAATATTTTGTATAGTTTCTCGAGTTTTATGAACGTTTTGATGTGTTTTTGTTTATTTTGCAGATAAAACAAATATTGGGACTTAATGGAATCAACTCGGGGCTAAAACGATGGAATTCGGAGAAAAAAAATGTCAAAAACGAAAATTTACTGTACGCGTCACGAAGTACAGTCCTAAATTCCAATTTTGCGCAAGTTTGGTATTTTTGCCATAACTTTTTCATCCGATATCCTATTAAGCTAATTCAAGTTTCAGATTAAATAAGACTCAAAGATCTACAACTTTGAAATTTTAAATATTTTCGAATTCATAATTTTTCCAGACCGAAATTAACGAATAATCCAATGTGTTTTGTGTAATTACTAAAGTCATTATCAAAAAAACAAAAAAACAAATGGAAAATGACAATTTATAATTGTCAAACTTCCACAAAACATGCTTGCATGTTTGGTGGAGTGTTTTTTGGAGTGTCTTGTGGCATTTTTGTGGAGGATTTTTGTGGAGTGTTTGGTGGAGCAATTGGTGGAGAAATTGGTGGAAGCCTTTAGATTTTCCTATAAATACCAAGCCATTTAATTTGTAATTCTCATGCTTTCATTAGGTTTTTGTAAGGAATTTAAGGATTGTATCTTGTTTGTATTTATTTTCAATATTTAATTTATGTATTTTTATTTTCAGTAATCGTAGTAGTTTATTTTCTTTTATTTACTTTTATGTTTTGTAGTTAATTTTCCGCTGGGGAAAGGGTGAAGCTTTTATTTTTTTAGTTTAGATTAATCTCACTTAATTATAATATGGAAAATTATAATTTAACATAAAAGGTTATACTGCCTTAATGGCTGGTTTTATTTATTTGACATAATGTGACACCGCCTATATGGACGGTCTTTATGTGACAGATGATTACCGCCTATATGACTGGTTTATGGACAAATAATGATACTGCCTTTATGGTCGGTCGGACTTAATTAAAATCTGACTTAATGAGGATACCACATATATGGCTAGTTGGTAATATCACTGATAAATTCTATATTATAGTGAGGGATATTTCTAAATTAGAAATACTAAAGGTGGATCCCCCAACCCCCAATATTTTATTTTTATTCTAGGGAAGTGATGAAACACAATATCCACACACTTAATAATTGATTTTCTTTTTAGGGGTAATTCTTTAGTTTGTTTATTAGTTTGTCTATTGAGTCTTAAGTTTAATGCTTCTTGTTAATTGGTCATTAATAAGATTCGTTTGGTAAACTTAAAATGAACTTGACGAAGGAATTTTAGGTTTCAGCTTAGATTTAATAGCCCACGATCTTCCTTGAGGATAGATAACCCTTTAATAGATTTCCTTACAGGATAGACATATACATGTCGGGCGGAGGTAGCCACTTTTGGAACTTGAACTTAATGAATTCAGGTAACTTGGTTAACATAGACATATGATTAATTGGGTTATTTGAGTATTTGCGTATGACTATCGACAGAGGCTTTTGCATGTTTCAGGTTAGCAAACTGACTTATTACACATATATAAGAGAATCAATTTATCTTTAGGATAATATTGTGTGGAATCACAACCCTAGATCTTTGTGTCTTTTATTTATTTTTCTTAGTATTTTCTTTTGTTTATTTTATTTAAGCAAATCCACATTCAACCAACCAAAAGCAATCATTCTCTTCTCCCTTAATTAGATACTTGTAAACAAATAGTATCAACAATTAATAACAATAGTAGGAATTAAGTTCTCGTGGGGATCGATATTTTTATACTACTTGAACGATACGTGCACTTGCGTTATACGCATGTGATTATGCCGGTCAACTCTTCATTCAATTGAGTAATTATTATGGATTACTAACCTGAAATACGAAATTATCTACAAGCATCTTTCAATTGTCAGGTAGAAACGCCCAACTTAGTTTAATTGCATATATTCCTCTGATAATTAATCTAAGTCAAACTCATTAAGTTCAAGTTCTAATATTGGCTATGTATACCCTACAAACATATTCATATCCTGCACAGAAATCGATTCTATAAATATGATTCTCAATGCTAAATCAAAATTCCATTTTCCAAGTTCTTTAGGATTTAACAGGATTATCCTAATGTTGGCCAAGCACTAGAAAGCATTAAGCATGAAAAATAATAAATAATCCAACATAAAACCCAAAAGAATAAAGAAATGCAAATTAAATTAAATATTGGGTTTTGGATTTATTACAACCTTGTACTAATGAATTAGTTACATATGATATTCATTAAGTGCAAATAATTTATTAATACAAGACAAGAATTCATAAATAAAGACTGAAAGAATAAAGAGTAGAAATAACTCGTTGTGAGGACTTCTGCTTCAATACTGGTTAAATCTCAGGTTCTTATCTTATTTTGGGTATTTTTTCTTACTTTGTGCTCTCCAAAAGTATGATTTCTTATGTTAGAACCGATCTTGTTCTTTATTGGAACTGCTGAGAGTTTTCCTTCTTAAGAAATTAAAATTCTAATCAAATCAAGAAACGAGCGCGCGTCGCACTACACATGGACTTTCGTCACGACACAAGCTTATCGTGAGATTCTGTCTCCAAATTGACCTTGGTCGTGTCACGTCGCACATGGGTTACGTCATGACACGGGGCCTATTTCTGTGTTGTGTCATGATGCGATTGAGTTGAGGCGTGTCAAATCAAAAATAACATTATGCCCCAACATTACGCTGGGGACAAGGCACCGCGCAAAGTTGTGTCGGACTGCCAATCCTGAAGTCTGGAAGAAAACTCATTTTCGCTCCGAATTTTCCAAATCTTCACTTGATGCATCCGACTTAGACTTTTAACAGTCCTGACCAACAAAGCAGATGAAAAATACATCAAAGCGCTCACACGACTCAATTTAGTCCATAAAATACAAGATAAAATGGAAGTAAATATGGATATATTGATCGTTCATCAATGCACCATATCTTTTTTGTTTGGATAATGTGATTCCAATTTACAAGTCATTTTTTTTATTACTTAGAAAGTGGGCTCAATCAGTAGTTGATCCTCTAACGTGTTTTGGTGGTTATATTCTGAATATTACTTTTGTGCTCAAATCAAAGCAAATCAAATATGGATTTTTTTTTTGTCGTTGTATTCTATTTAAAATTATATTTTATTAAGTTCAGTGAAATTTAAGTTTTTTATGACTATTCACTAACAAATAACCCGCACAATGCTCAGTTTGTGTTATTAGGGACAAATATGATATATACCAGAATTAAAAAAAAAAAAAAAGTAATTAAGATTGTATACTCAAGCATAATTGTCATATAATGCAATTTCTTTAACATTCTCTCAAATTAACAAATGTGTCTTCTAACTTATTCCACTTTATAACTCTTTATTGATTGAGAACAAAACTCTTAGTACAAGTACAAATTTGTCTAGATTAAGAACACTTTTATAGTTAACTTAATGGAACTTATGACTCTTGAACTTCTACTAATAAATAAGTGGATGTTAATGAAGAATGTGAAAAATTAAATATTAATATATAATTTGCAACAAATAAAAATTTAATTGACAAACTTTCAATCATTAATAATCTAAGAAAACAAAGAGTTTGGAAGAGTTGGAAAAATGAAAGGTTTGAAATTGAAGAACATGAAAAATTAAACATTAATAACTTATTTGAAATAAATATGTCTTTAATGAACATATTTTCAATAATTAATAATCTTGGGAAACGAAAAGTTTCGAGGAAATGGAAAACTAAAATATTAGAGGCTAAGGAATGTAAAGAGTTAAACATTAATAATTCATTTTAAATATTAGCAACTCATTTTAAATATTAATAATTCATATGTTTATGATAATAGCCTCAAAGTTAAGGATGCCTATGTGAACAACCCAAGGTTTCTCAGTTTTTATATATTAAATATATGTCAATTTAGGTATTTCTCAACCTCAATTAACATATGGTATTTTATCATTATGGTCCTTAAAAGTCTACATTAGCCATATCCAAATTACTTTAGTCGTGTTTCATTCATATTCTCAATCAGTGCTATATATACTTTTTTTAAATTTATTCATTTTTAACTACGTGATTTTGTTCTTAAAATTTGAAAGGAAAAAGAAAATTCTATTTCAATCGAATGCAAGTAAATATATTAAAATAATTTAATATTAGATCAATGATATATAAGCTAAATGGGAACAAAACAATAATAAAATCAATCAAAATAATATTATTTTAAGATTTATTTATTTATTTATCATTAAAACGACTTTGTTTTTATTAATTAAAAATGATTTTGGCCATGAAAATATCACATGGACTGTCTGCTCCACTTGAATCCAGTTCTAAGTGCGCCAGCAAGCCCAAATTGCTGGGTTTAGTGCTTCTCTGCGCTCCCTCATTACTAGGACCATCTTTGTCACGTGCCTTTTTCGCCCCAAAATATCTTCAATTAGCTCGGTGTTCTCAATCCCAATAGTTTGGGAAATTCTCCTCTTCTGACTCTCTGCAATTCTGGGAGAGTAGATGATCCGTTTGAGTCCTCAAATTTTACTCAAATTATAAAAATTTTAATTTTTAATATATAATATAATTAATTTATTTTTATCATTTATCGATATGATTTCTTTTTTAAGAACTCTTCTAGAATCACATAAAAATTAAAACAACTCAGGACCGCCTTAGAAATCTCAGCGAGTCAGCACATCCAAGTTACTTCACTTCACTCAAATATTCAATAAAAGGAACTTTATCTCACTTCCACGTGAAACTTCATGGAGGTTGAAATGTGGCCCATTCTCTCTTCTGACTCTCCAACCTATCATGCTTGCAACATCCTTCTTGATTAATGATTACAATGTTGATTAATAATCATCCTTCATAATCAAAGTCCACGGCCGTTCATACCCTGGCGAGGTGCTCAAGGCCAACTTCAGAGTATCAGACTTTTCTAATATTGTAACGATCGGAAAATCCTGATTATTGTTACACTATGGGATAAGTATTATATAATATAAATTATGTTGGATACATATACTTTCATAAAATGATTTTGAGAACGATCGGAAAATTCTTTGAGATTCCGATACTAGACGATATGATGTTCCGCTCCGGATAGCTTTTAGTAATCCGGCCATAACATTTTCGTACGATCTCCGATTTTTATAAATTTTATGTCATCGGAAAGCTTAAACCGAGATCTACAACTTCCGCATTGAATGTCTTCCCAAATTCGGACCAACTTCAGAGTATCAGACTTTTCTAATATCAATTGTTATAAATCCATTAATATGACTCATCCTTAAAAATCAGCTTGTAAAAAGAGAGTGTCTAAAGATTAATAAATTATCAGTTAATCTAGGGATGAAAATTTAACCCAAAAATCTACAAACCCATTGATACCTATCCGTCATGGGTAAAATTTGGACTGACTTTAGTGGATAATGAGTGGCTTTGGTATTGCATATCAAAACCTATTGAGGGTAGTTGACGGATTTCGCAGCATCAGACACCTACTTGCATATATTGTAACATTAGAATACATTAATATTACAAATCAATTCTCATATATGGCTTTTTATTATATTAAAAAAATTTAGTTCGATCGAATGTATTTTTTATTTAATATGTTTGGAATTGAAAAACCTGTTAAAAATTCACAAGATCCTAATGCGGATTTGGTTTTTTATTTTTTGAGTGTTTGTGAGTTTTGTAGTGATAAATAAACCCCGCAATAAATAATAAGTGAACTTATTTTTCATTTTGTGAGTGCGGATTATTATGAAAGACAAATATATATATATATATATATATAATCATTCTCAGATAAGGTTAATGTGCATTTTATATTGTCCGGATGTACACAAAATACTAATATTTTGCATATAATTTTTTTTTTTTAAAATCCAGATGTAATCTGAATGCACGTGTGCATCCGGACGATATAAAATTCACATAAACCTGACCTGAACCTGACTCTCTCTCAAATTTGAACCATTATCCTTCAATGTTATCTACATAAGATTTTCTCGTATTTAGACCTAGACCAACTATATTTTTACTCTAAATTATTTGGGAAAGGAAAACCTTCATAATAAAAACTCGAATACTTTATTTAAAAAATGAAGCGATCAGAATTTCACCTCTCAATCAAAAATCTATCTACATTTAAAGAAATAATATCACTCCCAATAAAAGAGCATTTCTAGAGTTGAGCAAACTCGGTTTCGATTTCGATTTCGAGTGAAACCAAAATTTATCCGAAAAAAATCAGTTCCTAATTATTAGGAATCGAAACCTACCATAAAGATATTTTATTTATCGATTTTGATTCGATTCTGGATTATCCTATTTTCACAATGAAAATATTCAAGTTGTGAAAGTTCATGTTTACATAAGGTTCTGACCCTATGCGGAAATTATCATAATAATCAAGAGAAGTCATAATTAATGTATCTATGGATTCACAACAACCAACCACAATATAAACAAATAAAATAGATTGCGGAAAATTAAATCAATCACATAAAATCAACACAATAATTTTGGTGAGGAAGTGGAAAACTCGTGCGAGTATAAAAACCACTACGGGTATCTCGGCTACCAGCTCAATCCACTATATAGAGAAAAACTTACAACGATGGTCAAGACCTATGGTGACAACTCCACCGACTCAAGTACCTATAGACTGTAAGAACCCAAGGAACTCCTTAAGCCCGCACACCAAGGTTTTCTTCTGAACCTCTGAAGTCTCTGAGTGAATCAAATCCTTACACAAGCCAGAAATTCGACTACCAATCTTCCTCTTTGAGAACTCTTAAGGATTAGGAATTTTGGGTTTGGTTGTGTTGAATGTTTATCAAAAAGGGATTCTCACGATTAACAAAGAAGACAAGAAGATAATAAGTCTTCAATGATGGAATCAAGAACGGTTGAAAGCTTTGAGAGATTTTGGCTCAAGTGAAATGTGTTTTAATCTTTGGGGATGGTGGCTACATGTTCTATTTATAGGTAGGGTGAAGAATTAGGGTTTTTCAAAGTGAAAATGCTAAAAAATGCGTTTAGATCGCAGTCGCGCTCGAACGATTACTCGAACGCACCACGAACGCGTGCCCATTGGAAACATTCGTTCGAATGCTACTCGAACACACCTTGAATGTTGGCTCTCTGGAATATTTCGTTCGAACACTTCCCCGAACGTTTATCCTCTGGAATATTTTGTTCGAATCCAATTGAGAACGTGCCACTAACGCCACAAGTTCGAACAATGCAACAAACGCAACACTAACGACAATGCTCCAGCTTTATCAGAAATCAATTCAATTGCTCTAAGATCTTCAAAACTTGTTACTGTTGGTGGTTTAGTGTCATTAAATAGAAAATTAACATGCAAATAACAATCAAAATCAGAACTCAAATTTCATATCTACATTTACATGCAAGAACCTTATTACTTTGAGAATGAAGAAAACCTGGTAGAATTGACGAATACAGTGGTCCAGGTCAAGAAATATCTCTGTCCTTAAGAACTTATCAGCCCCTTCTCGATGCTCTATGGGTTTTGTGGCTAATCTTCTCCCAAGATAACACAGATTCCTCTTGTTCAAGGGGTACTCCTTAATAAGATCTCGAACTTGGAAATTGAGGGAACTCTCTCTTTACTCAAAATGAAAATAGTGAGACACAAGACTTTTTCTTAATCTGGATCCCAAGAATGAACTGCAAACTCCTTTAAATGGACATATAATGGTGCCTTAAGGGCACCATTTGGTTTGGGGTGCAACCCTCCTAAGGGTTATACCCCTTCCAAATATCATTTGGAGTTTTGAGTATTCTTATAAATTGGAGGACATGTCTCATGGGGTACCAACCAAAGGACATGTCCCTCATCCATCCAAAACTCAATAATTAGAGAATTTACAACAATCCCCCACAATTCTCTAAATATTCATGCAGACACTAGAGAGAGTTTCAGTGAACTAAAACTGCATCGAAATAGATAGTTTTTGCCTTGAACCTTTCCTAGTGAGTGACAATCGAATTTACTTGGAAAACTAGTTACCCATAATCTTGAACTGTTCTGCCGTTGGTGTAAACTCGGACAATTGCCAACACACAACTTTACTTCGACCATTTCTTGTTCTACGGTTGTGTTCATTTCGGCCCTGAACAACGGTCCTGGATTCATCAAGCACTCTAGAGAAATCAGCCTGTAAAATCCCATGGAAGCGGCCTCACTTCTTACTTGAAATAAGTAATCTACTATGAAGAGGTAATCTGTCTTTACCCCCATTAGGACTCATCTCATAATATAGTGATCATTAAAAGCCTCAACTTATCCTAACTTGACAGACAGTACTCGGCGTCATTATCGGAATGGGAAAGAATACAAAACTTTTTAGTGCTTATTTTGAATTGCACAAAGTTTCAGTTGTCCCTTTTGAACCTAGATCTTGGGATCTCCAGTCAGCTAGGTTGGGTTTCCACAGTGACAATTCTTAGTTTATAGGCTTTAAGCCCATTCCCCTCGATAACTTCTCAACTTGCTCTCTAGGTAAACCTTTAGTAAGTGGATCCGCTAGGTTTTCCTTTGACTTAACAAAATTTATCGATATTATGCCACTTGAGAGCAGTTGACGTATGGTATTATGTCTCCGACGTATGTGTCGAGACTTACCATTATACATTGTATTTTGGGCTCTCCCAATAGCTGATTGGCTATCACAATATATGTTTATCGCTGGCACCGGTTTGGGCCAACTAGGAATACCCTCAAGGAAATTTCAAAGACATTCTGCTTCTTTCGCTGTTTTATCTAATGCTATAAACTCTGATTCCATAGTAGACCGGTCAATACATATTTGTCTCGAGGATTTCCATGAAACGACTGTATTACCAAGTGTGAAAATAATCAACTCGTAGATTTGGAATCCACTGTATCAGATATCCAGTTAGCATCGCGGTTTGGGCCAAAATTGGCCCCAAGGGTAAAAATGACATTACACCGCAAAACCAACCACAAACCTAAGGCACATCAAGTAGACTGGGCCCACAAACGGAATGTCACGAAAGGGACTGACCCGGACCGCCTCAAGGGCCCAAGCCCGTTAACACAAAGGGAGCCAACAGACACCAGTTACTGGAATCAAGAGGAAATCAAAACTCAATAAGGATCACCATGAAGTCGATAGATTCGAGCTTTAAGATATGATCGTCAGTTATCAAACATAATTCACATTGATGGCAACTCCAACGGGCAGAATAGAGAGCCTATAAAGGAAAGAAATGAAATAACACAAATGGAGATCTTCAGACACGACCCATCACACAGACATTGTTAGCATACCCCGCCCTCACGGCATTCAAACTGAAGTTAAGGTATTCCTGAAACCTTGACTCTCACATCTAGAACTACATTCCTTCCTTGACACTGACTTTAGCGTCGGAGTGCCTACGGCTTCCACCACACCGGTGGGCAGTAAGCTCATCATTCACTCTACTCGTTTTGCAGGTTCGCTCGTGCCCTACTTTTGATAATCTCGATTGTGGACTACTACCGAAATAAGTCTCCACAATCGATGTATCCCTCTAGAACAGCAGGATATCTCTCATAATGTAGCATATATTTTGAAGTTTCTCTCAGATACCTCAAAACTCTTACTATGGCTTTCCAGTGATTATGTCCTGGATTGCTCGTATATCTGCTAAGTTTGTTCGCAGCTTGAGTGATATCAGGTCGTGTGCAATTCGTGAGATACATCAGACTTCTGATGATTGTCGAATACTCTAATTGTGATACGCTTGAGCCAGTATTCTTTGATAGATGAAGAGTTAGGTCCATAGAGGTTCTAGCCACATTTAGATCCCCTTTGTTATATTTCTCAAGTATCTTCTCAATATAATGAGTCTGAGATAATATATATCTGTCTGATGTTCTAGAAATCTTAATTCCTAGGATCACATCAGTATTCCTAAATCTTTCATATCAAATCTGCTGGATAACACTCTCTTGGTAGATAGAATCATTTCATGATTACTACCAATTATCAGCATATCGTCTACATAGAGACACACAATGACATATTCTTTTTTAGTTGACTTGGTGTACACACACTTATCACACTCATTGGTTTTGAACCCACTTGGCAATATCTCTTTGTCAAATTTCTCATGCCAGTGTTTAGGTACTTGTTTTAATCCGTACAAGGATTTTACAAGTTTGCACACCTTCTGTTCTTGTCCAGGAACATTAAACCCTTCTGGTTGTTCCATGTAAATCTCTTCATCCAATTCATCATTCAAGAATGTCGTCTTTACATCCATTTGATGTATTTCAAGACCAAATATAGCTGTTATGGCTATGAGCATTCTTATCGATGTGATACGAGTAACTGGTGAATATGTGTCAAAGTAATCAAGGCCTTCTTTTTATCTATAATCTTTTATGACAAGCCATGCCTTGTACTTATCTATTGATCCATCTGGTTTCATCTTCCGTTTGAATATTCATTTGTAGCCCAGTGGCTTACAACCTGGAGGAAGATCAGCCAACTCCCAAGTATGGTTATGTAGGATGGAATCAATCTCACTGTTAATAGTCTCTTTCCACAAAGGTGCCTCCGGTGAAGACATTGCTTCTTTATAGCTTTGAGGCTCATTTTCTAACAAATGTGTCAGAAAATATGGACCAAACGACTTAGACGTTCTAGCTCTTTTGTTACATCTAGGTTCGATTGTCTCAATTTTTACGCGTTGATCTGACTATTGGTCAATCTGATCACTGTCTTTGACAATATCAATCATTCTTTTGAGAGACTCTGTTCTTTGTCTTTCCTTACAAGGAAACATCTCTTCAAAAAATGTCACATTCCTTGACTCAATTATCATATTCGGATTGATGTCAGGAATCTCAGACTTGTGTACCAAGAATCGATATGCACTACTGTTGTGAGCATATCCAATGAATATACAATCAATAGTTTTGGGTCCTATTCTAACCTTCTTAGGTTTAGGAACCATTACTTTGACAAGACACCCTCACACTTTTAGGTATTTGTATGAAGGTACGTGACATTTCCACAACTCATATGGCGTCTTGTCAAATCTCCTGTGAGGAAGCTTATTTAGAACGTAGTTCACGGAAAGTAAGGCTTCCCCCCACAAGTTCTGGGGTAAACCAGAACTTGTCAACATGGCGTTCATTATTTCCTTCAACGTTCAGTTTTTGCGCTCAGCAATCTCGTTTTGTTGAGGCGAATAAAAAGCAGTGGTTTTGTCAATAATTCCATGAACGGAACAATATTCACCGAATGGTGACACATATTCACCACCTCTATCACTCCTGATTCTCTTGATTTTCTTGCCAAGTTGATTTTCAACTTCGTTCTTATAGTGTATAAAGCCTCTCAATAGCTTCATATTTGCTCCTCAGCAAATACACATAACAGAATCTTATGCTATCATCGATAAAAGTGACAAAGTATTTTTTACCGCCTCTTGTTTGCACAATATTCATATCACACACATCAGTGTGTACAAGTTCTAAGGGTTCAGAATTTCGTTCTATGGAATGAAATGATGTTCTATGTATTTTTGCTTCAACACATGTCTCACACTTATGTTGGCTATCAATTGTAAATTAGGTATAAGGTCCATGTTAATTAATTTATGCATTGTATCATAATTAACATGTCCTCACCTCCCATGCCATACATTTTGTGACTCAATAATATAAGCAGAAGTTGTAGCTTTATTAATAGCACTGTGTCGATCGATAGTCATTACATTGAATTTGAAAAGGCCCTCAGTGAGGTATCCTTTTCCTACATACACATTGTTTTTGGTCAATACAAATTTATCAGAAACAAATAAAGCTTAAACCAGTCTTGCTAAGGAGAGAGCCCGAGACCAAGTTCTTCTGAATATCAGGAACAAGCAAAACATTCTTCAATGTAAGCTCATTTCCAGATGTCATCTTTAGAACCACTAAGCCTTGTCCAACCACTCTTGAGGGAGACGAGTTTCCCATTGTCAGATGATCGCCGCCATCGACCTTCTAATACAAGGAAAACATCTTGCTATCTGCACATATATGACGAGTAGCCCCAGTGTCTACCCACCATTCTCTCGGATTCCCAACCAAGTTGGCTTCAGTTATCACTGCTGACAGGTTCATCTCTGAGATCTCTTCAGTCAGCTGCTCATCTTCAATGACATGGGCCTCATTTTTCTTTTTCTTGCCTTTGTCCTGAGACTTCTTATTTCTGCAGTCCTTTGCCTTGTGAACGATATTTTCACAGTTGTAGCATTTCCCCTTGAACTTCTTGTTAGCTCCACTGTTATTTCTCTTCTTGCTACCATTTACACCCTCGACGATGTTGGCTTTAGACTCCATAGTCTTGTAGGTGGCCTTCTCGGACTTCCTGGTGTCATCTTCGATCCTCAGTCGAACTCCAAGGTATTCAAGGCTCATCTGCTTCTTCTTGTGTTTCAGATAGCTCCTGAAGTCCTTCCATGATGGAGGTAACTTTTCAATTATGGTGGCAACTTGAAACGTCTCACAGAGTTTCATTCCTTCATCCAGTATTTCATGAATGATCAATTGCAGTTCACCCAACTGAGACATTACTGTTCTTGAATCTACCATCTTGTAGTCTAGGAACCTACCCATGATAAATTTCTTTTGACCGACATCCTCTATTTTGTATTTCTTCTCGAGAGATTCCCAAAGAATCTTCGCAGAAGTCATGCCTTGGTACACATTGTACATGGTATTGTCAAGTCCACCCAAAAGGTAGTTCTTGCACAAGAAGTCACCAGACAATCATGTCTCTTCTCACAGTTGCTTGGTTGTTTTCGATTCACCCTCCACAGGATCCGGAGGATCTTTGAGGTATTTAGCCAACTGCAGAGTTGTCAGGTAGAACAATATTTTGTTCTGCCACTGTTTAAAGTTTGCCCCACCAAACTTTTCCGATTTTTCTCCATGAGAGACCGGTACTGTGATGTTTCCGCTAGCTATATGTAACTGGTAAAAATCAATAAGGGGTCAATAAGTCTACAAAAGATAAATTGTACAACAATCAACAAATGATCTTGTTCAAATGATATACCAAGTATCCACTCGTTGTTCTATTGGACAATAGTACCAATAAACACAAGTCTTTGAATTTCCGACTAAGGTTTCTTATGATAAGTAAATAAATAAATATTCCCATAGGACGAGGGGGGTCCGGAGTAACCACTTAAATTCCTGACCACTTAGGCTCTTATCGTATTTTTGACAGAATATCCTTTAGATATTTCCTCAATAAAATCTTTTAGCAATTCAATACTCAGTATTTCACTTTTAATGTTACAATACAATATTCCATATGTGTAGATATATGTGTGTATCAATCAATATTGGATGGAATTACTTGCGTATAATTACACTTTAAATTCTCAACCAAGTATGCAACACACAATTAATTTTCAACTTTATCACTATGTGTATGCCTGTGATAATTGAACAACCTAATATTAACTTAAATCTATACTACCAAGATTATTGTGATACAGTATATCATCTTACTAAGTTGATATTACGAATAATTAGATTAATCTAAGTCTATTTCAGTTTAGAAACACTTCCAGGACTAATTTCGTTAGTGTTGCGTTCGTATCTACGTTCGAACGAGACTGTCCAGTGTGTGCACGTTCGTGTTGCGTTTGAGAACGCATTCGAACGATGTGTTCCAGAGAGTTCACGTTCGTGGAGCGTTCGAGAACGTGTTCGAACGGACTATTCTAGAGAGTTCACGTTCGTGTTGCGTTTAGGACGCGTTCGAACGTTTAAGTCAGAGGCTTGCGTTCGATTTGCGTTAGAATACGCGTTCGAACGTTCTTAGGCAGAAGGCTTGCGTTCGAGTTGCGTTTGAAGATGCGTTCGAACGTTCTTACGAAAATTCAGATTTTTGCCTTTGCGTTCGTCAGACATTCGAACGCCCTTACGTATTTTTCATGCACAGACTATATTTTCCATAAAAGTTTCTTATCTTAGCATGCGAATTACTATCTAACAACATTAATTGATAAGTTCTTAAGATTGTTGATGGTTTAGTGTCATTAAACAGAAAATTAACATGCAAATAACAATCAAAATCAGAACTCAAATTTCAGATCTACTTTTACATGTAAGAACCCTAATACTTTGAGAATGAAGAAAACCTGGTAGAAATGACGAATACAGTGGTCTAGGTCGAGAAATATCTATGTTCTTAAGAACTTATCAGCCCCGTCTCGGTGCTCTACAGGTTTTGTGGCTAATGTTCTCACAGGATAACCCGGATTCCTCTTGTTTAAGGGGCACTCCTTAACAAGATCTCGAACTTGGAAATGGAGGGAACTCTCTCTTTACTCAAAACGAAAATAGTGAGACACGACATTTTCTTAATCTGGATCCCAATAATGACCTACAAACTCCTTTAAATAGACATGGAATGGTGCCTTAAGGGCACCCTTTCGTTTGGGGTGCAACCCTCCTAATGGTTATACCTCTTCCATTCACCATTTGGAGTTTTGAGTATTCTTATAAATTGGAGGACATGTCCCATGGGGTACCAACCAAAGGACATGTCCCTCCTCCATTCAATAATTAGAGAATTTACAACAGTTACAACTCAATTGAATTTATTTTGTCACATACATTATCAATAAAAATGGAACTAACAAGTTGAATTAGTACAAATATACTCAACCAATGTCAAGTTGTTGGGATTAATAATCTGAGAAATCAGCATCTACCAATGTCTCATAGAAATCTCACAACATTAGTCTGCAATGTCTTTTGATGTCTCTCTTCATGCTCCTAATATTGACTTCATTTAGCATTATTTGTTTTTTTTTTCCTTCTAAATAAAAGTGAATATTTACATCAAACCAAATTCAACTCCTTCAAGACGGTGTCGTTTCAAGCTCCGAGGAACGGATTTCAGGATTCCAGTTTCAATAGATCTTAATTTGATGATTAACAAACTTAGGCAGTATATTGTTTATGAAGCAAATGCAGAGCTGGGCCATCCACAGCAAAAGCAGAAGCAGAAGCAGCAGCAAATAAGTAGACGCCGCAGCAGGAAAGATATAGAAAAAATTTTGGTTGTCTAAATATTCCGATTCCGAATATTAAAGAATTGAAATCTATTTTAAAAAAATCGATTCTTATTTATTAGGAATTAAAATCTATCCTAAAATAATTGGATCCAAATTTTAATTAGGTTTTCAAATAATTTCAGGTACACCCAAAACTGTTTCTCAATTAAAAAGAAAAATAAAATGAGTTATGATTGTTACTTGATTTGACACCAATTTGACTCTTTTGCCGTAATTGCGTAAAGATTAAATATACAAAATTAATGCTATACGTCATTTGATTTTAACTAGGCATTCAATTTGGTGAATTAAATTAGAGGGCTTATCTTCCTCCTCCCTTTTATACATTTGATTTTTTATCTCCCCTATAATTCCTATTTACCCTCTTCCTTTCACCAAAATTCTATATTCAATTTTCAAATAAACCATATATATCTAATTTTTTTTATTTATTGATATATACATATATATATATATATATAACATATATTTTTTTGATTAATTTTTTAAAAGAAAAAAGAAAATAAAAAAAAATAAAAATAAATTAGGAGAAGGGCGATCGCGCTCGCCCTTCTACCTTGAAGAAGGGCGATCAGGAATCCTCTTTTTTTTTTTTTTTTTAAAAATATTAATTTTTTCTTTTAAAATTTATTTCAAAAAATATATTTTATAATTTAATTTAATACTACTTATGTATTATAAAAATGTTCTCATGTATATTAGAAAAATATTTATTTAAAAATAGTACAAATAACAACATAAAAAGTTACACTTAAAAATATAAAAACATAAATTCTAATCTATGTTGCCTCCAAATTCTCCTTATGGCGCACTTGGTGATATACTCAATACCTCATGGCGCACTTGGTCATAATTGATTAAAAAAAAAGAAAGAAAGGGGGACGGTTCCCCTTAAAGGGGAACAATCGTCCCCCTTATGATCCCCTGGACGATCATATCTTCCTCTTTTTTTTTTTTTTAATTTTCAAAAAAAAAAAATTTATATTGTTTAAATTATATATATTTTTTATACATAAGTAGTATTAATTAAATTAAAATGAATAAAAAAAAATAAATGAATAGATAAAAAAATATGTATTATTTATTAACAAAAATATATTAATTATTAATAAAATGTTATAACTAGTATATAATTATTTTTAAATTAATATATATAAATATATAAATTTTATAATGTGTAACTTTTCAAAAATTAAAAAAAAAAAAAAAGAGTCATTACAAGTATTGATAAGGATTATTTAGTAAATTAGCAAGGAGATAAGGGGCAGGGGGAAGATCAATTTTCGTATAAAAATATATAAGATTTATTAAATAAATAAAAGAGAATACATATATAAATAATATTAAATGAGAAAATAAATCAATGAAAGAACAAATAAAAATTATTTAAGATAAAAAATAAACGAATTTAATAAAAAAAGTAAAATTAAATAATTAAATTTAAAAAATAAGGAAACAAATTAATAAAATAAAAGGGGACAAAAATTAAGGGAAAAAAGAATTAATTAAATTTAAAAAATAAGGAAATAAATTAATGAAAAAAAGTAAATTAAAGAAAAAGAAATAAAGGGATAAAAATAAAGGGATAAAAACAAGAGATTCATGGATATGTTGGCAGTAAATACGGTTATCGGACTATCCGAATACGTGCGTACCTAGTACCACGTTCTTACCGATTTACAATACATGGTTGGCTTCTAGCAAAGCACCGTGTCTATCCAATTCTCCAGAAATATTCTGTAAACGAATATGTAATCTTTGTCAGGCGTAGTATACGTAATATTGTGTATAACGATCCAGTATCTGATGTCACATGCTAGGCCTGGGGCTGGAATTGTGTCTGCCCCGTACGAAACACATATCAGATCTCTGGTAACTAGTCTCTATAATCGGATAAACATGACCTAGTCATATGATCCCGATAGTTGTAGCATACAAGAGTACCATTTCCTTATCATACGTGATCATCATCTCCATATGACTGAAGTGATATTTCCATCTTGACATCACACCCAATACACTACGATTCTCAATATACCCAGAAGAGGCGTACACAGAACCTGTTAAAGCCTCGGACGACCAAAACCAAAGTGTATTGATTGTCGCAAGTATCAGCGATGCAAGTCTCAGGTTAAGACCAAATACACCTACCCTAATTCGGACTCTCATAGACACATAATCATATTACCAATGGGATTTTGAGGGGTCTATCCAGAACGAAGCTGTTTCCGTACCATCGGTAAACACAACCTCCTATTACACTTGCATGAGTATCCAATACCCAAATATATGAGAACTATGTCGTTATGCTCCCATAACACGCACAAGTGCAATACTAGTCTATTCCGCATTATCGATGTCCAATCTCGATAATATTACGACTATGAATATTTTAATGATTAAACCTTAGTGGATTAATATTGTCTCATATTTTATTAATCTGGAACTAATCATATGGACTTTTATCATTTATATATCCCGGTAATCCAATTACAAATGATAAAAGAGCAATTTCCTTTGTCACATAGTTAATTTGTACAACAATACAATGTTCTGTACAAATAGTGATGCTATGGGTCATAATTGTCCAACAGAGGTCGTATCTTCCCCCTCCCCTGACAGTTACTTTTTTTTTTGTCTCCCCTGCAATTCCGAATTTGTCCCTTATCTTTCTCAAAAATTCAATTTCCCAAATAAACAAAATATATCTCACTTTTTATATATGATATATATATATATATAATATAAAAATAACACAAGTACTTGTTTTATTTTATTAATTAAATTTTTTATTTTATAATTTTTTAAAAATTTGTATTTTCTTTACTTTATATTTTTTTATTTGTTTAATAAATATTACAAATTTCATATGTATTATTATTTATTTTGTGTTCATTTATTCATTTAATTTTTATGATTCTTTTTTAATTCATTTAACACTATTTATGTATTATAAAAAATTTCTCATGTATATTAAAAAAATATTTATTCAAAAATAGTACAAATAACAACATAAAAAGTTACACTTTAAAATATAAAAACATAAATTCTAATCTATGTTGCCTCTAAAGTCTTCTCCTGGCGCACTTGGTGATATACTCAATACTTCGTACCATAATTGATTACGAATACTATAACGAGTGACCCATTTTCGGAATTAAAAGAAAAATCTAAAAGAAAGAAAAAAGCAAAAAAAAAAAAAAAAAAGAAGAAGAAGAAGAAGGAGAATTGGGTTTGTGCGCCCCAGCCGAACTTATGCTAGGGCGCATAAGTTCTGCTGGGGTGCACAAACCTCTTCTTCAGAGAGGGGGAATTCCTCGTTCCCCTTTTTTTTTCTTTTTCCTTTTTTTGATTTTTCTTTTAATTCCGAAAAAAATTTATGAATAGATACAAAATCTATTTTATGAAAAGACTATCAAAATATTTATTTTATAATTTAATTTTATTTGATTAAATTATATTATTTTAATACATACGTAGTATTAATTAAATTAAAAATGAATCAAAAAAATAAATGAATAGATACGAAATTTGTAATATTTATTAACAAAAATCAAAAAAATTAGAAAATAAAAAAATAATTAATAAAATGAGAAAGTGAGTTATAATTAGTATATAATTATTTTTAAATTAATATATATAAATACATAAATTTTGTAATATGTAATAATTGTTTGAGTCATTTCACACAATGAGAAATGTATTATGGTAAATTTATTAGGGGACAAAGGGGAGGGGAATTGCAGGGGGTGGCAGGGAGGGGTGAGATGATCAATTTTCTCAAAAGAATTACTCTTGTACAATATTTTTCACAAGACTGTATAAATATGTGTATTTAAAAAATATAAAGAATAAAAAAAAATAAAGTGTGTACAAATATCATTTTTATTATTTCATTGATTTATTTTTTTTTTTAATGAGGCAACGGTGACCTTAACATATTAAAGTCAACAGTTGCAGAATTAAAAGTTGTAGACCTTTCTGGATTTGTTTGTACTTTTTGTGTGGGTGGAGTTTCTTTGTAACACCTTTCCAATAAAAATTATTTTGTTATGTTAAATCAGTTTGTATTTGTTCAAAAGAAAAGGAACTATACAAAAGGGCCTCCGGAAAAAGGGTAGAATAGCTGACATCATAAATTCCGATGAGTACCGTTGGATAGTGAGTCCCGTTCGATAGGAATTCATGGCAATTTATTACCCGAATAAAAAAAAGACTAGTATTTGAGATAATTTTTCTTCTAATTTTAAAAATTGATAAGATATTTGAAATGATTTTTCATCATGAATTCATAATCAGAATGAGATATGGATTAGTAAATCTCAACCTCACTCGATCGATTGCAGTCTCTAGACATTACAAATAAAGAGGTGTGATTATATTGCTGAAAGCGGTGAAAGTATAATTAAAAGTGAAATATATTAGGTTTGGTACGAGAATCCGGGTACCAGTTATAATACGGGTGACACTCCCTCTTGTCAAGTGAGTGATTAATCCTGCAAGTGTGAATGATTTGTCTTTAGTTAGAATCCTCATCCCTTTAATTCTCAATGATTTGTAATAAATATTTAGTGCTTGTAATTAATGATAGTACTCTGTCCAAAAAGAATCCTTACTCTTATGAGATTTATGATATTAATAGGGTAAATAGTGTTGATGTGTCACCTCTCGGTTGACACTTGTCCACTTGCATGATGTGCACATGGTAGATGACATGCTCAAATACAAGATCAAGTGTATTAACACATGTAATTATACATGTTAAATTATATTTTTGTGTCAAAGTAAATGAGTTGTCAATAAAATCCACTATGTTGTGAGGAATTAAATATTGACATGGAGATCGGAGCGGACCCGATATGATCATCTGGATTCCACAGTGATACTTTCTCCGGGTGGATACATCCCAGAGGATTCTCCTCTCCGGAAGAATAAATATTCATTTCGGAATTATATCCTACCTCTGAGGGACAGGTAGTCACAAAATGATGTTGGTGAATAGTCACAAAATGTTGTTGGGGAGTCTCATGATTATGAAATTGGTGGTTACGATGGTGGTGATTTAGAAGAAAATGTTGGTGATGAGTCTCAAGATCATGAAAATGGTGGTGATATAGATTTAAATGTTGATGATGATCATATTGGTGTAGAGGAAAATATTGAATCTCCCGAACCTACATTCCATTTAAACATTTATGATCCAAGAATTTGTGATGGTATTAATGCATAAATGAGAGCCTTACTTGTAGAAAATGGACCAATTCGAGAAACTAATCTCACTTATCCTAAGGACAAACTCTCTAGAAAATTTTCCTCACACTACTATGATCGAAAATTACCAACGGGTGAAATTTATGATAGAAAATGGCTCTTGTACTCAAAAGAGTTAGATAAAATCTTTTGCTTTTGTTGTAAATTGTTTAAAACAATTGCCTCAAAAGGTAAGTTAGCAAAAGATGGAATTAGTGATTGGAGACATCTTGATGTGAAGCTTGATCAACATGAAAAGAGTAAAGAGCATCTCACTAATTCGAGAACTTGGGTTGAGTTGAAAAGTAGATTGACAAAAAATCAGACAATTGACAAAGAATTTCAAATGCGAATCAAGAAAGAGACAAATCATTGGAAACAAATGATGCTTAGAATTATTGCTGTTGTGAAATGTTTAGCCATACGTAATATAGCATTTCGTGGAACAAATGAAAGACCTTATGAAGACTCTAATGGAAACTTCTTAGGTTTACTTGAAATGATTGCGGAGTTTGATCCAATAATGCAAAAGCATTTTTGACTCATTGAGAATAAAGAGATTCATCACCACTATTTGAGCCATAAAATTCAAAATGAGTTGATAGCTACTTTAACTTCAAAAGTCAAAACCGCAATCATTAAAAAAGTGAATGAAGCCAAATTTTTTTCTGTCATTCTTGATTGTACTCCTGATGTAAGTCATGTTGAACATATGACTTTAATTTTGAGATGTGTTGACTTGTCAAGTAGGTCAATACATATAAGAGAGTATTTCATGGAGTTTTTAAATGTGGAAAATACATCAAAACAATGACTTTTTAATGAGTTGCAAGATGTCCTAAAGTCTCTTGATCTTGATATTGATAATGTGAGGGGAAAAAGTTATGATAATGGATCTAACATGAAAGGGAAACACCAAGGTGTTCAGAAAAGATTGCTAGAGATAAATCCCAGAGCCTTTTACATGCCATGTGGTTCTCATTGTCTTAATTTAGTAGTTTGTGATCTGGCAAGTTCATGTGTTAAAGTAAAAAAAAAAAAATTGGAGCATGCCAATGCATATATACGGTGTTTTCCAACTCTACAAAGCGTTGGAATATTTTGCTTGAACATATTGATGGGTTAACTTTGAAGTCATTGTCAACTACTCGATGGGAAAGTCACGTTGAAAGTGTTAAAGCAATTAAATCTCAAGTAGCCCATGTTAGAAATGCTTTGTTTACGTTGGTGGAAATTACTGAGAATCCCTAATTGAGTAGGGATGCATGATGTTTAGCATCAGGAGAACTTTCCAGTTTTGATTGTGTATTAAGTTTGGTTATTTGGTATGACATTTTGTTGAAGATTAACATGGTGAGCAAAAAATTACAATATGAAGACATGCGTCTTGATGTCGCTGTAAAAGCACTGGAAGCACTTGTTATCTTTTTTGAAAACTACAGAGAAACTGGTTTTGCTTCTGCCATGCGTGATGCTAAAGAAATTGCACTTGATTCGGAAATTGAACCTGTTTTTCAAACTAAACGTCATAGACCTAGAAAAAGACATCATGATGAAGTTGATGGTAATGAGAGGGAACAACAGTCTGTTAAGAATCATTTAGAACATATTATTTTCTTGTTATAGTGGATATTGCTATTTCTCAACTGAAAAATAGATTTGAACAGTTAAAGGCTTTTGAATCTATTTTTAGCTTCTTGTTTGATGCACCGAAGTTAATTTCATTGGATGATCAACATCTAAAAGAAAATTGTATGAATCTTGAAGCACATTTGAAACATGGAAATACCATGGATATAGACGGAGCAGACTTATGTTCTGAATTACAGGTGTTGCAAATGATGTTACCTGAAGAAGCATTTCTCTCTAATAACCCTTGGACATCCATGTGAACAACAAACTTTGTAAAAGAAACTGACATGTGTCC
The DNA here is from genome assembly GCA_019454045.1 of Zanthoxylum bungeanum. Classification (NCBI taxonomy): domain Eukaryota; kingdom Viridiplantae; phylum Streptophyta; class Magnoliopsida; order Sapindales; family Rutaceae; genus Zanthoxylum; species Zanthoxylum bungeanum. The sequence goes on along the minus strand of SKCR01038891.1, from coordinate 319,353 downwards.
TAATGTCATAATTGCTTATCGTGTATTGTTGACTATACATGTGACTGTGGCATCTGCAGAAAGAAGTTTTTCAAAATTGAAATTATTAAAATCTTACTTGCAGACCACTATGACTCAAGATAGGCTAAATGGATTAGCAATCTTATGCATTGAAAATGATGAGATTGAAGACTTGGAGTATGATGATATAATTGATGATTTTGCTTCAAAAAATGCTAGAAGACAATTTCTTAAATGTTGAAATTTCAAGGAGTTTTGTTAGGAATTGTTGTATATGATTGTATTTTTTATTGTCGGGGTTTAGGTACTATGTCCCCCATTTATATATTTTCTCAAGTAATATAATTTGGGCGTAAGGGCCTAACCCCCAATTTCGACTGGGTTCCAGCCCTCGTTAAATAATTTTTTTTTTAAACATATATTTTCGTATTAAAAAAATGGCACATTTTGAACTTTCGCATCGGGCACCCAAAAACTCAGGACCGGCCCTGCATACATAGCTTGTAGTCATAAATTCATTGATATCCTAAAATACTATTATTCATGTCATTTAGACATATTCATTCAAATTTATTCAAATTTCAGTCAAACTCAAACATTAAAATAAACAAAACAAACAAACAATATCCAAGTGATCGTAAATTCAGGTCAGAGACGAAGTAAGCAAAAGAAACCCCGTTACATTAAGGATGAAATTGGATTTATACCTTATTTAATCAATTGTGATAATGAAGAGTCAACCTCAGCTTCAAAATTTAAGAGATAAAATAAAATAAAAATCAATTCAAGAGGATTTGGTTTGTTTTAAGTCATTATGATAATTTAGTAATATTTCATTGTCAAAGCCGCGTTGGTTGAATGTCCACTCTCTACAGACAATGACGAGACTTCTCATTAATTAAGGGGGAACCAAAACCCTAATTTTATGCCTGCTATAATTTTCTATAATTGTTAGTTAGTCATAGAGTGGCCACGGTTCGGTTCCATATTCGGTTCCGATTCCACACTTAAGTGGAACTGAAACCGTAATCGGAATCGGAACCGAATCATACGGTTCCGGTTCCGATTCCCTTCGGGATTTTTTTTTCTTTTTACTTTTTTGAAAATAAAAAAAATTGAGATTTAAACATTAATTGGAGATTAGGATTCGTCTTGGAACCCTACGATTCCAACCGTTCGGTTCCAGCTGTTCAAACCGGTTCGGTCAGGGTAAGAACTCTAACCGAACCGGTCAAGTTCCAATTCGGTTCCGAAACCGGTTGGAACCGGAACCGTCCGGTTCCAACCGGTTCGGTTTCGATTTCGAACCGGAACCTTGGCCGGGTCTATAGTTAGATAGGTGGAATACTAATATAATTGTTAGTTAGATAGATGGAATACGAATATTAACATTCTCGTCTTAATTAGAAAAGTTAAAATCATAAATCTGCAAGACTCTATACATTAAGTCAAGGTACATGTTGTAGATCCGGATTTCGGTCGAGGTCCACAATTGAGAATGTGTAGGGGGGACAAGCGAACCTGCAAAATAAGAATAGAGCAAAAGAGATTACTGCCTACCGGTGTGATGGAAACCGTAGACTCTCCGACGCTCAAGTTAGCCAAAGAATGAGAGAATCTAAGTAGAAAGGATTCAGGTGTTAGGATACCTAAACCACTGATCAATTGCCGTGAGGGCGGACTATTGGATATTATCTGATGATAGGAGTTGTGTCTGGATCCCAGTCTATTCTTTGCCTTGCTCTTTTATAGGATTCCTCCTCTGCCCGTTGGAGATTTCCTTCGTCCTCTGATAATTTCAGGTCCTTTAGATCTCATAACCGTTGATTCCATGATGACGGTCATGAATTCGGATCCATTCCTGATCTTTGTAACTGGTGTCCGTTTGTCTGCCTTTAATGAATTTGGGCTCGTGTGGCGGCCCATGGATCTTCTTCTGGGCTCCAGGTCTTGCGGCTGGCTTTGGTGGTAAAAGTCGATTTTACCCCTGGCCCAAATTTGGCCCGTACAGTTTGTCCCCTACTCTCTAAGTCTGGATTGTCCCTGACTTTGAGAGTATCATCTGTCGAATGTGTCGAGGTTTGTATGATTACTCCCCTGATTTTGGCGATGGAAGGTTTCAGATCTACTCATCTTTGTCGTATGTGGTGAGTAAATTCACCGATTATATTTGATTCGACATGAGATGTCAGGGATGTCCATTGGTCGACTTGAACCAGACGATGGCTAAGGACCACACTTGACATGTCGTAAGTGATGAGTGTGTTTACGATTGTTTTTGACTCGACACGAGTCATCAGGGGTCTCTAGGTAGATTTGAGCCAGTTGGCTCAGGATCGCATTCGACCTGACGTAGGTGTTGAGTATGACTGTATTTGACTCGACAAGAGTCATCAGGGGTCTCTAGGTAGATTTGAGCCAGTTGGCTCAGGATCGCATTCGACCTGACGTAGGTGTTGAGTATGACTGTATTTGACTCGACAAGAGTCATTAGGGATGTTCCTAGGTCGACTCGAGCCAGTTGGCTCAGGATCGCATTCGACATGTTGAATGTGTCGTACGTATTTCAAGATTCTACGACTTGGCATGAATCATGTAGGGGATGTCCCCTGGTCGACTGAACCATATGGTGGTTCTGGAATGACATCACTCGACTTGTCGTCTGAGTCGTGTGTATTTCATGTTTCCTTGATTGCATGAATCATATGGGGGATGTCCCCTGGTCGACTGAACCAGATGGTGGTTCAGGGTTAATATTATTCGACACGTCGTATGAGTCGATAATACTCCATGATTGTACGACTTGGCATGAATCATGTAGGGGATGTCCCCTGGTCGACTGAACCAGATGGTGGTTCAGGGTTAATATTATTGGACATGTCGTATGAGTCGATAATACTCCATGATTCCATGACTGCATGAATCATGTGGGGAATGTCCCCTGGTCGACTGAACCAGATGGTGGTTCATGAATGACACCACTCGACTTGTCGTCTGAGTCGTGCGTATTTCATGTTTCCTTGATTGCATGAATCATATGGGGGATGTCCCCTGGTCGACTGAACCAGATGGTGGTTCAGGGTTAATATTATTCGACACGTCGTATGAGTCGATAATACTCCATGATTCTACGACTTGGCATGAATCATGTAGGGGATGTCCCCTGGTCGACTGAACCAGATGGTGGTTCAGGGTTAATATTATTCGACATGTCGTATGAGTCGATAATACTCCATGACTCCATGACTGCATGAATCATGTGGGGGATGTCCCCTGGTCGACTGAACCAGATGTTGGTTCAGGGTTAATATTATTCGACACGTCGTATGAGTCGATAATACTCCATGATTCCATGACTGCATGAATCATGTGGGGGATGTCCCCTGGTCGACTGAACCAGATGGTGGTTGAGGAATAATATCGCTCGACTTGCCGTATGACTGTTCGCTATTCATGGTTCTTAAATATTAATTGGGGGTCATGCCAAAAATTGAGGAGGTACATTGTCGAGTTTGTTGTAAATGTTTGATGGCACTGATATTCCATTCGACGATTCCAGTTTGAAAATGGTTCTGGATCTGTACACGTGTCATCTGATGCTGCAAGACCTAATGCGATTTACGAGGCGTCCATTTTGGGCGGGAATCTTTGGCGCCAGATTTTTAGGTAGCATGTATAAAGGAACCTCGGTTGTTTCATTTCGCCTTATCCGGAAGTCGAGTAAAAGGTGTGCTCTCAAGAGTTCTCGAGGTATTCTTCGAAATCTTCTCCTTGTTCTTCATTCCTTTAAACATTCATATTGAATACTCAAGCTGTTCTTAGAAAAGTTAAGCTGTTTGATCTCCTGGTCTGTGTGATTAGTTTTTAATTTGTGTTTGTGGGTTTTGATCTTTAGGAGGTGGGCTACTTAGAGGTTTTAGTTGTTTAATGCTTGTCGTCTGGAATATGTCGAGTAGTGAATCTTTAGGCAGCTTAGGTGCCAAGATCGATAAATATGTCGAATCATCAAGTGAGACCGAGGGATCAACAAGTGAAAGTAAGGAGTTAGTAGAGTGTGGAAATAAGTCGTATCAAGATTTTATCGAAAGTGGTGCTGTTACCTTAGCTATGCCTTCTCCACCAGTGATCCCTGCCGAGGCAATTCCTTTGAGGTCTTTGCCCGCAATTGGGGAGTCGAGCGAATTACCTTGTACGAGTGAGCCTACCAACTTATTATCAAAGAATCCTGCAAGTCGAATGACTGGGAAAGTATTGAGAGAACTTAGCTGTATGTATAGGTTCCCTAACACTTTGGAACTCCGGTGCCTTTGTCGAATGAAAGGATTGATTATCGGGTTCCTGGGTGGATGGGATTCTATGTGCGTCCATTTTTTATAGGTCTGAGGTTTCCCATTCCGAGATTGGTTTGGGAGGTTTTGGATCATTTCCGAGTAGCTCCTTCACAGCTGATGCCGAATGCATGGAGGATCTTATTGTCGATTGAATGTTTAGCCTTCGAACTGGGGGTACTCTTCGAGGTGAAGGACGTTTTAGAGACGTACTATCTGAAGGAACATTTGAAGGAGAAGGGAAGGTATACGTTGATTCTTCGTCAAAGAAAGACACAACTAGTGACTGGATTGCCAACTAATGATAGGGGAAATTGGCAGTCTTATTATTTCTTTGTGAAGGGTGAGGGTATATTTGGATCGGCCGGGGTTGGTCGAATCCCTGAGTTTTGGTGTTTGTCGAGTGAGTAACGAGCTCTCGCTTTTCTTCAATCTTTGAGTCGTTCATTTGTCTTTGAGTAATCATGAGCTTATTGTTGCAGGTCATCTACGGAACAAGTCATTCGTCAAGACTGTACGTACAACTTCCAACACCAAAGCCATCTTGTCACTGCCGGTCGAAAAAAGGGATTGCAAAACTATTTTAACGGAAAAGAGGTTAAGGTCGACTCCATTGTGGAAAGAAATCTTTCACCGAGAAGGTAAAGTTCTGGCCTTATGTAACGACGTTTTGTCCGTGATAAATAGTAGATGGTCGTGTCAAAAGTTATATGGGGGAATAGATATCGAGAGCCCTTAAAATCCGAGGAATTTTATGCGCAGAGGAAATGATGACTGGGCCTTTCACCGTAGCTTCACTTGATGAAATGAAGAGCCGGAAAAAATCAAGGAAATTGAAGAAGAAAGAGTCGGAGGCTGAAAAAGAAGCTGGGTCTCAACAAAGAGAAATTGAAGCGGAGAAGGTGAAGTCGACCGCGACGGTTACTGCGGGGAAAAAGAGGAGGTTTGTTCCGAGGTCGAGGAGGAAGATGATTCTGATAATCTCACTTAAAGGTTCCTCGGGAGTCGACTGCTATATCCGATCCTTCAAGTATCGATTCGTTCGTAGGGGGACTTCTCCTCGAGGGGATGATGAAGTAAGATGGCACAGATTGGTCCCACGGAGGTCATGAAAAAAGCCATCGCACTGAATTATCAAGTAAGTAGCAACAACCTCAATTACTATTATATTACTATTATATTCTTTTTCCTTTTTTTTTTATAAATATACTCGGCTGTCGTAGGCACTGGAATACAGTTTTTCATGCGAAAAAATGTGGAATCTAATCAAAGAAGGACAAAGGAGCTGAGAGAAATCGCTGTCGGTGATGAGGAAGGAATCGTCAGAGTTGAAGTCTGGAATCATTGCTTCTCAAAGGAATGAGAGAATCTAAGTAGAAAGGATTCAGGTGTTAGGATACCTAAACCAATGATCAATTGCCGTGAGGGCGGACTATTGGATATTATCTGATGATAGGAGTTGTGTCTGGATCCACCAGTCTATTCTTTGCCTTGCTCTTTTATAGGATTCCTCCTCTGCCCGTTGGAGATTTCCTTCGTCCTCTGATAATTTCAGGTCCTTTAGATCTCATAACCGTTGATTCCATGATGACGGTCATGAATTCGGATCCATTTCCTGATCTTTGTAACTGGTGTCCGTTTGTCTGCCTTTAATGAATTTGGGCTCGTGTGGCGGCCCATGGATCTTCTTCTGGGCTCCAGGTCTTGCGGCTGGCTTTGGTGGTAAAAGTCGATTTTACCCCTGGCCCAAATTTGGCCCGTACACATGTATTATTTTGTAATACACGTGATTGGTATCACATATCATGCTCGACTCATTGCCATCACTAGATTTTGCCCTCAATTGATGTAGATTTTCAAGCTATGCTCGATAAACTTCTGAACTTTGTTATAAATATATAAATTCTAAGACTCACAGTAAACCACAAAACAATATTATATCTCTAGAGTGTAACAATTAAAAAAATATTATAAACTCATGAGTAAAATTTATCCTTAAAAATCAGCTTGTAAAGAGTGGCAGCCCGTTGACTTATAAAAGCACTAGCCAATCTAATACTTGGCCAATATGGGACAAATGTACCATAACATTCCATAACGTTCCGCAGTCCCGACACTCACGCAGAGTAACTTTTTGCACTAATACACCTGGAGCTAGTTTTTTGCGCTAGTCCATCTAGTTCTGGTTGAACATTACAGTACCGGTGTCAATTTATGTACCGCACGATTGTAACTTGGAGGCATGGGGTTGGTTTTTAGACCACTTATTACAAACTCATAAATAGAACTAATCTTTAAAAACCGATTTATAAGGAGAAGAAACACATGAGTTTATAAATCACTAGCCAATCTTATAGTGGCGAAAATAGGATAAACAGACCATAAAAAAAAAAAAAAATACACCATCATTTATATTACCATTCGATTTGGACTACCATTATTCTTTGTCGTTTCATTAACTACCTCTTGTGACTTTGTGTTTTTTATTAAATTACATTTAGAGAAGTGCACCATTTCTGTCTTTAGCCTCAGCAAAACGTTAGAAATAGAAAGAATCTACTCAATTTGCTTTTAGAAAATAAAAATGTAGCAAGTACAAAGGAGATGCGTTTGTGCATATAATAATTTTTGAGTCTATCTTAATGGGATATGGTGTTTGTTGCTTTAAAAAAAAACAAAAAAAAAAAATTTCTATGATGGGTAATTGTAGGTGTATGATTGGGGGCTTGAAAAATAAATATATGGGTGCATTTACTTATTCGGGTTTGGACCAAAAATAGTTTCAAATTTTATAACGAATGGTATAAAATCTCAAACCCCCTAGATTTTCTACCCTTTACTGTTGCGTGATATATATACAATTGAGTTGCATTTAAAATGTTGAAAAGTTGAAATAATATTGATTTGATATTTGGGTAATTTTATTTGAATTGAAAAGTTGGGGATTTGAATCATTTGTGTTTTCAAAATGCAAAACAAAGTTTGGGTCTAGGGACCTAATAATAATGATTAAGGTTTTAAATCATGAATAAAGAAGTCATATTTGAATTAACTTAGGGCATCACTACATATTCAAACCTAGAATAAGTTCTCATCTTTTTGGTAACTTTTCTTTTATATGCCCATACTTAATCCTATTCCAAATCATTGCACAACTTTTATGGTGATTTAACAACATATGACCTACCAAATGAGAGATGGAGCTCTTCATCATTGGCATTGAAATGTATATTCTTAAAGAATTGAAATGAGCTATTCTTTATGATATAAATTTATTGCATATTTAAAACATAACTATTTTATTGGTTGAGAATTTATAGGTAGAGGTATCTTAATTCTAAAAAGCATTAAAAAAAATTTTGGCACCCTATATTTATCAGGAAATGACATTATTTTTAATTTAAGAAGTTATGTATAAGGATTTCTTCTAATAATCATCCGACATACCTACTACATAATATATATATATATATATTATATATATATATTATATATATATATATATATATATACAAATTTTTGACGCTAAAGGTTATTAGCGTCGAAAATTTTCGACGCTAATTTTCGACGTTAAAACTTGGACGAGAAAGACAATTAGCGTCGAAATAAAAAATTTCGACGCTAAAGTACAATATTTTGCGTCAAAAATATTTCGACGTTAAAACATGTATTTGGCGACGAATAATTTCGACGCCAAAAAGTTGACATTTAGCGTCGAAATATTCGACGCTAAATGTGATATAATATTAAAAAATATATATCATTTTATTACCTTTAGCGTCGAATATTTCGACGCTAAAAAGTATAAGAATATTATTATTACAAATTAATCTCAAACTAATTTCATTACAAAAGTAATTAAATTTGTTATAAAAATTATTACAAATTTGTTACTAAAAATTTATAATAATGACATTTATATTGATATAAAACTAAAATTACAAATTTTATCACAATAATAAAATATAAAATGATATTTTTATTGATATAAAACTAAAATTAAAAATTTATCACAACAAAAAAATATAAAATGATAAAATACAATGATAAAATACAATTTTCCATCTTCACTTTCATTTTCTTCATTATCATCATTTTCACCATTTCTTCATCTTCATATTCCCCTACAAAAATAAATAAATAAATATTAGATGTGAATATAAAATACAAAACAAACAAACAAAACATTTAAGGAAAAATAAATTTATAGAGGAAATAAGAGTATGAGAGAAGAAAGTGATAATAGAAGAAATGAAAGAGCAAATGAATTATAGGCAAAAAAAAAACCTTTAGCGACGAAAATGATTTCGTCGCTAAAAATCCTCAAATAGCGGGAATTTTTCCGCCAAAATTTTGATCTTTAGCGTCGAAATATTTGACTTTTAGCGTCGAATATTCGTCGCTAAATGTCAAAATTTAAATTTAAATTTATTAGGCGGTAAATTCAAATTTTTTAAGGGGAATTCGAAAATTTTAAAATTAACCTTTAGCGTCAAATTTTTTGACTTTTAGCGTCGAAAATTTAGTCGCTAAATGTCAAAATTTAAATTTGAATTTATTAGTCGATAAATTCAAATTTTTTAATGGGGAATTCAAAAAATTAAAATTAAACTTTAGCGTCGAAATAGAAATTCGACGCTAAATCATCAATCCTTTGCCGTCAAATAATTATTTCGACACTAAAAGATAAACCTTTAGCGACGAATCGAATTTCGACGCTAAATAGTTTATTGGCGTCGAAAAAAATTTCGACGCTAAATGTTTGGACGCTAAAGGTCTATTTTGTTGTAGTGGACCCATGAACGATAATCTTTAAAAAAATTAGATTGTTTAATTAATGAGATGGCAGTCTTGGTTTGCATTTAATATTGGGGATATGCCCTAAAATCGATCGCATAGTACGATTCAAGTGTATTATCCTTACGTAAATATAATTTTCTAATTAGTAGTAAATTAGTTTCCAATTAATATAATGACAATCCTATTACATTTTACATTAGTTCAATTTTTATCTTATAATTATGCAAAATATGATCCAGTGAAGTATTATGTGTCGATACTTTATCTACAAAATCTTGTAGATATGGGTATTGAGTTTCGATTTAAATACGTCTGAATCTGTTCCCGGTTGAGGTGATGTCATCAGGAATGATCACATCGCATGACTGGTATGTTTTCGATAATGTCATGGATCAGTACTTGATATTGATATTTGGGTGACGAGTCTCACGTTATAAGAGCATGAACATGGGTAATGTGTTTGAGAAACGTGTTGCTGAACGTGACCAATCGCGACAAATCACGTAAGCGATTATCCACAGTCAATGGTTCATCGTACATCTGTACTAGTGTATCATTAGTCATTTGACTTGAGACATCACGACTGCCGTCTATATTGAGATGCATCATTCACTTGTGTATATAGCACCGGGGTAATTACGCCTGGTGAAAGAAGCTTGATGGTGATTTGTTTTTAATGTATGAGGACATGTGATGATCAAGAAGGAATCTGTTGGCTCAGATACTGGAGCTGGAGATCCTAGGCAGGAGTGTCATACATGGGGATTAAGTCTTCGGCTGGAGCACACGTCATTCAAAAATATGTGAATCTCATAAATGACTGATTTTCTTATCCTTGATCGAGTTAAGGGCTTGACAATTTTATGGCCCGTACTCGATCGTGAGTCGATAATAGAGAGACTTTACTACATGTAAGTATGACTATATGGATTTATCCGATATTCCATTCTTCTTGTTTGAGGGCTATCACATCTTGCTAGAGGTCACTCATGATCATTAGGAACTTTGGTTGCAACGAGTTGTACCGAAGTGATACAAAAGTATTCGCGTCGATTCATGTCGAACTCACGGAGAACCTATGGGGTCACACACATTATCCGAATGACTGACGAATTAATTAAATTGATTCGATATATGATTCTAAAGTAATTTATGTGCTTTATCGATAAAATGTAAAATATTTACGATGTTGACGTGCTAGCACCCGCTTATTCGAAAAATATTCCAGTAATTTATAAATATTGCAAATACGATTTAAGTTGGGATATTGTCAGAGATGTAGAACATTGATATTTGGATATTAGTGATAAAGATATTTTTTTATTACACATGGAAAATACTGATTTGGCCAAGTGTTATGCTTTTTCTTTACACTTGTCACCATGTTAAGTTGACAAATGTCAAAATCAAATTAAATCCAACAATTTAGATATTTGTATCAATGGCTTGCATTTGATTTGGTTGATATTTTTATTTAAATAAATTAAATATAAAATATTTGATTTTATATTTAATGTTAAATAGTTAATATTAACCAAAAATTAAATATCTTGAAAATATATTAATGTTGATCTTCTTTAACAAGTTAAATGGTAACTTGTGGAGTTATTTCACAAGTTAAAGTAGCTTAAATTGACTTGCTACAAAAGGTAAAATGACTTGTTACCTTTGATTTCAAGTTGTAATATTTATATTAGATATAAAAATAAAAATCATCCCATTCTTAAGTGTGGTAAAATTTGGCCGTGGCAAAAATATTAGAGAGAAAATTATTTTCTTTGTATTTTTCAAGCCAAATAGACTTAGAACAAAGTGAAACAAATTGTTGTTTCATAAAGTTCCAAGCTTGAGTTATTTTCTTTTCCATAGAATATCAACCTAGCAAAACAAAGTGTTTTGAAATAAGTTTTCACAAGCTTTGAAAGTCTCTTAAAATTTTAAACCGAAATATTAGTCCAACAGATTCGATTTGTGGATACGCTTGGAGACAAATGGAGATGATTCGCTTTTTGGATTAAGTTCACGAGAGATATACGCACTACACACACATAAAAGTTTCTTTTAATTGGTTAAAAAGAAAAAAAAATAAAAGCCATCAAGATAAGATTTGAACCTCCGTGATTTTCCCGCACGGTTCGTTCGACGACCGTAGTCTTGGGGAGAATCGTTTCCCCGCTTTCAGTTTAGTCAGAGTCTTTCACGAAAAAAAAAAAAAAACACACTCACAAAAGTTTCTTTTAATAGGTTAAAAAGGAAAAAAAATTTAAAAGCCATCAAGATCAGATTTGATCCTCCGTGATTTTCCCGCACGGTTCGTTCGACGACCACAGCTGTGGGAAGGGAGAACCGTTTCCCCGCTTTCAGTTTTATCAGAGTCATGATCATCTCTATGGTTTTTAAATATATATGTATATTAGTTTGTTTATGTTCATGTTTTAATTTTTGAGATTTGTTTATATTTTTGTTGGTGGAATAATAGTTACTTGTGTTTATTATGCTCAAATAATATTATTAGATAATATTGTTGAAAATGTCATGAAAATATATTTTACGATATTTTATGCATATTAGTGTCCGTGCATGATCACATGTTGATAATAATTGTTATTGATGTATTGATATATTTTTTAAAGATTAAAAATACATGAGCATGATAAAAATTGATGAATTTTGATGTAAAAACACATAAATTCATTAAATGTTTTTTTTTTTTTATTTTTTTTTTATTTTTTTTATATTTTTATATAAACATGTTTATTTATGTTTTAATATTGATTAAAAATTATTTGACTAGTTTTTGAATGTGTTATATATGTTAAAAATATATGTTGTTTTGAAAGTGGCAAAATTGGTAATTTTAATGAAACTCTCAACATGAATAGTACCTATAGCAGATTGGGTGCACGGCATGTGCATACGCTTCATGCGCATGCCTGCCTACTAGCGGGCGTAGGATGATCCTAGAACCTACGAAGAAATGATATTAGATAACAAATTTTGGAAGATGATTTATAACCATGAAATCCAAAATAAACTTATCAAGTATAGTCACCAATTAATCCACCTAAGGGATTTGTCCTTATCGGCCTATTTGGATAATACTTGCTATAACCGTTTATTATGACTATTAGATATGGTAAATAGATGTTTAGACATCTATCATCAATGTTTCATTGAGGAGACCATATATTATGAAATAACTTGTAGGGCTTGTTTTAGATAGCCGTAGAGATAATAAACTGCATAGATCCATATCTGGATTGAGAAATTGGACTATATGATTTGATGATGCAGTCAAATTGTTTGGCTTCACCATGAATATTGATGAACCATGAGTATACGAGAAGGAAATTAATAATTCTATTCAATTCCTTGTGAAATATATATTTGATGTCCTTATTATGGGAATTGAAGTGAGCAAGTTAAACTGAGACAAAATTATGGTTGTTGTACGGGTCAAATTTGGGCCCAAGGGTAAAACCAACATTTCACCTCAGGGCCAACAGCGACACCAGAGATCCAAGGCCCACTGTCAAATTCAGTTAATAAAACCAATATCGGACTGAAAGACCGTACCAGCCCAAAGCCCATCACCATTGATGGATCAAGATCAAGATGGCCCACAGACTCATCAATTACCTTATCAGAAAAATGCCTAAACTTGTAAACAGTACCTAATAAATCAACAGTTACAGAGAAGGAGCCTTAAACATCACCATTAAGTCAACAGTTACCGAGATTCCAACGGGCAGAAGAAGGATTAAATGACCCACACCAGAGGACTTATAAAAGAAATAGGATCGTGACAAGGAGGGGTATAAAACATTACTCAGTTCCATAGCTTACCACCTTCTACACACCAACGTACCTTGCCCTCACGGCTAACAAACTAAGATTGAGGTAACTACTAGCCTTAATCTCCTTATTTCGTCCTACTCTCACTACTGACTTGAGCGTCGGAGTGCATACGGCACCCACCACACCGGTGGGCAGTAACCTCCTCGCTCATTCTACCTTCATTTTGCAGGTTCGCTAGTGCCCTCTAAAACTGAATCTCGATTGTGGACCTCGGGCGAAAGTAAGCATCCACAATTTGGCGCCCACCGTGGGGCCCTAAGCGAATTATTGCAAACTAAAACCATTCGATTCTATATTTCAAAAACAGTCGATAATGGCTTCTGGTAACGAACAGGTGCCAGACCCTATGGCGGTACAACTTGCCATGCTCCAAGAACGATTACAAGCTTTAGAAGAGGAGAATCTGACCATGCGAAACTCCAATGTGAGTCTACAAAAACAGATGGAGTAGTTGTCCTCAACTTATCAGCGTCACGATATCCTTGGTCAAACCAGCAATCCGAGCAATCCAACAGACCCGCCCACATCAGATGGGCAGGTTAACGACAACCCACCAATCCCCCTTGGCCCGACCTCTTCTCTCGACCCAACCCAGCTAGTTGCGTCCTCCATAAGAAGAGAGATGATGGAATTCAAGGATGCAATCATGTCCAGACTACCGGGGATAAAGCTGCCGATTAGGAAGAGCAGAGCTGGAGCGATTTCTGACACTCCATTCGTGGAGACAATTGTGGCTGTTGAACTGCCACAAAAATTTAGCCCGCCCGAAATGAAACTATATGATGGATCCACCGATCCAGACGACCACGTAATACACTAGAAGTACAAGATGATGTCAACTGGCTTGTCACCAAGCCAATGAGAAGCTGGAATGTACAGATGCTTCGGAGAAACGCTGGCAGGACCGACACTAACCTGGTTCATCAACCTACCATACAGGTCCATCAAGTCTTACCAGCAATTAGTAGACAAGTTCGTGCAACACTTTCCAAGTTCATGTAAGCTTGAGAAGACTACAGATGATCTCAATACCATCCAACAGAGGAAAGGGAAGTCATTGCGGAGCTACGTAGCTCGCTTCAACAATGAGAGAATTAATATTCCGGATCTCCATCAACCTACAGCGGTGGATGCTTTCCGGAATGGACTGCTTTACGAAAGCGGACAATACAAGAAACTAACTAAGTTTCGATGCTACACTATGGACCAGGCCATGGCGCGGGCCCAAGTTGAAATAAGATGGGAAGAGGACAAGAGAAACAAATGAAGAGAGGACATTCCTAGCTCGCGGATTGATAGAAGGCCGGCTGCCTCCAGGCGACACGACATGGTGGCTCATCCGGAAAGGAAAATTCCACAGAGAGGATAACGCAGGCCTTTCCACAAAGACTTTGACAGACGACCAAGGCCTTACAAAAATCGGGAGGAAACGCCAGCCAGCAAACCCAGGCTCCCAGACTACAACTTTACAATTTCCTCAAGTGAATTGGTTTCGGTACTGAAGAAAATGGGAAACGAAGTGAAATGGCCCCCACGCTCCAGGGAGGGCTCTGCGAAAAAATACACCCGAAAAATGGTGTGAGTTCCATCGAGACTATGGCCATATGACGGAAGAGTGTATAGCTTTGAGATTGGAGGTCCTAGAGCTGTTAAACAAGGGGTTTCTAAGGGATTTGCTCACCGAGAAGGGGAAAGCCACCTTGGCACGAAGGGATGAGAGAGATGGTCAGGGTGAAGCTCCAACCCTACCTCCACCCATTAACAACACTGTTAATGTCATTTCAGGAGGATCAGAAAAATCAGTAGAGTCTCATATTCAGCGGCCAAACGACATTCGAGAGCTATTGCTAACAATCTTTTGCACACTATGATGTCGGTAGAGAAGATGTTCACCAACTTGACTATGGAATTTCCAGACGAGGGAGATTCTTATAATTTGAATCCATACCACGACACCCTAGTTATTTCTTTGCAAGTGGCCAACTTTATGATCAAGCGAGTGTTGGTCGACACAGGCTCTTTAACAAACATCATTTTCGCCACATCCCTCGCAGACATGAGGACCGAATTGGACAAGATAAACAGCCGGACGACCGTGCTGATTGGATTTAGTGGGGAACAAAAATTCACAATGAGAGATATATCACTCATAGTCTACGTAGCGGGAGTGAACAAAATGAGCACGTTCTTGGTCTTGGACAGCCCCTCAGCCTACAATCTTATCATGGGTAGACCTTGGATTCATGAGATGAGGGCGGTTTCATCTACCTATCACCAAGTTCTTAAGCTCCCTACCATATGGGGGATTCAAGAGATTAAAGGCAACAGATCAGCATCTAGAAGCTGCTACCAATCGACTTTAAAGGTGAAAAACGAGTCAACATAGCAATTACAAAACAGATCTCGCAGCACGGAGCCGACACTACCAAGTATTGAGGAGCTTGATGAGATCCAGATTCATTCTCAATTTGCAGATCACAAGGCGCAGATTGGAGCAAACTTGGATCCTAAACTACGAGCCGATTTGATTGAATTCCCGAAGAGGCGACACGACAGTTTTGCATGGTCTCATAAAGACATGACGGGAATCGACCCCGAGCTGATTACTCATGAATTTCACGTAGATCCAGACCACACCCTAGTCAGTCAGAAGAGAAGGAAGTTCACCATAGAAAGAAACTAAATCATTGATGAGGAGGTTCAAAAATTGTTACAGAATGGAGCTGTCAGGGAAGTACAATTTCCGGAGTGGCTTGCCAATGTGGTTGTTGTTAGAAAGAAGAATGGAAAGTGGAGAGTCTGCATTGACTTTACGGATCTGAACAAAGCCTGTCTGAAAGACTCATTCCCACTACCACACACAGACTCAATGGCCGACGCTACAGCCGGGCATGAACTGTTGAGTTTCATGGATGCGTATTCAGGCTACAATCAGATCCTCATGCATCCAGACGACCAAGAAAATATATATTTTGTCACCAACCGTGGCATTTAATGTTACAAGGTCATGCCATTCGGCCTGAAAAATACAGGGGCCACATATCAGAGGCTGGTCAATAAGATGTTCTCCAATCAGATTGGGAAGACAATGGAGGTTTACATAGACGACATGCTGGTGAAGTCTTCTAAATCAGAGCAACATCTTGAGCACCTCGAAGAAGCCTTCAACATCATTGACAAGTACGAGATGAAATTAAATCCTACTAAGTGTGCTTTTGGTGTTGCTTCAGGGAAATTCTTGGGATACGTAGTCACTCGACGGGGAATCGAAGCGAATCCAGACCAGATCAAATCGATCCTCGAAATCCCTTCACCTTCCAGCCAAAATGATGTCATGCGACTAGCGGGCAGGATAGCAGCACTGAACATGTTCATCTCCAAATCCACGGACAAGAGTTTTATGTTCTTTTCAGCCCTAAAAAAGGCCAATAACTTCGAGTGGACTCCCGCTTGTGAAGAAGCTTTGGAAGGACTCAAACGGTATCTTACCACTCCACATTTGCTATCAAAGCCACTCGACAACGAGATGCTCTATCTCTACCTAGGAGTCTCAGAGCACGCAGTAAGTGCAGTCTTGATCAGGGAAGAGGTGGAAGCACAACTCCCAATCTACTACGTAAGTAAAGCTCTGCTGGGTGCAGAATCACGCTACCCGTTAATGGAGAAGTTGTTATTCGATTTGATAACGGCTGCAAGAAAGCTTATACCATACTTTCAGGGACACCCAATCACCGTATACACTACTTACCCTTTGAGAAGCATACTTCATAAGCCAGAATTATCGTGGAGATTGATGAAGTGGGTGATTGAACTCGGGGAACACGACATCACGTATCTTCCCAGAACGGCCATCAAATCTCAAGCCTTAGCAGACTTTGTAGCCGACTTCACTCCTAGCCTACTTGCAGCAGTAGCAACATGAGTCTACTCTGTCCATTCGGCTATTCCATGGAAGCTTGCAGTCGACGGATCAAGTAATAAAAAGGGTTGTGGCCTCGGGATAATGATTACCACTCCGGAAGGCGAAGTTCTACAACAAGCAATCAAGTGCGGTTTCAGAGTCACCAACAACGAGGCAGAATATGAGGCGTTGATAGCAGAGTTATCCTTTGCTAAAGAACGCGGAGCTACAAAGATATAAGTAAAGTCTTATTCAAAACTAATTGTCAACCAGATCCAGGGGTCGTATCACGCACGGGGTCCGCAGATGGCATCCTACTTACAAAAGGTAAAAGATATTCAGTCGACTTTTGAAGAACTCACTATAACCCAAGTACCGAGAAGCGAGAACTCCCAAGCGGATGCTCTGGCCACCCTCGGTTCAACGATGGAGGGAGACAAACCACGTTCGATACCGGTAGTGTACTTGAATTGGCCTGCAATTTGGAAAGAAGAAAGAATGGTCGCCTCAGTCAATTCAATCGACTCGTGGATGACACCCATTGTCAAATATCTGCAAGAAGGCGTGCTTCCAGGCGATAAAATCCAAGCTAGAAAAATCCAGAGACAATCTGCACGGTTCACCATGTTCGACGGTCAGTTGCTAAAAAGATAATTTTCAGGACCCTACCATAAGTGCCTCACACACGACGAGGCGCAACATGTGTTGGCAGAGCTACATGAGGGAGAATGTGGAAATCACTCCGGAGGTAAGAGCTTGGCTCTTCGAGCCCATTCAACAGGCTACTACTGGCCTACAATGAGGTCCGACTCAGCGGAATTCACTAAGAAGTGTAAAAAATGTCAGAGGTTTGCTCCAGTCTCACATCTCCCACCAGAAAGACTCAATCCCATCTTATCTCCTTGGCCGTTCATGAAGTGGGGAATGGACATTGTCGGAAAACTACCAGCCGCCCCTGGGCAGTGAGTCTACATGCTTGTGTTGACGGACTACTACTCGAAATGGATCGAAGCAGAATCATTCGCCAGGATACGCGACAAAGAGGCACAAACATGCATCGGGAAGAATATCATTTTTCGGTTCGGCATACTAAGAGAAATCGTAATTGATAATGGTTTGCAATTCATCAGCCATCACTTTCAAGATTTCTGCAAGAATTGGGGCATAAAGTTGAGCTTTTCAACCCCACGCTTCCCACAAGCTAACGGTCAAGCCGAATCATCTAACAAAACGATTCTGAACACTTTGAAGAAAAGATTGGAGAAGGCAAATGGCGCTTGGGCCGAAGAACTTCCAGGTGTTTTGTGGTCATACATGACAATGGCCCGATCTTCAACAGGCGAAACTCCATTCTCATTGGCATTTGGAACGGAAGCAGTAATACCGACTGAAGAATTTATCCCATCCCCACACTACCAATGGCTCGATGAGGAATCGAATCGACAACTTCTGAATTACAGTCTCGATACAATTGATGAAATCAGAGACCGAGCTTTCATTCGACTAGCAGCCCATCAACAGAGGATGGCCAGATACTTTGACAAAAATGTCAGGAGCATAATTTTTAAGGAATGAGATTGGGTCCAACACAGAGTTTTCCAGAACACAAAGGAGATTGGCGATGGAAAGCTGGGACCGAACTGGGAAGGTCCGTACCTCATCACCAAAATTGTTTGGAGAGGAGCCTACAAGCTACAAACCGTGGAAGAGACTCTCATCCGCAATAGTTGGAACGCCGTTCATCTCAAGCGAGTCATCTGGTAATACTTGCGAAGCTCGGTTATCTTTCGAAGTATGCATGCAGTACTTAGTTATCTTTCGAAAGTATGAAATAAAGAAATTTGCTATTTACAAAAAGTCATTCGAATGACTGCAATAAAAGTTCATTAATCAAGATCATTCATTAGAAATTCTTTTTCTATTTGACAAAATAGAGTACCTTGTTCAAAACAATGACAAATTATCCTTCCATTCGACAAAAATAGTTTGCATTATACAATATATTAACGAGAAAAACCTAAGTACGCTAGATTAGTAAAGTTCTTAAACTTCAGGGGCACTGGTTGGTTCCCCTTCAGCAGCCACGGGAATATTGGCAGAAGCATATTCTTCTCGAATTTCAGGCTCGATCCTCGCATCGGCCTCGACCCCAGCCGACCCAACATTCTCTCATTCCTTCATTTGTCATTCGATCTCTCCCATCTCGAACTTAGGAATTGCTACCAATCCAGCCTCAACTTTCTTTGAGTCGAATTCATCACCATTTTCCTCGTCTTCGCCTTCAGTCGACATAGACAGTCCAGCAACAAATTTTTCATATTCTCGAATCCATCTCTCCGGCTTCCAATCGACATGCTTCCCGGTGAGATAGTCCTTCATCAAGTCACATATATCCCTCAACATGGATTCAATATCGATCCCTTCCATTTGTTCAAGCAGCTGTTATTTTTCCTTCGTCACATTATCCAAACCTTGTTTGTAAGCCTCGATCGTTAATTCAGACGACTCCTTTTTCCATTTCAAGAATATTCTTAGTTTCCTTCAATTCTTTCTCGAGCCCTTTTTCATTTTTCTGAGAAGCAGCCAACCTGGATTTCAGCTCTGACGCTTCCTTTCTCACCATAGACAATGATTTCTCCAGTTCCCTGATCATTCTCTGACTCGACTCCGTAAATTTTCGCATGTATAGGCTGCATTCCAATGCCTGAAGAGTCACAAGTTAGAAGTCATTCGACCAATAATCGAAGTAATATAAAGAAAGGCTAAGTGTACGTTCTTGGTAGTTTAAATTTGTTGTTTTCTTCATGGCTTCCACTGGACCAATCTTGTAAGCCTTTCTTCATCCCCTTGCAGAAGAAGCCCATCCATAAATGAGTTTATGCTTGAAGGATCTGAAATCGCAGTCGACTCGCGAGGTACCTTTAAAATAACATTGTCAATGTCTTCTTCCACATCCGCGATGACTTTCCTTTTCTTCCCAACTGAAATCATTTCAATCGATTTCCCCTTCTCCGCAACAGCCTCACTTGATACGACATCTTTGGGTTGAGGCTCCGCTATCTTCTCCTTTTCTGGTTCCTTCACCTTCAACTTCCTGAACTTCATACGGTTCTTCATTTAGTCGAGTGAAGCTACTTTGAATGGTCCAGACATCATGTCCTCTGTGCATAAAAGTTTCTTAGGATTTAGAGGCTTTAAAATGATATACTCTCCGTATAATTCTTGACACGACCAACGACCAGATATCACAGGCAATACGTCTTTACAAAAGGCCAGAAGGGTACCTTCTCGACTATGGATATCCTTCCACAACAGAGTCGCCCTTAACCTCTCCTCTACCAAGATGACTCTCCAATATCTTTCCTCAGCCGACAGAGCTAGAATCAACTTGGTGTTTGAAATGGTTAGGCTAGTATAGTCAAACGACTTATTTCGTAAAGGATCTGCATTGACAAAGTTCACGATTATTCCAATTCATAAGAAAATTCGAAGATAATTTGTAATAGAGAAACACTACTCACTCGAAAAACTCCAATGTTCCGGGATTCGACCAGCTCTAGCCGAACCAAATATACCCTTACCTCTCACAAAGAAGTAATCGAATTTCCAATTTCCCTTATCATTAGTCGGCAATCCGGTAACTAAGTGTTTCTTCCTCTGGCGAAGAAACAGGCTATATCTTCCATTCTCATTCAAGTGTTCTTTTAGATAGTATGTGGCCAAAACATCATTCACCTCAAAAAACACTCCTAACTCGAAGGCCATACATTCAATCGACAACAGAATCCTCCAAGTATTGGGCATTAGCTGAGAATGAGTGATCTCAAAATAATCCAGAACTTCCCAAACTAATCTTGGAATAAGGAACCTCAGTCCATCAGTGAATGGTCGCACATAGAATCCCATCCACCCCGGAACTTTGTAGTCAATTCTTTCACTCGACAAAGGTACCCTCAGCTCTAGTGTATCAGAAAACCTATATTTGCACCCGAGTTCCCTCAATAATTTGACAGTCATTCGACTAGCAGGGTTCTTTGATAATAGATTAGTTGGTTCACTTGTACTAGGTATTTCACTCGACTCTATGATGGCTGGTAAAATCCTTAGTGGAATGGCTTCGGTAGGGACCTCTTGGGATAATTCAGCTACATTTATTAATCCAGCGTCAATCATATCCCGACACGACCAATCCCTATATACCTCATCAACCTTCGTTTCATTTGAGGATGATTCAACATAATCGTCAATCTTAGCACCTAAGCTGCCTAAGGATTCTTCACGCAACATCCTCCAAACGACAAACATATAAACACTAAATTCCTTAGAAAACTACTCCCTAAAGATCAAAACCCTCAAACACAAATTCAAAAATAAATCTATGGTTTGAAAGATCAAACAACCTATTTGCCTAAGAACAACTTGAATCTACACTATGAATGCTTAAAGATTAAAGAGAAGGGTTTGTGAAGAATACCTTGAAGGCTTGAGAGCTCTCCCAACTTGATCTCTGAAGAGAAATTTTAAGAATGAGGCAAATGAACCTTCAGAGCTCTCTTATACAACCTTCCATTTTGGCGCCTCAAATTCCCGCCAAAACTCCTCGTAACTAACGCTAGAGTTATGTTAGAAGACTAGAGAAAATCCTAGAAGCGGTCCTAGTGTTGAATGAGAAATGACATAAAAGGCCTAGCAAGAAGAATGCTCACTCGACATAACACACTTGAAAGTTTTGGCTTAAATTATCTGACGATGTCGAGTGAAATTAACTCCTGAACCATCAACTGGTTCAGTCGACCGGGGACATTCTCCAAAGGGACTCACGCCGAGTCAAAAGAATATATGGACTTCACTCAGTCCATATGACATGTCGTGTCAAATGGATATATGGACACCCATCAGTCAATATGACATGTCGAGTGAATTAACTCCTGAACCATCATCTGGTTCAGTCGACCGGAGACATCCCTTAAAGGACTCACGCCGAGTCAAATGATTTTATGGACTTCATTCAGTCCAAACAACATTTCTTGTCAAATGAATATATGGACACCCATCAGTCCATATGACATGTCGAGTGAATTAACTCCTGAACCATCATCTGGTTCAGTCGACCGGGGACATCCCCCAAAGGGACTCACGCCGAGTCAAAAGAAGATATGGACTTCATTCAGTCCAAACGACATGTCGTGTCAAATGAATAAATGGACACCCATCAGTCCATATGACATGTCGAGTGAATTAACTCATGAACCATCATCTGATTCAGTCGACTGGGACATCCCCCAAAGGGACTCACGCCGAGTCAAAAGAAGATATGAACTTCATTCAATCCTAACGACATGTCGTCTCAAATGGATATATGGACACCCATCAGTCCATACGACATGTCGAGTGAATTAACTTCTGAACCATCATCTGGTTCAGTCGACCGGGGACATCCCCCAAAGGGACTCACGCCGAGTCAAAAGCAGATATGGATTTCACCCAGTCCATATGACATGTCGGGTCAAATGGATATATGGACACCCATCAGTCCATACCACATGTCGAGTAAATTAACTATTGAACTATCATCTGGTTCACTCAACCAGGGACATCCCCCAAAGGGACTCACGCCGAGTCAAAAGAAGATATGGACTTCATTTAGTCCAAACGATATGTCGTGTCAAATGAATATATGGACATCCATCAGTCCATACAACATGTCGAGTGAATTAACTCCTGAACCATCATATGGTTCAGTCGACTGGGGACATCCCCTAAAGGGACTCACGCCGAGTCAAAGAAAGCTATGGACTTTGACTGGTGCGAAATCACACGCGTATAACGCAAGCGCACGTATCGTTCAAGTAGTATAAAAAGTATCGATCCCACGAGGACTTAATACCTAAGCTAATAATTTTATGAGGAAAAATGATTACTAGTATCTAACAGATTGATTGATTGATTGGGTGATGACTTTCAACTTAAAAACAAGTAAATAAAATTGCGCGAACGCAAGTTGAGGAAAATTCAAATTTATAAAACTATCCAGGGTTGTGATTTCTTCCAATATCTTTTTAAAGGTGAAGTGGTTATTTCATGTTTGTGTAATATGTCGGTTTACTAACCTGAAACACGAAATTATGCAAAAGCTTCTGTCGATGGTCAGATGCAAATACCCAGTATAATCCAATTGAACCATATGTCTATGTCAACCAAATTACCTGGATTTATTAAGATTAAGTTCCAATTATGGCTACCCCCGCCCGACAGGTATATGTCTATCATATAAGGGAATCTATTAAAGGGTTATCTATCCTCAAGGAAGATCGTGGGCTATTAAGTCTAAGGCTAAAACCTAAAATTCCTTTGTCAAGTTTATTTTAAGTTTACCAGATCAATCTTATTAATAGCCAGTTAACAAGAAGCATTAAGCTTAAAACTTAATAAGTAAACCTTTATATTACCCAAACTATAAAATAACCCCTTATAAACCGGTGATATTGGAATTCATCACAACCCCAGATAACTAACTTAGTTACGACACATAACTAGGGCTAGTAAAAACTTAAATAAAATAAAAGACATAAAGTAAAATGCCGAAAAGTAAATAAAGAAAATAACAATAAAAGAAAATGTTAGGGCTAGATGAATAACTTTTATCACTATTATTTTAGATATCTCCCTTAATATAATATATTAACTTGTGTGATATTACCAACCAGCCATATAGGCAGTAACCTGATTAAGTCAAATTAAGTCCAACCGACCATAAAGGCGGTATCATTATTTATCCATAAACCAACAATATAGGCGGTAATTACCAACCGACCAACCAGGCGGTATCCATGCTTAATCAGGTTAAAACCAGTTTATAATTAATTACCAACCGGCTAATATAACGGTATCCTTGTTAAGTCAAATTTTAAATAGTGAATATATTATAATTAACAGAGATTAATCTAAATAGCAGTAATAAAAGTTTTACCTTTCACCCTAGCAGGGGGAAGTTACCTCCTCATATCTGAATAGTAAAAACTGAAAAAGTAAAGAAAGTAAATTTCTATTGCATAAAGTAAATAAAATTAATTATAAAACTGAAATTTAAAGAAAACTAGATACAAACTCTTTATTTACATCAGAGAATTCAGAGAGGAATGTACATCTAAAACTGAAATTTCGAGCCGAATTTATAGGGGTCGATAAGCCTCACGCGTCGCAACGCGTGAATTTCTCTTGCGTCGCGACGCTTCTACGTGTCAGTAGCTGATTGGCTGCTTCGGATTCTTATCTGCTGACGTGATATTTAGATGATTAACTCAATAATTATGCTGATGTGTCGCTAACGTGGCGATGATGTGGCTATGACGTGGCGATGTGGATTATCGGTGACACGTGGCACGCAATGATTGGGTGATGATGACGTGGATGACACATGGCACATTGACTTGGCATGTTGCTGATGTGGACGCCTATGTGGCTGACACATGGATGACACGTTGGTGACATGTGGCGATATCGATTGTCGGCACCATAAGATGATGACACGTGGCACGACGCACGTTAGCATCCGGCGCATGTTAGCAGACTTTTCAAATTTTGACACGTAGCACGACGTATTTTAGCATGAAGCAGCGCAAGTTAGCACAGGCAGGCGCACGTTAGGCGTCGCGACGTGTGGAGCGCGATGTGATGCGCCAAATGACATTTTTGCCCTTTGTTGTCATTTTTTTTACTGTTTTGGCCCCAAATCACCTCCAGTATGTCCTGAAACTTTATTTATCTACAAAATAACACAAAACACATCAAATTATTCACAAAACTCAAGAAACTATACAAAATATTAGGTCAAATGAGTGGGAAATAGTGATTCATTTACCAATCATCACACCCCCAAACCTAACATTTTGCTAGTCCTCGAGCAAAACAACAAAATAAAATAACATAAAAATAAAATTAAGCTAAGCCACTTTCGTAGGGATCACAGTTGCATTTAGCATATGCAACAAGCCTTTAAACCCTAGGTGTCCCTAATGGACGAGTTGTAGTCTCGTGAGGGTTTACAGCAATGATACCCACAAACATTTTACAAAAGTAAAAAGAAAGTAAAACTAATGCACACAAAAGTAAAAAGACAAGAGAAAAGAGAATAAAGAAGTTAGTGATTAAGTAGGTGAAACTTCTACTCCAAGTTACTAGTTGTTTTCTTTCTTTCTAAATTACCGAATAAGTAAATTCTCAAATTATATTTACCATTTTCCATATACACAGTTAACAAAATATTAATCAACTCATTTTTGCCCACAACAGTTACAAGTGCAGTTGAGAAGAAAGTAATATTTTTGTCCTAAATTTTTATCAGAATTCACACCTTTTTGCAGCAATAGAATAATTTTTCTGATTTTTTTCTTTCTTTTTTGATTTTTTGATTTTTTTTTATTCCATCGCTTATTGAGATGCTTTCTCCAATTAAACTAGAGTACTGAATATTACAAGCTTTTCAATTGCAGCTCATGTCCGTATGTTACCATGTATGTTGATAATATCTGTCAACTGAGCATATGAAGATTCATTTTTAGTCAATTTTATAGAGAATTCACAAATTAAATAATTTAAAAGGAAATAAACAAAAATTTACTTGTTTCGAAATAGGTTTGAGATACGTCTCAGGAGTGGAAACTCATTACACAGCTATCTCTCACCAATTTCACCCGATTAATCAAGTTAAAAACACAAAAACACAAAATATTTTTTGATTTTTGTAACATTTTTCAATTTTTTTTGTATTTTTTGAAAAATTATGGACTAAAAATAAAAACATCATACAAACAAGATACTAATCAACTATTCCTCACCCCCAAACCTAAATGAGACATTGTCCCCAATGTCTTAAACAGTAGAAGAAGAGTTTAGAATATAGTACCTGGTTAGCCGAAATTCTACATCTAAATGAGAAATTTAAAGGTTAAGATTTAGATTTATCCGACGCTTTTTACCACGATCATCATCCGACCATTTTATCTTGGAAATGATAGGGTCAATTTGTGGTTCATAGGTTAAGATTTGGTCAATTAAATCCTGGGCAGTTCTGGCAGTGAAGAGGAGTTCTTTTAAAGGTTTTGACACGAACCCATTTCTCCGGGCATCATCAAGAAATACACAAAGAAAATCATAAAATCCATCTGCATTGAACAATCCAATTGGTTTCTGGTGTATGTTCAAGTTCGCCCAAGATAGCACTGTAAAAATCTCCTCCAATGTACCCAAGCCACCTAGCAAAACAATAAAAGCATCAACACAGTTAATCATTTCCACTAGTCATTCGGACATACCTGGCACGATCAGTTCTTCTCCGTTTGATGATCCTATAAGATCTGCCTCTGCCAAGGGTTTTTGGATGATTCCCAGAACTTGACTGCCTTCATCATGTACGGCCTTTGAAACAATCCCCATTAGTCTAAAACTGCCTCCGCCATATACTAGGTGCATATTCTTTTCAGCTATGACTCGTCCCAATTCTAGTGCGTCTGCTACATATTGTGGCTTAGTACCAACACTAGTACCGCAAAACACACAGATGTTTACAACTCATCTTCTTGAAGTGGCTTCCATTTTTATCTGGATGCCTTCAAAAGTGCAATGATGAATTGAATTTATAACACCTGAAAAGGGTGAGTAAAAATAATAGCACTAGTACCTGCCAAATGACAATTATTAGTTAAACAGTAAAATAAATCGTGATAGTCAAAAAGGTTTGGATCCTGTCGGAGAAAATAAAATAACAAATCACAATTATTAGGAAAAGACAAAGAGATATAATATTTACAAGAAAAGAAGCGGCTTGAATGATGTCTATGCGTCAGGGACAAGCTTCCCATCCAATTTTCTTATAACTTTGCAAACTGGGTCTTTTTGAGTCAGATTCCCGAGACTTAACTCTTGTCTTTTTCTTTGAAATTATGTATATAACATGTGAATTTCGTGATACACATATCCACTGGGATGCGTCTCAAGAGTTTTAGATATGTCATCCAAAGACTTCTTACTCAAGCCATCCCTAATGAAATTAATCTTATCTTCACGGTTATCAGACACCATTCATAAGAACGACAACGAGTATCACAAAACATGCGAGCACATTTATAGCCTACACCCATTCTTTTAACTATTCTCTTTTTAGCATATGTGCTCCTTCCTAAACCAGGCAGATGTGAAATAAAAGAGTTAGAAGACTCACCTACCAATCAGACCCGTACTTCAATAATCCAACGAATGTCAGTAGGAATACCTTTGATCATCAGTAGTCTCATCCGTTCCAAGTGAGCTTTTTAGACTTTCATCAAAAATTTTTGAGGGAGAGAAGGAAATTGCTTGTGAAGATTTGCGAGAACTTCTTTTATCGTGAAATGACTTTACCTGCAAAAATTAAACACAAAAGAAAACACCAGATCACAATATATACACAAATTGCATGGGTTGCCTCCATGCGGAGCGTTAAGTTTAACGTCGTCAGCTAGACGTGACTTCTCGAATGTTAGGCTGGATCTGAAAGTATGACATTTTCTTTTTGTCGCTCAAATGATTCTCCCCAGTAGTGCTTGACACACTGACTGTTAACCTTGAATGTTTCGTTGGTGTTGGGATCCAGTAACTCAATAGCTCCATATGGTAAAACCTGAGTGATCGCAAATGGACCTGACCACCTTGATTTCAACTTTACAGGGAAAATTTTTAACCTTGAATTGTACAACAACACATGCTGCCTTGGTTCTAGTTGTCTGCGCACTATTTTTCGGTAATGTAATTTCTTGGTCTTTTCTTTGTATAATCTGGCATTCTCATAAGCTTGTAGATGAAACTCCTCCAATTCTTTGAGTTGGTGAAGTCGTTTCTCTCCTGCAGCTTGTGGATCAAGATTCAACTTCTTCAGTGCCCAGTACGCCTTGTGTTCAAGCTCAACTGGAAAATGGCATGTTTTCCCAAACACCATACGATATGGGGACATACCAATGGGTGTCTTATAAGCTGTCCGATATGACCATAATGCGTCATCCAGTTTTGTAGACAAGTCCCTCCTTGTTGATCCAACGGTTTTTTCCAAGATTCTTTTTATCTCCCTGTTTGAAACTTCAACCTGTCCATTTGACTGAGGATGGTAGGCAGTGGCAACTTTATGAGTAACTCCATATTTGGATAGGAGTGCATCGAAATATTTGTTGCAGAAATGTGTGCTACCATCACTGATAATAGCCCGAGGTGTTCCGAAGCGAGTGGAAATATTCTTTTTAAGGAATTTGATCACCACTTTTGAATCATTGATGGCAGTGCGATCGCTTCAACCCATTTTGGAGACGTAGTCTACAACAACCAATATGTATAGGTTTCTGAACGATGGCACAAGGGGTCCCATAAAATCAATACCCCACACATCGAATATCTCCACTTCCAGAATGTTTTGCAGTGGTCCTTCATTTCTCTTTGAAATATTCCCCATTCTCTGGCATCTGTCACATTGAAGATAAAACAAGTAAGCATCTTAAAAAAGAGTGGGCCAGAACAAACCTGATTGTAGGACTTTGGCTGCAGTTTTGTTTCCGCTAAAGTGTCCGCCATATGGTGATGAATGACAATGTTGAAGAACACTATTGACCTCCTCCTGTGGAACACACCGTCTCAATAATTGATCAGCACAACATTTGAACAGGTACGGCTCATCCCAAACATAGTGCTTGACTTCTTTGAAGAATTTTTTTCGTTGCTGAGTTTTCCATTCCAATGGCCATTTTCCCGAGACTATGTAATTGACATAGTCAGCATACCAAGGAACATCATGCTGTTTCATGGCAAATAGTTGTTCATCTGGAAAAGTTTCTTTGATTGTTAGTTCTTTACCAACTATTTTTCCATTCTCGAGCCTCGACAAGTGATATGCCACCTGGTTTTCTGTTCCTTTCCTGTCTCTGATCTCCATGTCAAATTCTTGTAGAAGAAGTATCCAACGGATCAATCAGGATTTGACATCTTTCTTCGTGATCAAGTATTTGATTGTTGAATGATCTGTGTAGACCACCACTTTGGGACCCAACAAATAAGAGCGAAATTTGTCAAAAGCGTACACAACTGCGAGCAACTCTTTTTCAGTGGTTGTGTTGTTGAGTTGAGCTTCATTCAAAGTTCTGCTGGAGTAGTAAATGGTGTGGAAAATCTTTTCTTTGCGTTGTCCCAAAATTGCACCTACAGCAAAATCACTAGCGTCACACATTACCTCAAATGGAAGGTTCCAGTCTGGTGCTACAATGATGTGAGCATAAATTAGCTTCTATTTTAGGATCTCAAAAGCTTCCTGGCATTCTTTGGTGAAGTTGAAAGGCACATCCTTCTCTAGAAGATTACACAGAGGTTTAGCAATTTTGAGAAGTCTTTGATAAATCTCCTGTAAAAACCTGCATGTCCAAGAAAACTCCGAATCCCTTTGACTGATGTTGGCGGAGGTAATTTTTCAATTGTTTCAATCATTGCTTTGTCTACCTCGATTCCCTTTTGTGAGATCTGATGTCCCAGAACAATGCCTTCTTGCACCATGAAATGACATTTCTCCCAGTTGAGTACCAGATTGGTATCTTCGCACCTTTGTAACACATGTTCTAGATTTTGCAAGCAGTGGTCAAAAGAGTCTCCAAACACAGAGAAATCATCCATAAAAACCTCCATACTTTGTTCCAACATATATGAGAAAATGGCCATCATGCAACGTTGGAATGTGGCAGGAGCATTACATAGTCCAAATGGCATCATGTGGAATGCAAAAGTACCATACGGACATGTAAATGTGGTTTTCTCATGATCTTTGGGGCAATGGCAATCTGATTGTACAGCAGAACTGGCATTGAGGAGAAGCGAGTTACACTCGCGGTACCCGCCCGAAGGCCAAAGGAGATATGGGACAGAGCTAACTCGGGAGTGGAGTTCCTGCAGAGAGCGCAGCGGTTCAGGCAGTCGTCAGTCCTTTCAGTCTTTCCTTCCCTTCGGTCAGTCAGTCCTTCCTTCTCCTTCCCTTAAGGGGGGAGGGGGCTCGGGGGAGGGGGTTATCCCTCTCCAACCGGAAGGCCGCAATTCCGATAGGAATTGAATAAGGCCTTAACCGAACTAAGTAGCTCCCTCCTCCAAGGCCGCTATTCCGTAAGGAATAGTATCCATCCAGAAAGTAATAGAACTCATGTCCCGCCAGTCTGTCTAGCATCTGATCAATGAATGGCAGCGGAAAATGGTCTTTCCTTGTTGCTTTGTTCAGTTTCTGGTAGTCCATACAAACTCTCCATCCAGTCACAGTTCTCGTTGGAATTAGCTCGTTCTTTTCATTTGTGACTACAATTATTCCTCATTTCTTTGGTACACACTGCATAGGACTCGCCCAAGTGCTGTCTGAGATGGGGTAAATGATGCCAGCATCCAACCATTTGATGATTTCTTTCTTCACGACTTCCTTCATGATTGGATTGAGTCTCTGTTGATGCTCCACTGTGGGGTTTGTACTCATCATTCATCAGAATCTTGTGCATGCAAAATGATGGACGAATGCCTCGAATGTCTGCTATAGTCCAGCCAATGGCTCTTTTGTGTTCTCGTAACACTCTCAGCAGCTTTTCTTCCTGCTCCAATGTTAGTGAAGAAGAAATAATAACAGGTAATTCAGATGAGTTTCCAAGGAATGCATACCTGAGATGGCTCAGCAGTAACTTCAGCTCCAACTGTGGTGGTTCTTCAATTGAGGACTTGATTCGCTCATTCTTCGGGAGTTCCAGACTTTCAACTGGTAGTGTTGGTTTGAACCGAAATGGTTTGTCAAGATAGTTGATACATTCCAGGATTTCAGCATCTAGCTCGCTGTCAATCATGTTGGTATGCAAGCTTCAAGTTTGTCTGTGGGAGTTGTATCAGTATCCTGAACGATACTATCAACAACATCAATTCTGAAACATTCTTCCTCATTTTCATCACTTGGGAATTTCATGGCTTTGAAAACATTAAAGGTAACTTCTTGGTCCTGCACTTTCATGGTTAGTTCTCATTTTTGCACATCTATCACAGTAGCCAAGAATGGTCTCCCAAGAATGATAGGAACATCTTTGTCTTCCTCCATGTCAAGGATAATGAAATCAGCTGGGAGAATGAGTTTATCAACTTTGACCAGCACATCTTCAACCACTCCTCTCAGAAATGCGAGTGTTCGATCAGTAAGTTGCAGCGAGACTGAGGTAGGCATTGCTTCTCCAATTTGTAGTTTCCTGTAAATAGAAAAAGATATCAAATTAACACTTGCACCTAACCTTACCGATATAATGTTCTCCAATGGTGCAAGAGACAGTGAAACTACCAGGATCTTTCAACTTCGGGGGAAGTTTCCTCTGAATAATGGCACTGCACTCTTCCGTCAATGCTACTTTCTCGTAATCTCCCAATCTCTGTTTTCGTGAAAGAATGTCTTTCATGAATTTGACATAGCTGGGCATTTCTTCTAAGGCTTCTGCGAATGGAATGTTGATATGCAGCTTTTTAAACACCTCCAAGAATCGAGCAAATTGCTTGTCCAGCTTGTTTTTCTGAAGTCGCTGTGGAAAAGGTGGAGGTGGAGTGATTTGATCTTTTTCATTTGCTTCTTTTTCCTCCATCTGTGGGACTGCATCTTTTGGAATTTCTTCAATAGTTGCCTTGATTCCAACATCTTTGTTGATCTCAATGCCGCTTTTCAAGGTAATGGCTTGACATTGCTCATTCCCTCGGTTTCTTGGATTTGGTTCTGTGTTGCTGGGAAGATTTCCTGGCGGTCTGTAACTTTGAGCATTGGTCAATTGTCCAATTTGATTTTCCAATGCTTTGATGGAAGAAGATTGGCTTTGAAAAATAGCATCATATGCTGCTTGTTGCTTTTTGAACATTTCTGCAATCCATTCTTTCATTTCTGGTTCTTTTTCAAACTCCTGGCCTTTGTTCTGTTGCTGGAATCCAGGTGGTGGATAGTTCTTTTGCCCTGAATTGTTGCTCCAAGAAAAATTGGGATGATTTCTCCACCATGGGTTGTAGGTGTTGGAATATGGATTGTTCCCATGTCTATTGAAATTGTTGATATAATTCACCGTCTCTTCTTGTTGGTTTGGTTCTGGTGCTCCTCCATATGGTGAACTTGTGGCTCTAGTGCTGAGAGTCTCCATGAATTTGCATATCTGATCTAGCTTGGCGTTGACTACTGTATTGGCTCCAACTTCATAAATTCCAGCAATTCGTTGAATCATGCTCCTTTCCGTTGGCCACAAGGAATTCTTGTTAGCTATTTCTTCGATTAGGTCACAGGCTTGATCTTCTCATTTTTCCATCAAAACTCCTCCATCAGCAGCATCAATTGTGGTTCTCATCAGTCCAGAAAGTCTATTTTAGAAGGTTTGGACTTGAAGCCATTTTGGAATCTCATGGTGAGGACATTTTCGGAGCAAATCTTTGTACCTTTCCTAAGCTTCGTAGAGAGTTTCCGAGTCATGTTGTACAAATGATGTGATGTCATTCCTCAGTTTTTCTGTTCTGGCTGTTGGAAAATACTTTGGAAGGAATTTGGTGGCTAGAATGTTCCAAGTTATAATGGAACTAGCTGGTAGTGAATGTAACCAAGATTTTGCTCTGTCTTTCAAGGAATATGGAAAAACCCGCACTCTCATTGCTTCTTCAGCTCCTCGGTTGTAATTGATAGTGCCGCAAACTTCCAGGAAGTTTCTGATGTGGGTATTAGGATCTTCAGTTGCATTCCCCCCAAACTGCACTGACTGCTGAATCATTTGAATGCATGTTTTGATGTCACACGTATTTGCTGGTAAAGGAGGAAGTACAATACAGGAAATGAAGCCGTCGACCACCAGAATGGTTCCGTCTCGAATGGGTATTGGTGGTGCAACTTCCAAAGGTTCAGGTTCCATGTTGACTAAAACTTATTGGCCTTCTCGCCTTTCCCTTCTAAAATGTCTGATGGTTATTTCAATTTCTGGGTCAAGCGGTCGGATTTCCAAGCTTCTGGTTCGTCTCATGTAGTGTCTGAGAACCTGAAACACAAGAAAACATAAATAATAAGCAAATAGAAAATTTGATACAAGTAAAGGTATCTAACCTCAAAACTAATAGTGAATGATAAATAAGTCCCTGGCAACGGCGCCAAAAACTTGACTGGTTTGAATCACACGCGTATAACGCAAGCGCACGTATCGTTCATGTAGTATAAAAAGTATCGATCCCACGAGGACTTAATACCTAAGCTAATAATTTTATGAGGCCAAATGATTACTAGTATCTAACAGATTGATTGATTGACTGGGTGATGACTTTAAACTTAAAAACAAGTAAATAAAATTACGCGCAAGTAGGTTAAGGAAAATTTAAATTTATAAAACGATCCATGGTTGTGATTTCTTCCAATATCTTTTTAAAGATGAAGTGGTTATTTCATGTTTGTGTAATATGTCAGTTTACTAACCTGGAACACGAAATTATGTAAAAGCCTCTGTCGATGGTTAGATGCAAATACCTAGTATAATCCAATTGAACCATATTTCTATGTCAACCAAATTACCTAGATTTATTAAGATTAAGTTCCAATTATGGCTACCCCCGCCCGACAGGTATATGTCTATCCTGTAAGGGAATCTATTAAAGGGTTATCTATCCTCAAAGAAGATCGTGGGCTATTAAGTCTAAGGCTAAAACCTAAAATTCCTTTGTCAAGTTTATTTTAAGTTTACCAGATCAATCTTATTAATGGCCATTTAACAAGAAGCATTAAACTTAAGACTTAATAAGTAAACCTTTATATTATCCAAACTATAAAATAACCCCTTTATAAACCAGTGATATTGGAATTCATCATAACCCCAGATAACTAACTTAGTTACGACACATAACTAGGGCTAGTAAAAACTTAAATAAAATAAAAGACATAAAGTAAAATGCTGAAAAGTAAATAAAGAAAATTACAATAAAAGAAAATGCTAGGGCTAGATGATTAACTTTTATCACTATTATTTTAGATATCTCCCTTAATATAATATATTAACTTGTGTGATATTACCAACCAGCCATATAGGCGGTAACCTGATTAAGTCAAATTAAGTCCAACCGACCATAAAAGCGGTATCATCATTTGTCCATAAACCAGCAATATAGGCGGTAATTACCAACCGACCAACAAGACGGTATCCATGCTTAGTCAGGTTAAAACCAGTTTATAATTAATTACCAACTGACCAATATAGCGGTATCCTTATTAAGTCAAATTTTAAATAGTGAATATATTATAATTAAGTGAGATTAATCTAAATAGAAATAATAAAAGTTTTACCTTTCACCCTAGCTGGGGGAAGTTACCTCCTCATATCTGAATAGTAAAAACTGAAAAAGTAAAGAAAGTAAATTACTATTACAGAAAGTAAATAAAATTAATTACAAAACTGAAATTTAAAGAAAACTAGATACAAACTCCTTATTTACATCAGAGAATTCAGAGAGGAAGGTACATCTGAAAATGAAATTTCGAGCTGAATTTATAGGGGTCGATAAGCCTCACGTGTCGCGACGCGTGAATTGCTCTTGCGTGGCGACGCTACCACGTGTCATTCGCTGATTGGCTGCTTCAGATTCTTATCTGCTGATGTGGCATTTTGGATGATTAACTCAATAATTAAACTGACGTGGCACTGACGTGGCGATGTGGATTGTCGGCACCATAGGATTGCGACACGTGGCACACAATGATTGGGTGATGATGACGTGGCTGACACGTGGCACATTGACTTGGCATGTTGCTGATGTGGACGCCTACGTGGCTGACACGTGGATGACTCGTTGGCGACACGTGGCGATGGTGATTTTCGGCACCATATGATGATGACACATGGCACGGTGCACGTTAGCAGATCTCCTCTGATGTTGACACGTGGCACGGTGCACGTTAGCATTCGGCGCATGTTAGCCGACTTTTCAGATTTTGACACGTGGCATGGTGTATTTTAGCATGAAGCGGCGCAAGTTAGCACATGCAAGCGCACGTTAGGCGTCGCGACGTGTGGAGCGCGACGCAATGCGCCAAATGACATTTTTTCCCTTTGTTGTCCTTTTTACTGGTTTGGCCCCAAATCACCTCCAGTATGTCCTGAAACTTTATTTATCTACAAAATAACACAAAACACATCAAAATGTTCACAAAACTCAAGAAACTATACAAAATATTAGGTCAAATGAGTGGGAAATAGTGATTCATTTACCACTCATCAGACTTCATTCAATCCAGACGACATGTCGTGTCAAATGGATATATGGACACCCATCAGTCCATACGACATGTCGAGTGAATTAACTCCTGAACCAACATCTGGTTCAGTCGACCGGGGACATCCCCCAAATGGACTCACCTCGAGTCAAAAGAAGATATGGACTTCATTCAGTCTAAACGACATGTCATGTCAAATGAATATATAGACACCCATCAGTCCATACGACATGTCGAGTGGATTAACTCCTGAACCATCATCTGGTTCAGTCGACGGGGGACATCCCCCAAAGGGACTCACACCGAGTCAAAAGAAGGCATGGATCTCCTTCAGTCCATACAACATGTCGAGTCAAATATGAAATCTACCCCCCTCAGTCCATACGACTACGTCGATTGAAGCTACTTCCAAATCAACCATATATATCAAACAACCAGGAATACCATCGAAAGACAAAACAATTGAGGACAAATTCTCCTACTCTGTACGATGAAACATCACGTGGATTTGCTTTGAGCCTTTATTAAAATCAGCAGAACAACGAAACGATTACCCATGTCCTGGTTCGTTCGACATGCACAAAGGTACTCTCCAAGTCAAGGGCTTCTAGACTTAGAGAGTATGAGACAAACTGTACGGGCCAAATTTGGGCTCAAGGATAAAACCAACATTTCACCTCAAGGCCAACAGCGACACCAGAGATCCAAGGCCCACTGTCAAATTCAGTTAATAAAACCAATATCGGGCTGAAAGACCGTACCAGCCCAAAGCCCATCACCATTGATGGATCAAGATCAAGATGGCCCACGGACTCATCAATTACCTGATCAGGAAAACGCCTAAACTCGTAAACAGTACCTAATAAATCAACAGTTACAGAGAAAGAGCCTTAAACATCACCATTAAGTCAACAGTTACCGAGATTCCAACGGGCAAAAGAAGGATTAAATGACCCACACCAGAGGACTTATAAAAGAAAGGGGATCGTGACAAGGAGGGGTATAAAATATTACTCAGTTCCATTGCTTACCACCTTCTACACACCAACGTACCCTGCCCTTACGGCTAACAAACTAAGATTGAGGTAACTACTAGCCTTAATCTTCTTATTTCGTCCTACTCTCACTACTGACTTGAGCGTCGGAGTGCCTACGGCACCTAACACACCGGTAGGCAGTAACCTCTTCGCTCATTCTACCCTCATTTTGCAGGTTCGCTAGTGCCCTCTAAAATTGAATCTCGATTTTGGACCTCGGGCGAAAGTCAGCATCCACAATTGTCTAGTGTGATCTCCATATAAAATATATGGGAGAAGAGAAGTAACCTATATAAAGGTTTCATCATAATAAGAAATAAAGCGAAACGAATAATAAGTCTTTCTCAAAAATTTTGTACATAAAAATAGTACTGAAAAGGTTTTAGTATGGATGACTTGAAGGAAAGTGTCTTTCCTTGCCGTCATGGCATTCATCTCTAAATGAGATAGGACCCAAGACTAAAGTCAATCATGTGAACATGTGGAGAATTACTTATGCTCTACTCATAAGGAATTTCATAGATGCAATTCTATGAACGAGATATGATATGACCGATGTTGTAAAAGTTACGAGCAAATATCAGACATATTTTGGAGAATGACATTTGACTACGATCAAAAGGAATTTTAAAGTACTTAAGAAAAACTAAGGAATCCTAATAATTAACATTAATTAGCCAAACTTGATGTTCTTAAAAAATTATAAACCATTGTATTGAATTTAAGTGGGATTATGTGTTGTGTTAATGAGGGAGGGGTATATCAGAAAAAGATTTATTATTTTATCGTATTAATCATATTTCCTTATTTTGTTGAGAAAAAAACCAACGGCCTATCAAATAAAGGCGGAGAGAGTATTATATCTATGCGCGCATACATTAACTTCTAGTAACACGGTTGTAAATCCCGTTTATCTTTATGTCTTGTTTGGTAATTTCGTCATCAACAGTCTAAAAAATATTATATATATATAAAATATCTTTTTCTGCATTATTATTATTATTATTTAACTGATCCTCCGTTCCGACATTCATAAATGAATCACAATTAATCAAACTGGTTCAAGTCCGACGCACATTGTCTCTTTCTCTCTCTCTACTTTTCACACGCACACGCACTCTTAACGGACAGCTACTCGTCTTCTAGCTGACGTCAGATTCCGGCCCATCTCCGGTCACATTCCGCCGTAATGTCAGGTTGCGACTCTATTTTCGCTACTTCCGCATCCTCCTAACGGTACGGTACCGTTTTAAAGTGCTGACTCGAACGAACTTTAAAGGTTTGCTATTTTTTTTTTTTGGCCTGCAGCGCTTTTCTTTCTTTTCTTTCTTTCTTTCTTTTTTTTTTTTTAACAGAGATTATACTTTTGTTGATTTTTTTGACTTTAATTTGCATTTTTGCGATAATTTTTGGCTTTTAGTTGTAATTATTATATTTTTATCAGTTTTTTTGATAGTGACATTATAGTGTATTTATCGATAAAAAAAATGCAATTTTGAATTTTACTTCGATCAGTGTAATTTTGCTATAATTGAGAGAGCTACTAGAAGTTTGTTTCAGGTTAATACTGAAGAATGTCTCTTGATTGTTCACTCTCATTGATGCAACGATTCGTCTCCCAAAAATATTCCTTCAATCTTTTTCTTCACTTAAATCAATGCCTTATTATTTACCCTGAAACTAACAGTAACAGCTCCTGCTTAAAATTGCTGGGAAAATGGCACTCGTTAATGATTCATTTTATGAAAGTTTTCATGGGAAAATTGAAAAAATAATTAATGTTGTGACATTTTTTTGCATTTTCCATAAAAATAATGTGAAAATTTTCCAAAAATTGATTCTTAATGAGTGCCCTTAGGCACCCGTTAGCATAACCCAAAATTGCTTTATTAGTTGTTCACTTGGCATATGTGTCCTGTCATTCTTGAACTTTGGCGTGTTACTCGTTTTTCGTGAGCTTCAAGTTGAGATTTTTTGTTGATTTATGTAAATTTTTGTCTGTTTAATCAATTTTGTTAATTTTCTGTAATTGCTGTTGTAGGTGTCGAAATGAATGGGATTCAGAGTAGAAAAGTTCATAATATGAATGGAGAGAAACAGTTTCCTGGATGTCTCGGAAGAATGGTGAACCTTTTTGATTTCGGGTCCGGCGTATCTGGAAACAGGCTGCTCACTGATAAACCCCATAACGGTGATGATTTTCTTTTCCGTATTCTCATTTTTTTTTTTATTGTATAATAGGATAAAAGCAAAGGAAACAGCTTTAGTTACCATGAGAGATTGTTCCCTAGCATTTGGGATCAAATTATGAATGCTTGATCCTTCTCCTTTTTCTGTGTTACTTTCTGGATTATGTGAGACGGTTACATTAATTATGTGGAATATTTTTTAGGTCTTTTTTATTTTCAACCCAATTAAGATTCTGTTTTAAAATTTAAATTGTAACATGTCATTTTAGACAGCTTGAATTACAGTAGTGAGGCATATAATTTACTTCTGATTATTTGTCTTCCTGGCTTATATTTTTATATGGGTTTAATGTTGACTGCCTTATGCAGATATTACTTTGTTCTCTCTCTACGGCTCCGCCAAGAGAGAGAGATGAAGATTAGAAAATAATGTCTCCTCACATAATAACTTTTCTTTCTAATCCTATTTTAGGGATTATGCTTGTTACTTATCACGCGTATCTTCTGTTGTGCATTCTTAAATTATTATCTTAATCCAGTCTTTGTTGACATGAAGGTAGTTGATTGGCAGGTGCTATGCTGTCAAGAAGTCAATCAGATGTGGCAAGAATAGTGACTGCACCCACTGCAGATCAGATAGAGGATAAACTGGTAAATTTGGCTTTTTACTTTTGGTGACAGTAATTATTTGCCCGTGAGAAATCTGATTCCAAGCATAACTTGTCTGCTTGCTCACACTCGCATTATAATACTATACTCTCATCTGTCCTGATCTGTGTAGCATTTTTTTTTGGGTGTATGCAGGTTGTGACTGAGTCGAGGAGAACTTCATCAAACAAGAAAGCTAATGTTACACACATGAAGACACTCCTAGTGCAAGAAATGTCCAAA
This sequence comes from Zanthoxylum bungeanum, assembly GCA_019454045.1. NCBI lineage: Eukaryota > Viridiplantae > Streptophyta > Magnoliopsida > Sapindales > Rutaceae > Zanthoxylum > Zanthoxylum bungeanum. The sequence goes on along the minus strand of SKCR01038891.1, from coordinate 280,066 downwards.
GAAGTAGAGACTAAACATAACCCACCTAATGTGATTGCCAAGTTGATGGGGCTTGATGCCTTTCCACAGCAGCAGTCTCGTTCAGCTGCTCAAAGAAGCCATTCAAAAGGATATTCTATACATTCATCGATACCAGTGGAATGTTTGGAGCAAGATCGTGGCTTTTTAGACAACCAAATGCGGAGTGGTTCTAATAAGTGCCGGGAGCAGAATGAATGCAAGGATGTGTTTGAAATCTGGCAACAGTCTCAAAGGACAAGTTACTCTAGAGATAGTTCAACACACAAGGGAAGGTACAGTGGTAATATAAGTCAGACAAAGATGGCTCTTGTTCGTCAAAAGTTCATGGAAGCAAAACGTCTGGCCACTGATGAAAAACTTCGCCAATCCAAGGAATTCCAGGATGCATTGGAAGTTCTGAGCACAAATAGAGATTTATTCCTTGGGTTTCTGCAAGAACCGAATTTCTTATTCTCTCAGCCTCTGTATGAATTGCAGTCTGTTCCTTCACCTTCTGACACAAAACGAATCACCATTCTAAGACCTTCAAAGATGGTTGATGACAAATTTGAAGGATCAAGCAAGAAGATTGATAATCAGGCAAAGAGTCCAACCCATATGGTTCAAGCGACTGGGTGGGAAAGGAATAGCCAGGCATATTCTCCTGTATATTCCAATCAGAAAGTCAATGAACATCCTGTTCAATCCACACAGATAGTGGTTCTGAAGCCTAGCTCCGGGAAGACTCACGACATCAAGGCTGTTGTTTCTCCACCTTTCTCACCCTCAAGAATATCACATGGCGAAGACTTTTATGAGGAACCTGAAGAAGATGAGATGCAAGAATCAGGAGAAGTGGCAAAGGAGACCACAAGGCAGATGCGTGAAAATCTAGTGGGTCACAGAAGAGATGAGACTTTGCCTTATTCTGTGTTCTCGAATGGATATATTGGTGATGAGAGTTCATTTAACAAGTCAGAAAGTGAGCATGCGGCAGGAAATCTTAGTGATTCTGAAGCCATGTCACCGAGTTCTAGGCATTCATGGGATTACATCAATAGGTTTGGTAGCCCTTATTCCTCTTCCCCCTTCAGCCGTGTTTCACGTTCTCCAGAGTCATCAGTTTGTAGAGAAGCAAAGAAACGACTCTCTGAAAGATGGGCAATGATGGCATTGAATGGGAATTCTCAGGAACAAAGACCTGTCCGCAGAAGCTCCAGTACATTGGGTGAAATGCTTGCGCTTTCTGATACAAAGAAGCTAATGAAATCTGAGGATGAGGGTATCAATAAGGGACAAGAACCAAGGGGATCAACTTCATGCTTAACTAGCAATTTGAATAAAGAAGGCGGCTTGGGTGATTCTCCTGAAAATCTTATGAGGTCAAAATCTGTTCCTGTATCTTCTACAGCTTCTGCTGCCAGGCTCAATGTTGATGTTTCAGATCCTGAGGCTGGGAAAACACAAGTTCCTAAGGAGTTGACTAGGATAAAGAGTTCAAAATCATCTTTAAAAGGGAAAGTTTCAAGTTTATTTTTCTCAAGGACTAAGAAATCAAGTAAAGAAAAATCTATTGGATCACAATCCAAGGATGGATGTCAGCTTATGACTGCTGATACACCAGGGTCTGCAGGGCATCTTCCTGGAATAGTTAGTGCCAACACATCTCAATGTGTTAATAGTGGCAGCCTTGGAGAGTGTTTGCCTCCTGGTCTACATAGACCATTGTGCAAAACTTCCTCTCCAGATTTAACTGTCATGGGTCAAAACCAAGGCATGATTTCTCGAGAGGTATGCTAATCTGCTTTAATTGATTTTCCATGACTATTTTTGTTCTTATTTCCTCCGTATTTGTATTTACTTCTCGTCTTTCATAATATATGCTGTTTTTGTTTTCACAAGGCAAGATGCGCTGGTGTGGGTCTGGTAGTTTTCTTTTTCCTATTTGTTCAGATATTTAGAATTCGTCTTTCTACAACATATGTTATTATTGACAAACATAATGTTCAAGAGAATTTATGGCAGTATAATGCACATTTATTCTTGTCGACTTCTCTTCTTTGCATCCACATGTTTGCCTCCTACACTAGTCTTCTTGATTTTATCCAAATTAGATGCATGCCATACACGCATTCCTTTCTCTTTTCCTTTATACGGAGATGTGTGAAATGGTGTGTTTCTCATAGAGAAAGTAGTATTTCTAACCATTATTGTATTAGATAGTACAGCAGTATTTCTAAGCTTTTAATAAATTTTGACAATTGTGTCCTATACACCATGTTCTCTCATACAGATTTGTATTATCTCTGCTCTGGTGAATGAAACATACAAAGCACTAATTAGGATACGTCAGTGTGCCATGGCTTTATACTTTTAATAGTTATCAAGATTTTTCCTGATATTTTGCAGGCGGGTTTGTCTGTGGCAAAACCTGTGAATGTAAGTGAAAATCAGGACCAGCCAAGTCCAATTTCAGTTTTGGAACCACCATTTGAAGAGGACTACAATACATTTCCAGAATCTTCTAGCAATTTCAAGCTAGTACATTCAGGTATTTCTCAAACAAGTCAAGCTGAATGTTTACAGTATTCACATTTTTCTTATAAATCTTATCTTAGCAAGTTTCCGTTGGTGGTTTATTCATAACAGGAACAAAGTTGCCCTTTAAGTCCAACTTGATTGACCAATCACCACCAATAGAATCAATTGCCAGTACCTTGTCATGGGATGATTCTCGCACAGAGACAGCTACTCCATATTCATTGAAGTCCTCTTCAGTCTCCCCAGGAACTGAGGAAGAACAAGATTGGTTGTTCCTTGTCCAAACACTAATACAGGCAGCAGGCCTCGATGGCAAGGGGCAATCTGACACATTTTATGCCGGATGGCATTCACCCGAAAGCCCTTTGGACCCATCATTGAGAGACAAATATGCTGGCAATGAGGAGCCTCTGCATGAGGCCAAGCGAAGACAGAGAAGGTCAAAAAGGAAGCTCGTATTTGACTGTGTCAATGCAGCAATAGTTGAAATCACAAGTTATGGGTCAGAGTCGGAGATGAGCATGAGGGCCGTATCATGTAGAGGAGCCCATGACATGCACTTAGTGGGTGAACCACCCATGCTGGTCGACCACTTACGGTCCTGGATGAAAGAGTGGTTTTCTGGTGAGGTGGGATGTCATTCGTTTGATGGTGCGGACAGCAACTGCTTGGTAGTGGAGAGCGCGGTGAGGAAGGAGGTAGTAGGGAAAGGGTGGTCTGATCAAATGAGATTCGAATTGGATAATTTGGGCAAAGAAATCGAGGTGAAGTTGCTGGAAGAGCTTGTATGTGAGGCTGTGGTTGATTTGACGGGTAAGGTATTATGATGCTCTTCTCGTTGCTATGTATTTTTTTCTTGCAAATATTTAGTGAGTCCATGTATTTAATTTTCGACATCAATGGTCTGGTCCCTCCCTCCTATATTTGTTTAATGATGCCAATGTCTTATATCAGTAATTAATTTACAATATCTTTGGCTTTCATGATACATATAAATATTTCTGCGAGCTAATATTGTCTTTACTGTCGGATCTTCCTTTATCTCTGTATCTGCTTTTTCGTTTTTATTTTTAACCTTGCAGTAATTCTGGATTAACAGCTGTAAGTTTGGTGCTTATTTTCCCAGCAGTAAAACTGGAAATGTCAATTATAGGTGTTTTTTATTTTATATATTTACACATTGGCCCAGAAATAGAGTTGAACCAAATCTGTTCTTACTATGTGTGGCTAAGCAAAGATTGAAGATAATTAATACACGATATTTATGTTTTAATTGAAGTTGTATATGTTTTTGTACTGCTATCACTATAATCATTTTAGTACTGATGATGATGGGACTGTTGCCCATTTCATAAAGTTCATCTTCAGTGAAACTATTGTAAATGCTGAGGAGCTTGGTGAAATTATTCCTTAATTATTTCATACCAAATTTTGAATTCGGTTTTTTTTTTGTCTCAAATTTTGGATAGAAAGGTTCGAGATCCTGAATTTTGCTTAGGATTTGGAAAATTTTAGGCAAAAAATCGAGATTCAGATGATTTTGAATTGAAATATTTTTTTTATCTCGAATCATGGATCGTATGATTCGGGATCTCAAATTTGAGATTTTTTTAAGCAAAAAGAATGAAATTTGAAATAAAAAATTGTCTCAAATATTAATTGAGACCAAAAATCATTTTAAATCCTTTATCATCTCAAATCAAGAGAGATGTTGTGTAATCTTTGAAGTCGCCTATCAAGTCAAAGAGGGCTAAAAAGAAAAAGCACTTTATGAAAGTAGGTAAAAAAAAAAAGCAGAACATACAAAAGGGGGTTCTCGTGACTCTTGTCGTACATAATGATGAATCAATAATCATCGCCTTGAAATTCTTAAAAGAGTGTACAAATTTGCTTGAAAGATTCTTTAATTATCTTGCCACGTGTGGCAATCTTACCTCATGTCATATTCAACAAAAAAGAAATTAATATCCAACTAATAAGAGAAAATGTCATATTCATCATTAAATTTTTTCATAATTATTCATTAAGTCTTTAATTTTTTCATAATAATTATCCATCATCATGTCTATATCATTCTAACGGTCAAAGATCTTTGTTACATTTTTGCATATTAGTGTTAGAGCAACAATTAAGGGTGGAAATTTAGGTTAAGATTCGTTTATTCGTTCGATTCGATTCGCTTTAAAACGAATACGGGTTTGAAAAATGGATTCGTTTAATAAATTAGTCGATTCGATTCGATTTGATTCGTTTATTAAACGAATCGAATATGAATTAAAGCTCATCGATTCGTTTAAAATTCGTTTTATTTTTTATTTTTATTAGTTATTGTTATTTTTCAATTAAGATTTGAGAAATTATGGCTAATTACCATAGAAAAATAATATTGTCGATATTTTTAATAAATATATTAATTACATTATGAAAAATCAATGTAAATGAATTACGGTAAATTATGTTATTGAATAATATAATGACTGAACGAATATTCGTATTCGATTCGTTTAATAAACGAATCGAATATGAATCCATCACATTTTGATTCGATTCTTTTATGATTCGATACAAATTCGGTTCGTTGATTCGTTTTGTCACCCCTAGCAATAATGATTTAATGAGTAATTATGAAAAAATTTAAGGACTTCATAAATAATTATGAAAAAGTTATGGATCAATGTGTTGGAAATATTTGCAGAACATATTAGCATTATTAGCTAATTTGAAGCACAATTTTAAGTGGGATCCACTTATGAGAATGATGAGATCATGAGAAATTCAGATTCTCCTTCGTAAGTGCTTCGGAAATGGTATATTAATATACTCAAAATGATCATCGGGTAAATGAAAATTTGTCTCATAAAGTGCACCATTTGAGAAGGAAAAATTAAAGGAAATAAGTCTAAAAAAATAACTAAGCCTAGAAGGGGTTTACATATATTTGCTTGTTTATAGAGTGGTAAAAAGTTATGAATAGAGGTTCTCTCTACACTCACTCGTAGGGGTTCGGGGTTGGTCCGCCTTGAGTCAATGTGCGAACGCACGTCTATCGCACACGAATGTGGCCCAAATCGAGCTAGGCTCGCGTTAACCTTGATTTTGCTAATTTTCCTTTAGTTTTTTGGTGGTTTTTTTTATCTACTATAACAGTAGCTAGCCATGATGTGCCCATAATTTCTCCTATTAGATATGATATTCAATATAGAGTTAATCTTCTAGTGTTTATGAAATTGGAAGGATTTTTTTTTTAAACACAAAACAAAAGAAGCATTTTGGAACACCAAAAAAAAAAAAAACCGAGAGCACCCAAGAAGGATTTTTCACACACGAGACTTATTTTGCTCTTTTCTTTTTAATTCAAATTCAACGCGCTAACGAGTTCGCTTAGGTAATTTGGTAGTGCTTCAAAGTTACATGTGTCGTTTTATCATGAGAAACAGACGCCGATTCCAATGGTAAATCTATTTTAAGGTGACTGTTATATATATGACTCGATATTTTCCTCGCTTCAATTTATTTTCATTTTTCAATTACTCACTGTTTCCAGTTGTTATAATTTAATCCATGCTCACATTGTAATTGTTATAATTGATTTTGCTATTGCTAATGCAATTATTTGTATCACAATGGAGCAGTTCATTAGGGACCTAGAGGGCATTTTCACATAAGTTAATGATAAAAACAGGTATAATCCATGATGACAACTCGATTCTCTCTGTATTTATATGAATCAAGTATTGGTAGTTGTTAAATATTTATTTGAATTTTAATTTTAATTTTTAGCTGTAAATGAAAATGGGATTTGTATAAGTTTTATAAAAATACAAATTATGAAAAGTTCGGTAGATTGAATTTTGAACAGCACATAATTTATTTTGCACTGAAAATGTGCATTCTGAGGAAATAGATTCTTTCAAAAAAAAGAAAAAGAAAAAGACACATCCTTTTTATGATATCTTTATTTAAAAAGGTTGTTTCATCGAATTTTATTTAAAATCAAAAAGGAAATCCTTTTTTTTCCTTTAAAAATTTAAGGTGTAAGACTTTCCTTAAATAATACACTCTCACCTAAGAATGGCAATGGGCTAGCCTGAGATTTGCCAAGCCCGGTCCGGGCCCAGATGATGTAGGGTCGGGCTAGATTTTTTAGAAAATGATTTTCTATTTTGAAAAAAAAATACTTTTTTTTTTAATTTTTAAATATTTAAAAATGAAAAAAATTAACAATTTCAATGTTTTTAGTTTTTTTTTTTATTAAATCTTAAAATTTTTGTTATAAATTTATGTATTTAAAATTAAATATTAATTTATATAATTAAATAATTTTTTTATTAATAAAAATCGGGCCTGGTGATGAGCAGAAAACATATCACTATTTGCCCCTTTGACCTAATATCTTCTATGGTTTCTCGGGTTTTATGAATATTTTGATGTGTTTTGCAGATAAATAAAGTTTTGGGACTCAATGGAATTAACTTGGGGCTAAAATGGCGAAAAACAGACAAAAAGGGCAAAAATGGAATCACGCGTCGCGACACGCCACAAGTACTATGCTACCGACACTTATCATCATGACGTCAGCCTCAATTACTATTCTGCCGACTCGCGTCATCGCCACATCATCACGTACGCTATCACGTGCGTCATCGCCACATCATCATGATGTCAGCACAATAATTCAGCCTGCTGACACGTGTCATTCCTTGCGTCAGCATGACGCCAGCGTCGCGACGCCAAGCCTTCACGCGTCGCGACGCCGAGCCAATAATTTAACTGCCGACAGCCGCGTGCCACGTGTCATCATCTCGTCAAAGCCGCGTCCACATGTCAGAAGTCCACGTGCGTCGCGACGCGCAAGGCCGAAATTTGCCTATAAATTGAAACTGATTTCATTTTCCAAATTCATACTTTCCTTAAGGTTCTGAATAAGGATTGTATATTGTGTGTTTAATTTTTGTATTTTTAATTATGTATTTTTATTTCTAGTAGTAATAGTAATTTATTTACTTTATCTTTCTTTTATGTTTTGTAGTTAAATTTCTGCTGGGGGAATGGTGAAACTTTTATTATGATTATTTAGATTAATCTCCCTTAAATTATAATATATAAATTATCTTAAAACCTGACTTAATTGGATACCGCCTTTATGGTCGATTGGACTTAATTAAATTAATTTTAACTTGACTTAATTGAATACCGCCTTTATGATCGGTTGGAATTAATTATCAAATGACTTAATCAGGATACCGCCTATATGGTCGGTTGGTAATATAATGCAAATTTATATATTATAATAAGGGAGATTTCTAGATTTGAAATAGTAAAGGTGGATCCCCTAACCCCCAGCATTTTATTTTTAATCTAGGGAAGTGATGAAGCACAATATTCACGAGTTTAATAATTGATTTAATTATATTATGTGTGATGCTTTAGGCTTATTTATTGAATCTTAAGCTTAATGCTTCTTGTTACCTGATCACCAATAAGATTGATGTGGTAAACTTAAAATGAACTTGGAAAAGAGATTTTAGGTTTCAGCCTTAGATTCAATAGCTTACGATCTCACCTTATGGTAGAATTCCCTAAAGTAGATTTCCTTCCAGGATAGACATATACCTGTCAGGCGGGGGTAGCCACAATTGGAACTTGAATTTAATGAATTCGAGTAACTTGGTTAACATATGAATATAGTTAATTAAGTTACTTTGGGTGTTTGCATCTGACCATCGGAAGAGGCTTTTGCATATATTCGTGTTCCAGGTTAACAAACTAATTTATTACACATATATATGAGAATCAATTCATCATTAGAATAATATTGTGTGGAATCACAACCCTAGATGTTTGTTTTCTTTATTATTAATTTCCTTTTTTATTTATTTATTTAGCAAATCCACATTCAACCAACCAATCAAGCAATCATTCACTTCTCACCTCAATTAGATACCTGTAAACATTTAGCATCAATAATTAATAACAAAAATAGAAATTAAGTCCTCGTGGGATCGATATTTTTATACTACTTGAGCGATACGTGCGCTTACGTTACGTGTGTGATTTCACCGATCAAGTTTTTGGCGCCGTTGCCGGGGACTTATTTTTCTTACGTTATTAATTTTGAAGCCATCTATTTTACTTGTATCTAATTTTCTTTACTTTTATTCGTAATTTTTATTTCTTTCTTTTATTTTTGAGGTGGTTGAAAAGGATCACTATTGGACGATGGAAGCATATGAACTTTAAGAGGTGAAGATAAATCCCAAATCAGGGAGCAGCAGTCCAGTTTTATGAGGCCTGTTTTCCAGCCCAACAATTATCCATGGATGTCAGAGAGAAATAGCACAACATTTGCTCAAACATTTCAGAGATGTGAGATATGTGATGGTAACCACCCTAGCGATCATTGCACGTACAACTACAATTCAGGGTGGCAGAACTATCAGAATCCTTCATGGTATGATGAACCAACATATTTCACTGAACCATATTCTCCATCTTATCCACCATCAACGTATGATCTTCCTCAAAAATCATATTCATCAGAGGAAAAAAGATGATAAGACAGATGGTGGACATGCTCAAGAAAAGAAAAGAATGGTTGGATAACTTGCTTCAGAGTCAAGAGGAAACTTTACAGAGCCTGACAGATCAAGTGAAATAATTCCAAGAAATTCAGAGCTACACACCTCATGACACATTTTCAGATGAAACTGAAGAAGCCTTTGAGTACCAAAGATTTCACGATGACACCTTAACAGAAGAAGAGGCCGAGGAGTATCAAGAATCAGAGGTATCAGTTCAGGAGCCCGAACAAGCAGAGTTTCAATTTTATCTGGATAATTCTCTGGTCGCTGATTACATCTTTGAGGAGGAATAAGTAGCAGAGCTGTCTGTACCAACCATACCAATAAATGAGGAACTTGGGGCATGCATTGCACAAATGACAGATGAGGAACTGAACAATGAAATTCTGAAATACATCTGTGAAGAAAAGATGGAGCAAGATGCAGAGCAAATGGAAGAGCAAGTGTCTGACCACATTAAAAATCTCATGACTTCAGGAGAAATATCACTGTATTGGGGAGTACACATTGAATACACCGCCCAAAAGCTTGACAGAATGACACTACCATTCAAAGTCAAGCACCATTTGAGACCTTCTGATTTTCTTTCTTTCTTTTCAGAAACCACTAGAGCGACAAAGTTTAAAAAGGTGGCACAAGCACTGAATAAGACAAAATCTTTTTGGTCACCTCATCGTTGGAAGAGACCCTTCAAAAGCAACACTCATGGGATTGTCCTCAATCGGACGTCCAAAGCCACGCTAAAGCCTCCTTGATGGATGGACTTCAGACACGTCTGGTTGAAGACGTAAAATTCAGCGCTAGCAGGGAGGCAACCCATACAATTTTTATTATTGTTGTAATTTCTGTTTTCATATTTTGTGTACACATGTTGTAGAGTTTTTAATTTTCTGTGTTATTTTTGTAGGGAAAAGCATAAACAGGGCATTTAAGGCAGAACAAGACAGGAGGAATGGTGTTTGACAATCACAAAGATGAGATTTAATTCATTAGTAATGACTGAGTAAGGAAGGGACTCTTGAGACGCATCCTAATGGATATATATACCAAGAGAGTCGCGTATTGCGTACACAATTCCGTTGCCTTAAATAATTACTTTGATTTGCTTTTCTATTGTGATTTCTTTTATTTTCGCCGACAGGATCCAAACTTTTTGACTTTCATGATTTATTTACTGTTTAGCTAATAATTATCATTTGACAGGTACTAGTGCTATTATTACTCACCCTTTTTCAGGATCTATAAATTCAGCTCGTCATTGCACTATTGTAGACATCTAGATTTGAGAAAGAAATACTTTTAAAAAAAATGGAAGCAACTTCAAGAAGACGAGTTGTAAACATCTGTGTGTTTTACGGTACTAGTTTTGGTTCTAAACCAGAATTCGCTAAAGTAGCACAAGAATTGGGAAGAGTCATGATTGAAAGAAATATGCACTTAGTATATGGCGGTGACAATCTTGGACTAATGGGGTACGTTTCAAGGGCCGTACATGAAGGAGGTAATCAAGTTTTGGGAATCATCCCAAAACCTTTGGCAGAGGCGAATCTTATCGGATAATCAAATGGAGAGGAATGCATCGTGCCAGGTATGTTCGAACGACTTGTTGAAATGATTAACCGTGCTGATGCTTTTATTGCTTTTCCAGGTGGCTTGGGCACAATGGAGGAAATTTTTACAGTTTTATATTGGGCGAACTTGAACATACACCAGAAACCAATTGAATTGTTTAATGTTGATGGATTTTATGACTTTCTTTTTGTGTTTCTTGAGGATGCCCGTAGAAATGGGTTCCTTTCAAAACCTGTAAAAGATATCCTCTTCACTGCCAGAACAACCAATGATTTAATTGACCAACTCTTAGCCTTTGAACCACAAATTGACCCTATCCTTTCCAAGATAAACTGGTCTGATAATGGTCGTGGTAAGAAACGTCGGATAAATATGGATCTTAACCTATAATTTTCTTTTTAGATGTAGAATTCCACGCTAACCAGGTATTGTCTTCTAAACTTTTCTTCTTCTTTTTAGACATTGGGGATAATGTCTCAATTAAGTTTGGGGGAGGGGAATAGTTAACTAGTATCTTGTTTTTATTTTTCGTTGTGTTGTTTTTGTTTGATTTTTTGTCAAAAATTCAAAAAATTTAAAAAAAAAAATTCAAAAAAGTGTTTTTATGTTTTTAACTTGACTAACCAGGTGGAATGGCGTTTGAGATAGCTATGTAAGGAATTTCCACTCCTGAGACTTATCTAAACCTATTTCGTAACTTGTTAATTTTGTTTATTTCCTTTTGAATTATTTAAATTTATAAATTCTCCATAATACTGACTAAATTGATCTTCATATGCTCAGTTGACAAGTATTATCAACATGCATGGTAACATACGGGCATGAGTTGTAGGTGAAAAGTTTGTAATATTTAGTGCTCTAGTTTATTAAAGGAAGCATCTCAAAGCGATGGAATAAAAAAAAGTAAAAAAATTGTGTATATAAATAATTAACCATGCTTTTACTTAGTAACGGGGCGTCTTGCCTCAGTAAGCAGAGATTGTTCGCGTCAAACGGTAAAAGCTTGAGTTAATAATAATAAAGTTTCTACTTAGTAACCGGACGTCTTGCCTCAGTAAGTAGAGATTGTTCGCGTCAAATGGTAGAACCTTTAAACATCTGAGATCCGAGTAATTAAGTCCGTAGGGGTGTCTTAATACCTAGTGCCCCAAAGCCAACTGGTTTGGGAGTCACTGGCCCAAAGCTCGCTATATGGATTAAAGATGTTATATATATAAAAAAAAATCCATTGCCAAAAAGGTGTGAATTCTGATATAACTTTAGGACAAAAATATTACTCTCTTTTCAACTACACTTATGAATATTATGGGCACAATGAATTGATTAATACCTTGTTGGTTGTGTATATGGAGAATTGTAAAAATAATTAGAGAATTTACTTATTTGGTAATTTAGAAAGAAAGAAAACAACTATTAACTTGGATAAGAATTTCATATGTTTAGTCACTAACTTGTTTTGTGTGTTTGATTGTACATTTGATTGACGTTTGCCGGTATCGTCGCTATAAGCCCTCACGGGACTACAACTCGTCCACTAGGGACACCTAAGGGTTTAAAGGCTTGTTGCATATGCTAAATGCAATCGTGATCCCTACGAAAGTGGCATAGTTTAATTTAGTTTTAATTATTTATTTCATTTTATTTTGTTTGTTTTGCTCGAGGACTAGCAAAATGTTAGGTTTGGGGGTGTGATGAGCGGAAATTATGTCCTAATATTTTGTATGGTTTCTCGGTTTTTATGAATGTTTTGATGTGTTTTTGTGTGTTTTGCAGATAAATAAAATTTTGGGACTCAATGGAATCAACTTGGGGCTAAAACGGTAAAAAACAGACAAAAAAGGCAAAAATGGAATCACGCATCGCGACGCGTATACTCTCTGCATCGCGACACGCCACAAATACTATGCTGCAGACACTTGTTATCATGACGTCATCCTCAATTACTATTCTACCGACACGCGTCATCGTCACGTCATCACGTGTGTCATCGCCACATCATCATGACGTCAGCACTATAATTCAGCCTGCTGACACGCGTAATTCCTTGCGTCAGCATAACATACGCGTCGAGACGCCAAGCCTTCACGCGTCGTGACACCGAGCCAATAATTCAACTGCCGACAGCCGCGTGCCACATGTCATCATCTCGTCAAAGCCGCGTGCCACGTGTCAGAAATCCACGTGCGTTGCGACGCGCAAGGCCGAAATTTACCAATAAATTGAAGCTGATTTCATTTTCCAAATTCATACATTCCTTAAGGTTCTTAATAAGGTTCTAAGGATTGTATCTTGTCTGTTTAATTTTTATATTTTTAATTATGTATTTTTATTTCTAGTAGTAATAGTAGTTTATTTACTTTATCTTTCTTTTATGTTTTGTAGTTAAATTTCTGCTGGGGATGGGTGAAACTTTTATTATGATTATTTAGATTAATCTCCCTTAAATTATAATATATAAATTATCTTAAAACCTGACTTAATTGGATATCGCCTTTATGGTCGGTTGGACTTAGTTAAATTAATTTTAATCTGACTTAATTGAATACCGCTTTTATGGTCGGTTGGAATTAATTATCAAATGACTTAATCAGGATACCACCTATATGGTCGGTTGGTAATATAATGCAAATTTATATATTATAATAAGGGAGATTTCTAGATTTGAAATAGTAAAGGTGAATCCCCTAACCCCAGTATTTTATTTTTAATCTAGGGCAGTGATGAAGCACAATATTCACGAGTTTAATAATTGATTTAATTATATTATGTGTGATGCTTTAGGCTTGTTTATTGAATCTTAAGCTTAATGCTTCTTGTTGCCTGATCACCAATAAGATTGATGTGGTAAACTTAAAATGAACTTGGAAAAGAGATTTTAGGTTTCAACCTTAGATTCAATAGCTCACGATCTCACCTTAGGGTAGAATTCCCTAAAGTAGATTTCCTTCCATGATAGACATATACCTGTCGGGCGGGGGTGACCACAATTGGAACTTGAATTTAGTGAATTCGAGTAACTTGGTTAACATAGGAATATAGTTAATTTGGTTACTTTGGGTGTTTGCATCTGACCATCGGAAGAGGCTTTTGCATATCTTCGTGTTCCAGGTTAACAAACTAATTTATTACACACATATATATGAGAATCAATTCATCATTAGAATAATATTGTGTGGAATCACAACCATAGATGTTTGTTTTCTTTATTATTAATTTCCTTTGTTTTGTATTTATTTATTTATTTAGCAAATCCACATTCAACCAACCAATCAAGCAATCATTCCATTCTCACCTCAATTAGATACCTGTAAACATTTAGCATCAATAATTAATATCAATAGTAGAAATTAAGTCATCGTGGGATCAATATTTTTATACTACTTGAGCGATACGTGCGCTTGCATTACGTGTGTGATTTCAGCGATCACATGGGCCAAACAATTTTTTTCTTAAGTTGGGTTTAGGCTTGGGCCCTAAAAAGGCCCCTAGGCCTAGCCTGAGCTTTTTTGCCATCTCTACACTCACCTCAATCAAACCCAAATTAAATGTATCACTTAAGACTTGAACTTGTAACCTTTTGCTTTCACTATAAGAGTTAAGCCAACTAATCTATTCTTTGGAGATAAATGAACTTTTAGATAAAAATATATTGATCAAGTGAACTAACACTTATTTATTTCGTAAAAAAAATGAAAAGGTTGTACCTTGTAGACACTGATTTTCGCCTTAGGTCCACAATCGAGAATTTGAGAGAGGAGGGCGCTAGCGATCCTACAAGACAAAGTAGAGTGAACGAGGAGTTTCTACCCACCGGTGTGGTGGTTGTCGTAGGCACTCCAACGCTCAAGTCAGTGGTGTAGACAAGTAAATATCTATGGAAGAGCAAGGTTTAAAGTTAGCCTGACCTCCGCTGACAGCCGTGATGGTGGTGGATTGGTATTTTGGGGGTGATTGGCTTAATGTGCTATCGAGTGAAAGCCTTGGGCAAAAGAAGAAAAAACCTCCTCCTGACTCTGAATTAGACCTCTTTTATAGGTGATCAGAGAGTAGGTCTCATTAATGTATTAAATGATAGACTCTTGGGTGCCAAAACGGTTTAGTCACGTAGATCACGTAGAAGGTGTTTTTTCGGTCGGGTAGCTGACAAGTCGCGAGGTTGTCTTTGTGTAAGGGTCTGATAAGGTAATTTGGTCATTGGCCCAAGTCTTGGCCCAAATCTGGTTTAGGTACTTATTTGGAGGGATTGGGCTATATCTAATATTTAAGCCTGAAGTGAAAAAGTAGAAAATGCCCTTGGCCCAAATTTGGCACGTACAGTTTGCTCCATACTCTTTAAGTCAAGGAGTCATTGGCTTGGAGAGTATTCGACGAGTATGTCGTCTGGGTGTGCAAAAAACACGTAAGTATACCTGAGCGTTGACTTCGCTGGGACCTATAAAAGGACATACCATATTGATGGTGCTAAACAGATATCTGGGATGACCATCGGTCGATCAATCCTAGAAGTTGATGTCGTTTGGATTTATCAAAGGCAATAGCATGCATAACGAAACTGTATAGATATAAAAAATGAGCATCAATCGACCAATCTTTATTGTCGTCTAGACCAGATGACGGTCCAAGTCTTGAACTTGACTCGACATGAGCCGTGGAGAATGCTCTTGTCAACTGGACCAAATAAAGGCTCATGAAAATCTCCATTCGAATAGTCAGAGGACCATGGGAGTCTTCAATGTCGTCTGAATAGGACGAATGTCCAGGTCTTGAACTTGATTCGTTATGAGCCATGAGGAATGTTCTTAGTCGACTGAACCAGATGAAGGCTCAGGAAAATCTATAGTCAACTGGTCAGAGGACCAGAGGGAGTCTTCAATATTGTCTGAACCAGATGAAGGTCCAGGTCTTGAATTTGACTCGTTATGAGCCATAAGGAATGTTCCCATTCGACTGAACTAGATGAAGGCTCAGAAAAATCTCCAGACGACTGGTCAGAAGACTAGAGGGAGTCTTCAATGTCTTCTGGACCAGATGAAAGTCCAGGTCTTGAACTTGACTCGTTATAAGCCATGAGGAATGTTCTCAGTTGACTGAACCAGATGAAGGCTTAGGAAAGTCTCCAGTCGATTGGTCAAGGGACCAGAGGGAGTCTTCAATGTCGTCTGTACCAGATGAAGGTCCAGGTCTTGAACTTGACTCGTTACGAGCCATGGGGAATGTTCCCAGTCGACTGAACCAGATGAAGGCTTAGGATAGTCTCTAGTTTACTGGTTAAGGGACCGGAGGGAGTCTTCAATGTCGTCTGGACTATACGAAGGTCCAGGTCTTGAACTTGACTCGTTATGAGCCATGAGGAATGTTCCCAGTCGACTGAACTAGATGAAGGCTATGGAATATCTCTAGTCAATTGGTCAAGGGACCAGAGGGAGTCTTCAATTTCTTTTGAACCAGATGAAGTTCCAGGTCTTGAACTTGACTCGTTATGAGCCGTGGGGAATATTCCCAATCGAATGAACCAGATGAAGGCTTAGGAAAGTCTCCAGTCGACTAGTCAAGAGACAAGGGGAAGTCTTTAATGTCGTCTGGACCAGTTGAAGGTCGAGGTCTTGAACTTGACTCATTAAAAGCTATGAGGAATGTTCCCAGTCGACTGAACCAGATGAAGGTTCAGGAAACTCTCTAGTCGACTGGTCAAAGGACCAGTGGAAGTCTTCAATGTCGTCTAGACCAGATGAAGGTCCAGGTCTTGAACTTGTGTCGTTTGGCGTTGCCTACGAGCTTAAAACCATGACTCGCAGTTAACAACAAGGATAAATAACTTTTACCTGCCATCTGGAAAAATGGTGTTCTTACAGTGCAACTATGTTATGTCGTCTGGGTCAATGGGAGACCCCATTGCGGGAATATACACTTTATATATCGATTATGGGATACAAATGAATTGACTTTCGATGTTGGCTATCCGGGTTGTCACACTATCTGTCTTTGCGAATGTCCCCAACTGAAGACTATGGTTCGTCGCTCTTAAGCTCGTTGGGCCTTGAGTAGGTTTCATGAAATGGGCTTGGAAGATTTTGAACCCTTGCTTGATCAAAACTGTAGCCCTAGCGAAGGTTTCAGGGCATCTTTAGGCGGGAATTCAAAGCGCCAAAAGGGAGAAGAGTATAAAAGAGCCGTGGAAGCCCATTTGTTTCATTCACAAAAACTTCTCTCGTTTTACAAGTTGGGAATGACTCTCCTCATCTTCAAGGTATTCCCCGCTTCTTCTTTGTGTTCTTCATTTTGTTCAAGAATTCATAGGGTAGATTCAAACTTTTATTTGTTGAATTATGAGTTTTAATCCTTAGGGTTTCTTCCACTTTGAGGAATCGTGTTTGAGGATTAGGTTAGCTTGATCCACAGAAGACCATTTGTGAAAACTCTAGGTTGTTTGTAGATTGAAGTTTGATTTCGACTAAAGACTCCATATATTCTAGTGATACCCAAATCAAAATGTATGTTGATTCACCCTATAGGGCATGTTCACCTGTTTTGTCAGCTGGGAATAGACCAATACCAAAGAGTCAAATGAGAGCCTTATAAGAGATATGATTTTGGTGACAGTAGAAATCATTTGGCAATGCCCAATGATGTCTCTCCTCTTAGGTTTGTTGCAGCTGAACTGGAGTTGAGTGGGTTCCCTACTACTAGTGAGCCGACCAACATATTAATGAAGAACCCTACAAGTCGGGTGACTGAACAAGCTATGAGGAAAATGAAGTTAAAATATAGGTTTCCATAATCAATTGGAGTGAGATTAGCCTCGTCGAATGAGAAGATTGATTTCAAGATACCAGGGTGGATTGGTGATGAGTGGTAAATCTATCATTATTTCCCACTCATTTAACCTTATATTTTGTATAGTTTCTTGAGTATTATGAATATTTTGATGTGTTTTGTGTTATTTTGTAGATAAATAAAGTTTCAGGACATTCTGGAGGTGATTTGGGCCAAAACAGTGAAAATTGGACGAAAAGGGCATTTTCGATAATTTCTCGCGTCGCGACGCCAAGACCTTCAGCGTCACGATGCCTAACATGCGCCGAACAGTACTAACGTGCGCCGGGTCCACAAATTAGAATCTGAGAAAATTTTGAATTTGCTAAAATGCGTCGTGCCATGTGTCACCATTACAGCCGATCTGCTAACATGCGCCGTGCCACGTGTCACTCCACGTCATTGCCACGTAATCATCCACATCACCAGGTTGACCAAGTCAAGCTTCCACGTCAGCGCCACGTCATCATCAGCTAATCAGGAAGTGCCACGTGTCGCAATCCTACGGTGCCGACAGTCTCTTTCCCACGTGTCGCCACATCATCGCCACGTCATCAATCATTGAGTATCTAATCCTTATCTGACACATGGCGGATAAGAATCTCATCGACCAATCAGAAGCCGCCATGTGTCACAATAATTGAAGCCAACCACTCTGCCACGTGTCACCTTATCAGCTTATCCAGAATCTGCAAACAGACGAACCAGAGCGTGCCACGTCGACAGAAGCTGGCATAGCGAAGCCAAAGGCCTCAGCGTCGCGACGCCGGATGCCTACCGAGGCCTATAAATTCAGCTCGAAATTTCAGTTTCAGCTGCACCACTCTCTCTCATCTATTTGATGTAAAAAGAGAGTTTCTCTCTCTACTTTCTTTTAATTTTAGTTATTTTTAGTTTTGTAATTAATTTTAATTACGTTTTGTAATAATAGTAATTTAATTTTTACTTTTGACAGTTTTTACTATTTACCATGAGGAGGTAACTTCCCCAGCTAGGGTGAAAGGTAATTCTTTTACTGTTACTATTTAAATTAATCTCCTTTAAAAATAATATATTCACTATTTAAAATATTGACTTAAAAAGATACCGCCAGATTGGTCGGTTGGTAATTAAATTTTGGTTCCGCCTTTATGGCTGGTTGGACTTAATTTGACTTAATCAGGTTACCGCCTATATGGCTGGTTGGTAAAATAATCACAAGTTTATATATTATTTTATGGGAGATATCTAAATTAGTAGTAGTAAAAGTAATTCCTTTTACCTTAGTATTTTATTTTATTGTAATTTACTTTTCAGTATTTACTTTACCGCATTTTTACTTTATGTCTTTTATTTTCAAGTTGTTACTAGCCCTAGTTATGTGTTGTAACTAAATTAGTTATCTGGGGTTGTGATGACTTTTAATATCACCGTTTTATAAGGGGTTAGATTATAGCTTGGATAATATAAAGATTTATTTATTAAGTCTTAAACTTAATGCTTTTTCATTAACTGGCCATTAATAAAATTGATCTGGTAAATCTAAAATGAACTAGACATAGGGATTTTAGGTTTCAGCCTTAGACTCAATAGCCCACGATCTTCTTTGATGATATATAACCCTTTAATAGATTTCCTTACAGGATAGGAATATACCTGTCAGGCGGGGGTAGCCATAATTGGAACTTAAACTTAATGAATCCAGATAATTTGGTTGACATAGACATATGGTTCAATTGGGTTAAACTGGGTATTTGTGTCTGACCATCGACAGAGGCTTACACATAATTTAGTGTTCCAGGTTAATAAATCAATATATTACCCAACTTTAAGATAACCACTTCATCTTTAAAATGATATTGGAAGAAATCACAACCCTAGATAGTTTTTAATATTGAATTTTCTTAAAACCTATTTTCGACAATTTTATTTACTTGCTTTTAAATTTAGAATCGTCACCATTTCAAATCAATCAAACAACCTGTTAGATACTAGTAATCATTTGACCTCATAAAATTAATAGATTAGATATTAAGTCCTCGTGGGATCGATATTTTTATACTACTTGAACGATACGTGCGCTTGCGTTATACGTGTGTGTTTACGCCGGTCAATTGGGTTCTACGAGAGACCCTTTACAGATGGATTGAGATTCCCAATTTTGAGGCTAGTATGAGAGGTACTGGACCATTATGAACTAGCCCCGTCGCAACTGATGCGAAACACTTAACAAGTATTATTTTTGGTTGAATGCATGGTGTATGAGTTAGGGATCATGTTCAGGGTAAAAGACCTTTTTGTATTGAAGGAACACTTAGTCAAGAATGGGAGATACCATCTGATCCTTTGACAAAAAAGAGAATACCTAGTAGTAGGATTGACTAAGAATGACCGAGGAGATTGGCAAAAATTTATTTCTTCGTGAGGGGAGAGAGCGTTTTTGGGTCGACTGGACCTGGTCGAATCCCTGAATACTGGAATATAAATAATGAGTGTGCGTTTTTCTCAATAATATCGCGTTGTTGATTTATTGCTTGACCGATATTCATCTTCTACTTGTTCTACAAGTTCATCTCGAAATCGTTCATTCGATGTTACTCCAGGTGTCGTTGCGAACACCAGCTATTTATTAAGTCTACCTACACCAGAAAGGAATTTGAGGGTCGTGCTTGAGGAGAAAAGGTTGAGGTTGACTCCATTGTGGAATGAGGTTTTTGATACCGAAGGTACCCCTTTGACCCTGACTAAATTAATTTTGGCCGTTATTCTGGGTACTTGGCCGTGTCGACTCGTGTATGAGGATTCTTTGTTTCTAAAGCCTCTAAAGCATGAAAGGATTTTGTGCGCAACAAAAATTATATCTGGTGGCTTCAAGCTCCCAACTGTTGACGAGATGATGGCAAAAAAGAGAAGTAAGAAATCCAATAGGAATAAAATCAAAGCAGTGCCCAAGCTTCATTTGTCTAAGGAAGATGTTCCCTTAAAGCTTCCTTCAGAGTAGACTATGAAGACTTCGTTTGTGGTCAGCCAGTCTTCAAAAAAGTGGAATCCTTTGATTGATCATGAGGAAGATTTGGATAACGTCGTGATAAAGATCCCACGGGGTACGACCGTCATGTCAGATCCTTCTCGCTTATCTGGATTCGTCGAAGGACTGTTACTTGAGGAAGACAAATGCCGACTGATGACCCTAGGTCCTATGGAGTCAGCGAAGAGGGCCATTGCTCGCTCTTACGAGGTAACCTTTGAATCACAGTCTTTCAATCTTGTCAGATAAGATGGATTGCTCCCCCTAAAATCCTTAATCTTTTGTAGACTTTGTAATGCATCACTTACCAGTAAAAATATGCAAAAGCGAGCTAGACAAGGGTGATGGATGTGGAGAAGTCGAACACAACACTAAGGAATGAATTATCGGAAGCCAATTCGGCAATAGAGGAAATGAAGAAGAAGATGAAGTAGGTCGAAAGTGAAACAAAAGAGGCTAAAGCATCTTGAGACATGGAAGGGAGTCATCGTCTGCTGAAATAGAGGCCTATAAGAAATATTTGAAGGCTGTGGAAGTGGAGAAAGCCGAATTGGTTGAACAGCTTGAAGGGGTGGCGTTTGAAGCGATGATAAAGGAAAAAAGTTCCCTGATACAACAGTTTTTGGCCGGGGAGCATAATACTTGGAACCCTCAGAAGTGGATTAGAATGAATGAAAAAATCGAAACATGTCTCTCTCTGTCGACTGAGGGTGGAGATGATGAAGAGGGCGAGGAACTTAGTTCTAGAGAGGCGGGTGGTGGATCAGTTGTTAGAGGGGTTTCTAGGGGAAAATGAGCTTCAGGGTGTTACTGAGGCAGTTGTAGAGGTATGAGAGAAGCCTGCTGGAAAGAAAGCTGATCCCGCTGGTAATGTTCAAGATATCCCTACTACCATCGCTTCCCCAATCGAGGTTCCGGAATATGATGCCATTGACGATTGATGTTTTACTTAGTTTTCTACTTGTAATTTTGATGGCCAATGACGCTAAGTTGTAAAACATTAATGATCCCTTTTTGGTATATTAAAACTTTCTTTTGCTAATTTCTTTTTCGTCGTCTGAACTTCTGTTTCGTTAAAATACCATGTAGATGTTGGAATTGGTGCTTGGAGTGCCAATCCGAATTGTACATTTTATTATTCATTTAATAAAATAACTACATTTTCATTTCATACCTCATTAATGGTGTTGTCTTTATGCGTATTAGATTGATGTATAGATATGCTAAGAATGACATCGACCTTAGAATAGTCTTGTAGTAATACTGGACACTAGGTGGTCCGACATTGGGATAAGTATTACTGTTGTAAACTATTCTTAAAGTAAATATTCATTGTCATTGGTTTTGGAATACGGTCGAATTCCTATAACCTAGAAGACTAGCACATGTCGTATATTGGAATTGGTGTTCAAATGGTTTAAACCCGATGTACCATGAGCTTTGGAAGCACGTATAGACGTGTGGGTATTGGTTGTACCAAATACCAAATGACTCACATGTGATTCCTAATAGTTGGAAGTACATACCACCGTCAATAGGAATCTCCTCGAGTCGAGTATCATATGTAATCCTTTGAATATAGGATACCATTGATTTTATGTGAGATCCTCCACACTTTCATGCCATGTATGTCAAAAACCTTTCATGGTCTGACCTCTAGATGTTCGTTGGGTGTGGACCGATGCACTCAGTAATCAAGTGCGAAGCAAGATAGAATCCATTGGCCTGTATATGTATCATAAGGGGTTTAGGTATCCATGTTAGTAAAGTCATGATTCTTAAAGCTTTGGCCAAAGTCGATCATCTAGGGTGGATCGTATCAGTTATGAAGAATCGGGGACATGTCGACATGAGATGTGCGCCTCAGAAACTTGACGGTATAT
Source organism: Zanthoxylum bungeanum (assembly GCA_019454045.1). Lineage (NCBI taxonomy): Eukaryota > Viridiplantae > Streptophyta > Magnoliopsida > Sapindales > Rutaceae > Zanthoxylum > Zanthoxylum bungeanum. The sequence continues at coordinate 257,669 of SKCR01038891.1, read as the reverse complement.
TCTATGTTTCCTAAGCACAACTCAGATAGCCCACGACGGAGGGATTTTTAAACATATGTGATAATCTCGATTTTTATACTTCGAAAAGGTCGTTCGTGTTCTTCGCAAATTCGGAGGTGGCCGAATTGCGTACATATTAGCTAAGCTTATATGACGAACGTGTCTGAATTTAGAGAGTCCCAATATGAAATGTACTCGTTGAGCACTTGGGTAGCCGATTAATTTTTATAAAAGATAATATTCGATATTATAATTATCAACTAAGATAATCAAGTGTTATTGGATAACATTGATTCTTTACTTTGACCTAATTGGATTAATTGGATTAATTTAATAATTACACAAGGGCTTAATTGTAAATTCATAAATATCTCTACCATTTGAGGATATTTTTGGTAATTCCAAATTTGTATTAATAGGTGTAAATCTATATGTCTTGATTTAATTGGATTAAATCAAAGTGGTAGACATTGAACTAATCCATTAAGTAAAAATTATCTTGATTTAATTTACTTAAATCAAAGTGGTAGACAATAAGATTAGTCACACCTAATTATGAATATTTGGATGAATTTAATTAAGCATACCTAATGTTTGATAAGACATTTATTGATTAAAAATTGCCTAAGTTTTGCTATAAATAGCAAGCTTAAAGAAGGTTTTAATTACAAGTATAAACACAAGTAAAAGATTGAGTAAACTATATACAAGTAATTCATGAGAGATTAGCCTAAGTTAGAGAAGTGTTTAGAGAAGCTTGTGAGGTCTCTACAACATTTTATCTAGGAGAAATCAAGATTGGATCTTGAAGTGAATCTTAGTAGCATTGGAAACAAGATTGGATCTTGGAGTCAAGCTTGCACACCTTGGAGGTTCTCCAACCATTTCAATAAAGGAGAGGTAGATTGGATCTTGCATCAAGCTTACTAGGTAATGTTTGATCTTCTCCTAAGCTATGTTCTTTTGTGTATTAGATGCATGATCACATAGCTTAATGTTGAAATAAGGCTAATCAATTTGTGTTAGGATACTTTAGAATTATAAACACAACATGTTTATGAATTAGGTCAAATATGATCATGTTGGACATGGAATAATTAATAAGAGTTTGGAACTCTAGATTAAAGCTTAGAGCTATAGCTACCATTCTAGATTCACTTGACCACCTTTAGGTGAACTAGAATTGTTCATGAGACATTTCTAATTGGGATTCTAAAATGGTTTGTGATTAGATTCAAACAAAGGCATATAAGTATTTAGAATACATGTATGCTAGTTCTAAAACATATGTTGATAGTGGTTACGAAGTTAAAATTGGATTTTGAGTCTATTTGAAGTATTAGGAGAAAATTGGAAGTGTTTAGAAATATTTTTGATCTTAAAAACACAAACAGCACTGTATGCATTGCGACGCCGAGCTGCAAATTTATCTACGTCGCGACGCCCATAGCTTTGCATCGCGACACAGACATTCACGAAAACATGCTCTCGGCAATTTTGGCGGCGTCACGACGCCCAAGTACTTACGTCGTAACGCCCATAGCCGATTTATACTAAAACTTCATTTTCTCCATTCCGGAGTTTCCGGACTATGTTTTGGTCCTCATTTTTTCCTATGGAATGTAGTTTTACATAAAAATATTTTAAAATACACATACTAAATATCCATGAGTTAGACCCATTTCTGCTGCACGGGGTACCGATCCGACCCTAGGGTTCCACAACTGCCCCAACAGAATAATATCAGTAGCAAAGCTTAACCACACAACACACGTTTTTGAATCTTTTCCATAGTAATATTAATTTAATTATGCATAAGATATATTGGATATATAAAGCATGTTTTAAATTAAAACTTTAACATAATTAAGTTAATGACTTGATTGTCATAAATCTCTCGTGATTAGGTGATTACTTTATTTAAGTAATAATATTAGTAATGTTGGAGCATTATTGGATGGTTCATCTTGCCAATACGGAGATGAATGAGTTCTTACTACTTATATCCAATATCGTCATTAGTGTGAGGGTATCAGTGCTTGGAACTTAGGTCGCTTCAGTAAAACATTAGATGTAGCATGATGAGTTAACACATTCACCCAATATCGTCATTAGTGTGAGGGTGTACATACGAAGCTCATTAGTGCACATTGACAAGTATATACCTAGAACACATCTTAATCCAATATCGTCATTAGTGTGAGGATAAGAAACGGTTCATGACCAAACTAGGAGTGACATGAAGTGATTGACCTTGGAGGTTTACCTAATGAGTTTATAAAGACCAATATCGTCATTAGTGCAAGGCTGGAGTAAATGTCATGGGATCCACTTCCCGCTATGAAATTTTGATAGTCAAATTTCTATTTTTCCGTTAAGGGAGATTACACGAAATTACGTAAAATAGTGGGAGGGCACTACTAGATTTAAAATTCCATAATCAATTAGTGTTATTATTTTGAAATAAAAACTGTTATGCTACTACTCAAAAATGTTATCTTGTAGATGGCTGCTGCTAATCCATTGATGAAACTTTTGGATTTCAATAAGCTAAAAGGAGACGAAAACTATTTCGAATGGAAAATAAACATACGCATTGTCTTGGAGTTTGAAAAATTGACTTATGTCACTATCAATCCACTACCTGTTGAAATCGATCATGACTCCACTCTAGAAGAGCGAGCAACATTTAATAGATGGAAGGATGATAACGTGAAGGTGAAATCCTACATCTTGGGATCGATGGTTCCAGATTTGCTGAGACAGTACATTGAAGTACCAGATGCTTGGACCATCATGCGAACACTCAAGGAGTTATTCGAGGCAAACCAAGAGATGGAACTTTATCGAAGGTCTTAGGAATTGTTTTGTGCTAAACTCAAGGAGGGAGGAGCTGTCAGCACTCATGTTTTGAACATGATAGACCAAATTCGATATCTGGAACGACAAGGCATTGTATTTGATGAACGGCTGGGCCGTAATTTGATTCTGTCTTCTTTGCCTGGTTCTTATGCTGGCTTTATATTAAATTTCCATATGTATTTGATGCAAGCCACATACGAAGAACTTCATAACATGCTACGCACGGCGGATCAAGATTTGAGGAAAGGCAACCCCACATTGTATCTCAATGGTGGAGCTGGCTTTTCAAAAACTTCTGGGAAGTCAAAGAAAATAAAGATGGGGAAGAAGAATATTGCAAAGAAGAACTCCAAGAAGCGCAAAGGTGCAAATCCGCAAGTAACTCATGACCAATGCCTGCATTACAAGAAGTCTGGACACTGGAAGAAGGACTGTCCAGAGCTGATAGGAAAAGCAGGACCCTCATGTACGCTTTGTATTTTTCCAATTATTGACATCTCATTAGCCTTAGATTCAAATAGTGAATGTGTGTTAGACACTTGCAGTCCTACTCATATTTGCAACTCTCTGCAGGAATTAAGGGTAAAGAGAAAACTAAATAAATGGGAGATCCAGCTTAGAGTTGGCAATGGCGAGACATTGGATGTTAAAGCCATAGGGACGATTGTTTTAAATTTCACCAATGGATGTTAATTAGATTTACGAGACTGTTATTATGTTTCCTCACTTATCAGACAGATAATATCACTACTAATATTAGATAAAGAGGGTTATAAAATAAACATTAAGGATGAAACTTTATGTTTATATGATAAAGATAATTTATTGAAATGTGAATGCTTTTTGTCAAACGGTCACTATGTTTTGGAAACATATAGAGATGTTTTTAATTTGGAGGAAAATACAAATAGGAAATCTGAATTAAATAATATTAAATTATGGCATATGAGAATTGGCCATATAGGTGTTAGACGTCTATCAAATTGGTAAAGGATGGTTTGATTGAAAATCTTATCTTAGATCCTTATCCGATTTATGAGTCATGCATCCAAGGAAAGATGACAAAGGCCCCATTTCTAGGTGTTGGACATCGTGCTAGAGATTTATTGGAACTAATACACAGTGCTGTGTGTGGTCCATTAAATCATGCCGCTCATGATGGTTCAACTTACTTCGTAACTTTCACGGATGACAAGTCTAGATTTGGATATGTCTATTTGATGAAAAAAAGTCGGAAATATTTGACAAGTTCAAAATATTCTGAAACGAAGTAGAAAAATAAACTAGTAAATTCATCAAATGCCTTCGGTCAGATCGAGGCGGTGAATGCATGGGTGAAGAATTCAAAAATTATTTAAGGGAGAATGGAATTCTTACCCAATATAGCCCACCAGGAACACCTCAACACAATGGTGTGTTTGAGCGTAGAAATCGTACTTTATTGGATATGGTGCGATTAATGATGAGCTATATAGATCTTCCTTATTACCTTTAGGGTTATGATTTACTTACTGCTGCTACATACTTAATAGGGTTCCATCGAAAACTGTTTCTAGACCCCCTATCAGATATGGTTCGGTAGAAATCCAAGTTGATGAGCGAAAAAATATATCACTATTTACCGCCTTTTTAACCTAATATTTTGTATGATTTCTCGAGTTTTATGAATGTTTTGATGTGTTTTTGTGTGTTTTACAGATAAATAAAGTTTTAGGGCTCAATGGAATCAATCAGGACTAAATGTGGAATAAATAAGGGCAAAAATTGGACTTGACATTTGGATTTTAGAGGTTGGAAACTTGAAATGGCGTTCTAACGAAGTACAATTTCAGAAATTTCAGCTTTGAGCAATTTTCGTATTTTGGCCATAACTTTCCACGAAGATATCGGATTGAGGTAATTCAAGTTCCTGATTAAAGAAAACTCAAAGATCTACAACTTTAACGTTCATAATAAGTTCGAATTCGGAAGTCTTCACGACCGAGTTTGATAAAACATCCAGAAGTGTGTTATGTGCAATTATTAAAGTCATTTTCAAAACAAAAAAATAAATAAATAAAAAATGAAAATTGTCAAACTTCCACCAAACTTGCTTGTTTGGTGGAGGATTTTGTGCCATGTTTGGTGGAGAAATTAGTGGAGAAATTGGTGAAGGTAAAATTTTGCCTATAAATACCAAGTCATTTCATTTGTAAAATTCATACCTTCTTCTGGGGGATTTCCTTAAGAATACTAAGAAGATTGTATCTTGTTTGTTTATTTACAGCTTTCTGTATTTAATTTTTTATTTTACGCAATAGTTCTTTCTTTACTTTACTTTTCAGTCTTTATTTTTACTTTTCAGTATGAGGAGGTAACCCCCCTCTGTTGGGGTGAAGGGTAAAGCTTTTATTACTAATATTTAGATTAATCTCCCTTAATTATAATATATAAACTATTTAAAACCTGACTTAATGGGATACCGCCTTTATGGTCGGTTGGACTTAATTAAATTGATTTTAACTTGACTAAATTGGATACCGCCTTTATGGTCGGTTGGAATTAATCATAAATCTGACTTAATCAGGATACCGCCTATATGGTTGGTTGGTAATGTCATGCAAAGTTTATATATTATAATAAGGGAGATATCTAAAATAGAAGTAATAAAAGTGGATCCTCTAACCCCCAACATTTTCTTTATTGCTTTATTTACCTTTTTAATTTCCAAGCTTTACTTTATGTCATTTACTTTATTTATGTCTTTAATAGTCCTAGATATGTGTTGTAACTAAATACCATATCTGGGGTTATGATTAATTCCAAAATCACCGGTTTATAAGGGGTTATTTTATGACTTGCGTAATATAAATGTTTATTTATTGAGTCTTAAGCTTAATGCTTCTTGTTAACTGGCCATCAATAAGATTGATCTGGTAAATTTATAATAAACTTGACGAAGGAATTTTAGGTTTCAACCTTAGACTCAATAGCTCACAATCTCTCATCGGGGCATGGTGACCCTTAGGTAGATTTCCTTACAGGATAGACATATACCTGTCGGGCGGGGGTAGCCACAATTGGAACTTAATCTTAATGAATTCAGGTAACTTGGTTAATATAGACATATGATTAATTGGATTATTTGGGTGTTTGCATCTGACCATCGACAAAGGCTTTTGCATATTTTCGTGTTCCAAGTTAATAAACCAATATATTGGACAAACGTGAGATAACCACTTCATCTTTAAAAGATATTGGAAGGATTCACAACCCTAGATAGTTTAATAATATTGAATTTTCCTTTAATTTACATTTGCATTGTTTTATTTACTTGTCTTTAGTTTAAAATCACCATCCAATCAAACAACCAATCTATTAGATACTTGTAAACATTTAGCTTCACAAATTGATAGCCTAGGTATTAAGTCCTCATGGGATCGATACATTTTATACTATTTGAATGATACGTGCGCTTGCATTACGTGAGTGATTTCACCGATCAAGTTTTTGGTGCCGTTGCCCGGGACTTATTTATCTTTCACTATTAATTTTGGGGTTAGATATTTTACTTGTGTCTAATTTTTTTTATTTTTATTTTTATTTTCTTATGTTTCAGGTTCTCAGTCACTACATGAGAAGAACCGGAAGCTTTGAAATCCGTCTGCTTGACCCTGAGATTGAAAGAACCATCAGACAGTTGAGAAGGGAAATGCGAGAAGGCCAAGAAGCACTGATCAATATGCAACCTGAACCGTTGGAAGTTGCACCACCAATTCCAATCCGAGATAGAACTATTCCAGTGGTTGACAGCTTCATTTCATGTATTGTACCTCCCTTACCAGCAAATGCCTGTGACATCAAAATATGCATTCAGTTGATACAGCAATCAGTTCAGTTTGGGGGGAATGAAACTGAAGATCCTAATGCCCACATCAGCAACTTCCTGAAAGTTTGCGGCACATTCAATTACAACCGAGCGGCTGAAGAAGCAATGAGAGTGCGTGTGTTCCCATATTCTTTGAAAGACAGAGTTAAGGCTTGGTTACATTCATTACCAGCAGGTTCCATCATAACTTGGAACACTCTAGCCACCAAATTCCTTGCAAAGTACTTTCCCCCGGCTAGAACTGCAAAGCTGAGGAATGACATTACATCTTTTGTACAACATGACTTGGAATCCTTCTGTGAAGCTTGGGAAAGATACAAGGATTTGCTCAAAAAATGTCATCACCATGAGATTGCAAAGTGGCTATAAGTCCAAACCTTCTACAATGGACTTTCTGGACTGATGAGAACCACAATTGATGCTGCTGCTAGAGGAGCTTTAATGGCAAAAGGAGAAGATCAGACGAGGAACCTAATTGAAGAAATGGCCAAAAACAATTCTTTGTGGCCAACAGAAAGGAGCATGATTCAACGAATAGCAGGAATTTACGAAGTTGGAGCCAACACCGCATTGAATGCCAAGCTGGATAAGATATACAAATTCTTGGAAACTCTTACCATGTAAGGCAATATTGGATCCATAAGTTCACCATATGGAGGAGCACCAGAGGCGGGATCTTACAACCAATATGATGAGACGGTGAACTATGTCAGTAATTTCAACAGGCAAGAGAACAATCCATATTCCAACACCTACAACCCAGGGTGGAGGAATCATCCCAATTTTGCATGGAACAACAATTCAGGGCAAATGAACAATCCACCATCAGGATTCCAACAGAAAAATCAAAGCCAAGAGTATGAGAAGCAACCAGAAATAAAAGATTTGCTTGCCCAGATGAAAAAGCAAGAAGCCAAATATGATGCTATGTTTCAAAATCAAACAGCATTAATTCAAAATCAAGCAGTATCAAATGTAGCTATTTTTCAAGCCCAATCAGCATTGATCAAAGCATAACTGCTTTTATAAAGGCACTAGAAAATCAAATTGGACAACTGGCCAATGCTCAGAGTTACAAACCGCAATGTATACTTCCTAGCAACACAGAACCAAATCCAAGGAACATTGGGAATGAACAATGTCATGCCATCACTTTGAAAAACGGTACTGAGATCAACAAAGATATTAGAATTAAAGCATCCACTGAGGAATTTCCAAAAGAAAGCAGCGAAACAGAGCCACAGATGGAGGAAAAAGAACCAAAAGCAAATGATCGAGAAAAATTCACTCCACCTCCACCATTTCCACAACGTCTCCTGAAAAATAAACTGGACAAGCAGTTTGCTCGATTCCTAGAGATCTTTAAAAAGCTGCATATCAACATTCCTTTTGTAGAAGCATTGGAACAAATGCCCAGTTATGTCAAATTCATGAAAGACATTCTGTCACGAAAATGAAGATTGGGAGATTACGAGACAATAACATTGATAGAAAAATGCAATGCCATCATTCAGAGGAAGTGACGCGGAACTCACTTGGAGGATTAGGCCAAGCAAACCCCTCGCAACGGACAAAACCCCAAGAACCGCGAATTTGATTTTGTAGGAACAAAACCCTTCCAAGGCCACAAAGAAGACCCACAAAGAACTTGTCTTTGAGAACCCTTAAGATGATTCCTTGAGGTGTTTTGCTAGCACGGAGACGCCACTAAGGTTGCCACGCCTTAGATAAGTCGATTGCATGAGATAAGGGGAATCCCTCCCTTAAGAAATTTAGGCAATAGCCAAGACTTCAAAATGAAGATGAAATTCGAAATTTGGTGATTAGCTTCTCATTCAGATGAAATGAGTTTAAATAGTACAATGAAATAAACCCTAATGGGTGCAAAATGACCAAAACACCCTAAGTTGCTAACTAATGGCTATTAAATGCCATGCCCTTAATAGACATTTAATAACAAACACAAAGTCAAAAGAACCAAAGACTTAATCAATAACAAACAAAGACTTAATAAATAACTTTGCCAAAAAAGTCTAAAGTAAAAACACAAAATCATAAAAGTCAACAAATGTGGAAAACTTTTCCAAATTTGTCTAAAGTTGTTTCCTTGCACCAAAAGTCCTCCAAATTCGTGGATTCCATGTATAAAGGCATAATGATGTGTCATAAAGTCCAATAAGTCTTGTCTTGGCCGAATATTTAGTGTCGGGCTTGAATCGGCTTGATCCGTTAAAAATATACCCGGCTTCAAGATTGCTGGTGCGTTACTCTGGTATGACTTGGGTCAAGTGAAATAGCTTTGGACCCACTCCATTGAAGCCCTCATGTGACGCCAATATGTCCCGGAGTTGTCTGTCACACTCGACCATGGCATTCTGCGCTAGCCCCGCCATTATGTTTCTGATCTTCTTAGCTCTTTGGCGTGTGATTGGACCTGTTGGCAATTGCAAAGGATCTAATGTTCCTTGAGTTGTTGGATTCATGTCATTTGTTCCTTGAGTTGCCGATTCATGTCATTCTCCCTCTCTTGAAATGGATTCGTCCTCAAATCCGAACCCGGATCATAGATAGTTATGACAAAATCAATTGAATGATGATCTTGGAGTATAAATGAACCATACTTGACCACGTGCACCTGCAATGAAGAAACATAAATAGTAGAGAATGTGTTAGGTAAAAACTTCACTACCACATCCACTTCATTTTCACTCGCTCGCATGGCTTCATCATCACCCATGGCCACTATCTCAACCTTACTTGCAAAGACCTCACACAAATGCTCAACTTCACTGTGTTTTTCAACCTCAAAGCACACTGTCTCACAAGTGTTTACTCCCTCAATGCTCACGGTCTCACAAGCATTTCCACTCACCATGTAACTCAAAACAATACACTCATAACTCTTGGCCTCACAAGCATTCTCACCGACTTTAGCCTCACTAATGATCTCACTCTCATTAAAACCCTTAGTCACTATTCCATTTTGTTGTCGTACACTTTCCTTTACAACAAATTCTTCAACCATCTCATTACCCATGTCGTTCTCTGATGGCTCCACATAACATATTTTATCAATATTACCATGTCTCTCACTACTCGTACTTTTCTGAAAATACAACACATCATCATATGCTTGTTGTGGTGTTAAAGGAATGATAGTAATGACTTTCCCACCATATTTGACCTTATATCTATTCTTTTCCATATCATAAGTTACCTTGTTAAACTTATACCAAGGCTTGCCCAATGATATATGTGCAGTACTCATAGGAACTACGTCACACACTATCTCATTAATATATTTTTCCCCAATAGAAAAACTAACCACAACTCTATGACTAACCTCAACCTCGCCAAATTCACTTATCCATAGGTAAGGTCTATCCATAGGTATTAAGGGTAATCCCAACTTTTCCACTAGTGTAGTACTAGCAAAATTAGTAGGATCTTTTCTGTTGATGATCATACTACACGCTCTAGAGTTGATGCGGCATCTCGTACGAAAGACGAAGACCAAATTATTTTGAAAATTTCTATCCATGGTCTCAAATTCTCTTTCCATCTCAAAACAAAATAAAAACTAAATAAAAAACACAAGGTAAAGATAGAAAAATCAGACCTTGGAACCCTAAGCTCTGATACCAAATGACGCGGAACTCACTTGGAGGATTAGGCCAAGCAAACCCCTCGCAACAGACAGAACCCCAAGAACCGCGAATTTGATTTTGTAGGAACAAAACCCTTCCAAGGCCACAAAGAAGACCCACAAAGAACTTGTCTTTGAGAACCCTTAAGATGATTCCTTGAGGTGTTCTGCTAGCACGGAGACACCACTAAGGTTTCCACGCCTTAGATAAGTCGATTGCATGAGATAAGGGGAATCCCTCCCTTAAGCAATTTAGGCAATAGCCAAGACTTCAAAATGAAGATGAAATTCGAAATTTGGTGATTAGCTTCTCATTCAGATGAAATGAGTTTAAATAGTACAATGAAATAAACCCTAATGGGTGCAAAATGACCAAAACACCCTAAGTTGCTAACTAATGGCTATTAAATGGCCATGCCCTTAATAGACATTTAATAACAAACACAAAGTCAAAAGAAACAAAGACTTAATCAATAACAAACAAAGACTTAATAAATAAATTTGCCAAAAAAGTCTAAAGTAAAAACACAAAATCATAAAAGTCAACAAATGTGGAAAACTTTTCCAAATTTGTCTAAAGTTGTTTCCTTGCACCAAAAGTCCTCCAAATTCGTGGATTCCATGTATAAAGGCATAATGATGTGTCATAAAGTCCAATAAGTCTTGTCTTGGCCGAATATTTAGTGTCGGGCTTGAATCGGCTTGATCCGTTAAAAATATACTCGGCTTCAAGATTGCTGGTGCGTTACTCTGGTATGACTTGGGTCAAGTGAAATAGCTTTGGACCCACTCCATTGAAGCCCTCATGTGACGCCAATATGTCCCGGAGTTGTCTGTCACACTCGACCATGGCATTCTGCGCTAGCCCCGCCATTGCGTCTCTGATCTTCTTAGCTCTTTGGCGTGTGATTGGACCTGTTGGCAATTGCAAAGGATCTAATGTTCCTTGAGTTGTTGGATTCATGTCATTTGTTCCTTGAGTTGCCGGATTCATGTCAGGAAGCTTCCTCCTAAGTTGAAAGATCCTGGTAGTTTCACCATCCCTTGCACCATAGGAGAACATAACTTCGGTAAGGCTTTGAGTGATTTAGGTGCTAGTATTAACTTGATGCCGTTTTCCAATTACAGGAAACTGCAGATTGGAGAAGCAATGCCCACCTCAATCTCTTTGCAACTTGCTGATAGAACGCTCACATTTCCAAGAGGTGTAGTTGAAGATGTGCTGGTCAAAGTCGAAAAATTCATTTTCCCAGCAGATTTTATTATCCTTGACATGGAGGAAGACGAAGACGTGCCCATCATCCTCGGGAGACCATTCTTGGCTACAGGTAGAACCATTATTGATGTACAAAAAGATGAACTAACCATGAGGGTACATGACTAAGAAGTAACATTCAATGTTTTCAAAGCCATGGAATTCCCGAATGACGAAAAGAATGAGGAATGTTTCAGACTTGATGTGATAGATAGCACCATCCAGAACTCTGATGACATGCAAAGTTCCAATGACAAACTTAAAGCATGCAATCTGCCTGTAAAACTTGAAGAGAAAGCGTACTGCGCACTGAAGAAGTTCAATCTTGATCTACATGCAACTGAAGAGAAAAGGCTCCACCAACTCAACAAATTGGAGGAATTTCATATACAGCCTATTGAGAATGCCAAACTATACAAAGAAAAGGCCAAGAAGAAACATGATGAGAAGTTAGTGCGCATACAACTGGAACCAGGGCAACGGGTATTGTTCAGCAAATCAAGGTTGAAAATTTTCCCTGGGAGGTTAAAATCACGGTGTTTAGGTCCATTCTTAATCACCCAAGTTTTACCAGATAGAGCCATTGAGTTACGTGATCCCAACTCCAATAAAACCTTCAAAGTTAAAAGCAAACATGCCAAGCACTACTGGGGAGAATCATTTGAGTGACAAAAAGAAAGTGTCACACTTTCAGATCCAGCCTAACGTTCGGGCGGTCATGTCTAGCTGACGACGTTAAACTTAGCGCTAGCCGGGAGGCAACCCATGCAATTTGTGTATATATTAAGATTTGGTGTGTTTTATTTTTGTGTAGGTAAAGTCACATTTCAGGATGGAAGACGTTCTCGTAAATCGTCACAAGAAATTTCCTTCTCTCCCTCAAAACTCTCTGATGAAAGTCTATAAAGCTCGCTTGGAACGAATGAGATTACTGATGATCAAAGGTATTCCTAATGACATTCGATGGATTATTGAAGCACGGGTCCGATTGGCAGGTGAGTCCTCTGACTTTTTTGTGTCATATCTGTCTGGTTTAGGAAGAAACACCTATGCTAAGAAAAGAAGAGCTAAAAGACTAGGTGTTTGCTATAAATGTTAACACATGACATGTAATACTCGTTGTCGTTAGTTAGGAATAGTGTCTGATAACCGTGAAGATAAAATTAAATTCATTAGGGATGACATGAGTAAGGAGTCTTTGGATGACATATCATTGACTCTTGAGACGCATTCTAGTGGATATGTGCATCATGTAATTCACATGTTACATGCACAGTTTCGAAAAGAAAGACAACATTTAAGTCTCGGGAATCTGACTTTAAAAGATCCTGTTTGCCAATTTATAAGAAAATTGGATGGGAAGCTTGTCCCTGACGTATAGACGTCATTCAAGCCGTTACTTCTTGTAAATATTATTTTCTCTTTGCATTTATCTAATAATTTTGATTTGTTTTGTTATTTTATTTTATTTTCTCCGACAGGATCCAGACTTTTTGACTTTCATGATATATTTTACTGTTTAGTTAATAATTGTTATTTGGCAGGTACTAGTGCTATTTTTACTCACCATTTTTCAGGTTCTATAAATTCAGCTCGTCATTGCACTCTTGAAGACATCCAGATTTGAGAAAGAAATACATTAAAAAAATGGAAGTAACTTCAAGAAGACGAGTTGTAAACATCTGTGTGTTTTGCGGTACTAATGTTGGTTCTAAGCCAGAATTCGTTGTGGCAGCACAAGAATTGGGTAGAGTCATAGCTGAAAGGAATATGCACCTAGTATATGGCGGTGGAAATCTTGGACTAATTGGGTACGTTTTAAGGGCTGTACATGAAGGAGGTAGTCAAGTTTTGGAAATCATCCCAAAACCTTTGGCAGCAGCGAATCTTATAAGACTATGAAACAGAGATGAATGCATTATGCCAGGTATGTCTGAACGACTGGTGGAAATGATTAACCGTGCTGATGCTTTTATTTCTTTGCATGGTGGCTTGGGCACGATGGAGGACATTTTTACAGTGCTATCTCGGGCGAACTTGAACATATACTAGAAACCAATTGGACTGTTTAATGCTGATGGATTTTATGATTTTCTTGATGATGCCCGGAGAAATGGGTTCGTTTCAAAACCTGTAAAAGATATAATCTTCACTGCCAGAACAACCAATGATGTAATTGACCAACTCTTAGCGTTTGAACCACAAATTGACCCTATCATTTCCAAGATAAACTGGTCCGATAATGATCGTGGTAAGAAGCGTCGGATAAATCTGAATCTTAACCTTTAATTTTCTTTTTAGATGTAGAATTTCAACTAACCATGTACTGTTTTCTAAACCATTCTTCTACTTTTTAGACATTGGGGACAATGTCTCAATTAGGTTTGGGGGAGGGGAATAGTTGACTAGTATCTTGTTTTTATTTTTCGTTGTGTTGTTTTTATTTGATTTTTAGTCAAAAATTTTCTTAAAATTCAAAAAACATTAAAAAAATATAAAAAATATTTTGTTTTTATGTTTTTTAACTTGACTAATCAGGTGGAATGATGTTTGAGATAGCTGTGTAAGAAATTTCCACTTCTTAGACGTATCTCAACCTATTTCGTAACAAGTTAATTTTTGTTTATGTCCTTTTGAATTATTTAATTTGTGAATTCTCCATAATACTGATTAAATTGGATCTTCGTATGCTCAGTTGACAGATATTATAAATATGCATGGTAACATACGATCATGAGTTGTAATTGAAAATTTTGTAATATTCAGTGCTCTAGTTTAATTGGAGGAAACATCTAAAAAAGTGATGGAATAATAAAAAAAAAGAAAAAAAAAGAAACATCTGAGATTCGAGTAATTAAGTTCGTAGGGGTGTTTTAACACCTAGTGCCCTAAAGCCAACTGGCTTGGGAGTCACTGGCCCAAAGATCGCTATAAGTATTGAAGATGTTGTAAAAACAAATATCTGAAATCCGAGTAATTAAGTCTGTAAGGGTGTCTTAACACCTAGTGCCCTAAAGCCAACTGGCTTGGGAGTCACTGGCCCAAATCTCACTACATGAATTGAAGATGTTGTAAATAAAAAAAAAATCCATTGTCAAAAAAGGTGTGAAATCTGATATAACTTTAGGAAAAAAATATTACGCTCTTTTCAACTACACTTATGAATATTGTGGGCACAATGAGCTGATTAATACCTTGTTGGTTGTGTATATGGAGAATGATAAAAATAATCGGAGAATTTACTTATTTGGTAATTTAGAAAGAAAGAAAACAACTATTAACTTGGATAAGAGTTTCACTTGTTTAGTCACTAACTTGTTTGATCTTTTTGCTTTTGTGTGCATTTGAAGTTTGTGGGTATCGTCACTGTAAGCCCTCACGAGATTACAACTCGTCCACTAGGGATACCTAGGGGTTTAAAGGCTTGTTGCATACGCTAAATGCAACCGTGATCCCTACGAAAGTGGCTTAGTTTAATTTAGTTTCAGTTAATTATTATATTTTATTTTTTTTTTGCTCAAGGACTAGCAAAATGTTAGGTTTTGGGGTGTGATGAGCGGAAAATATATCACTATTTACCGCCCCTTTAACCTAATATTTTGTATGGTTTCTCGAGTTTTATAAATGTTTTGATGTGTTTTTGTGTGTTTTGCAGATAAATAAAGTTTTGGGACTCAATGGAATCAATCAAAACTAAATGTGAAAAAATAAGGGCAAAAAATGGACTTGACATTTGGATTTCGGAGGTTGGAAACTTGAAATGGCGTTCTAACAAAGTACAATTTCAGAAATTTCAGCTTTGCATAATTTCGTATTTTGGCCATAACTTTCTATGCCAATATCGGATTGACATGATTCAAGTTCCAGATTAAAGAAGACTCAAGGATCTACAACTTTGAAGTTCATAATAATTTCGAATTCTGAAGTTTTCATGACAGAAATGGATAAAATATCCAGAAGTGTGTTATGTACAATTATTAAAGTCATTTTCAAAATAAAAAAAATAAAAAATGAAAATTGTCAAACTTCCACCAAAATTGCTTGTTTGGTGGAGGATTTGGTGCCATGTTTGGTGGAGAAATTAGTGGAGAAATTGGTGAAGGTAAAATTTTGCCTATAAATATCAAGCCATTTCATTTGTAAAATTCATACATTTTTATGGGGATTTCCTTAAGAATACTAACAAGATTGTATCTTGTTTGTATATTTACAGCTTTCTGTATTTAATTTTTTATTTTACGCAATAGTTCTTTCTTTACTTTACTTTTCAGTCTTTATTTTTACTTTTCAGTATTAGGAGGTAACTCCCCTCTACTAGGGTGAATGGTAAAGCTTTTATTACTAATATTTAGATTAATCTCCCTTAATTATAATATATAAACTATTTAAAACCTGACTTAATGGGATACCGCCTTTATGGTCGGTTGGACTTAATTAAGTTGATTTTAACCTGACTAAATTGGATACCGCCTTTATGGTCGGTTGGAATTAATCATAAATCTAACTTAATCAGGATACCGCATATATGGTCGGTTGGTAATGTCATGCAAAGTTTATTTATTATAATAAGGGAGATGTCTAAAATAGAAATAATAAAAGTGGATCTTCTAACCCCAATATTTTCTTTATTGCTTTATTTACCTTTTTAATTTCCAAGCTTTACTTTATTTCGTTTACTTTATTTATGTCTTTACTAGTCCTAGATATGTGTTGTAACTAAATACCATATTTGGGGTTATGATGAATTCCAATATCACCGGTTTATAAGGGGTTATTTTATGACTTGGGTAATATAAAGGTTTATTTATTGAGTCTTAAGCTTAATGCTTCTTGTTAACTGGCCATTAATAAGATTGATCTGGTCAATTTAAAAAAAAAACTTGACGAAGGAATTTTAGGTTTCAGCCTTAGACCCAATAGCTCACGATCTCACCTCGGGGCATGGTGACCCTTAGGTAGATTTCCTTGCAGAATAGACATATACCTGTCGGGCGGGGGCAGCCACAATTGGAACTTAATCTTAATGAATTCATGTAACTTGGTTAACATAAACATATGATTAATTGGGTTATTTGGGTGTTTGCATCTGACCATCGACATAGGCTTTTGCATATTTTCGTGTTCCAGGTTAATAAACCAATATATTGCACAAACGTGAGATAACCACTTCATGTTTAAAAGATATTGGAAGGATTCACAACCCTAGATAGTTTAATAATATTGAATTTTCCTTTAATTTACATTTGCATTGTTTTATTTACTTGTCTTTAGTTTAAAATCACCATCCAATCAAACAACCAATCTATTAGATACTTGTAAATATTTAGCTTCACAAATTGATAGCCTAGGTATTAAGTCCTCATGGGATTGATACATTTTATACTACTTGAACGATACATGCGCTTGTATTACGTGAGTGATTTCACCGATCACAAGTCTTAGGTATTTAAAGATTTAGGGTTGTCCTGCATACGTTAGAATTGTACAGGGGGATAAACTAGCACCCAAAGGGTTTAAATGTAGGTTCGTTGGATATCCTGATAATTCCATGGGATATCAATTCTATGATTCCGAGCAACGAAATGTATTTGTTGTTCGCTTTGCTACTTTTCTTTAAAAGAAATTTTTGAGAGAACGTGGGAATTGTAGAGAGACTGAACTTGATGAGTTTAATTCCAACATTAAGAAACCTGAGATGGAACTAGAGATCCAACTAGTGAAGGATTTTCAACACAGGTTCTACGTAAGGCGAATAGAATATCAAAGCCTACTGAGAGATTTTTTTTAACATCTGATGTGAGCCTTGATGTTCTCCTTTTGGAGGAAACAGATCCGACTACGTATAAAAAAGTGATATTGGATATCGATTCGGGAAAATGGCAGGAAGCCATGAAGTTTGAGATGGATTCTATGCATGCCAATCAAGTCTGGGACTTAGTTAAACTTCCTGAAGGAGTTAAACCTATAGGTTGTAAATGGGTTTACAAAAGGAAGCGAGGGCCCGATGGAAAGATGGAAACCTTTAAGGTTCGACTAGTAGCTAAAGGTTATACTCAACGTCCCGGGATTGACTATGAGGAAATATTTTCACCAGTAGTCATGCTAAAATCTATTAGGATTCTCTTAGTCATTACTGCATATCACGACCATGAGATATGGCAGATGGATGTGAAAATCGCTTTCCTAAATGGATTACTTGAGGATGATATCTATATGGAACAACCAGAGGGTTTCGTATCCAGTGACACTTCAAAGTTGGTTTGTAAGCTCCAAAAGTCTAATTATGGACTTAAACAGGCATTCCGAAGCTGTAATCGTCATTTTTATGAGATAATTAGATTGTCTGGATTCATCAAGAATGAAGAAGAACCATGTGTCTATAAGAAAATGAGTGGGAGCATGATAGTCGGAAACGGGACGAGAGTCGCTGTTTTAGCCGTTGGGACCTGTGGATGCTGGATTTTGGCCGAGGTCCACAATCAGAATTTGTAGGTTGGGGGCATCAGCGATCCTGCAAAACAAAGGTAGAGTGAGCGGGAGAAGACTTCCCACCGGTGTGGTGGGTGCCGGGGGCACTCCGACGCTCAAGTCAGTAGTATGAAATGAGCAGTAAATATGTAAAAGCAAGGTTTGATGTTACCTTGAATTCTTCGGGTGGCCGTGAGGGCGGTGACAAGTGTTTAAAGGAATGGAGAGCTCAGAGGGCTTGTGTCCGAGAACAGAAGCTTGTCTGAGAGAGGTCAAGCCCCCCTTTGTATGTTGAATTATGTATCCTTTTATAGACTTGAAAGAGATTACTTTATAGTTGTAATAGAAGATGTACTCGTGATGGTAAGACCCACAACGTGCTAACATCTCTGGCGACGGGGCCCACAACGTGCTCAAGACTTCATCTTTCGGTGATCAAGAATATTTGCATGTGAAGTTGGGTATTTATGTTAGGAAAATAGGGTTACAGCAGTTGAGAGATTAAAGGGGAAACATGAGGCTTGTTTTGGGCTTACTTATCTACACATCCGAAGTGAAATGACGATTTTACCCTTGGGCCCAAATTTGGCCCGTACAGTTTGTCCCATACTCTCTAAGTCAATGAGTCATTGGCTTGGAGAGTATTTCAACGAGTACGTCGTCTGAGGTCGGCGTAGGCATACCTGAGCATTGATGTCAATGGGATGCGTCAAATGACATACTATGCTGATGGAGCCAAATAAACATCAAGGATGATCCTCAGTCGACTAGACATGGATTTTGATGTTACTTGGACCTGTCAAAGGTCATACCATTTTGGTGGAGCTAAGTAAATATCTAAGATAATCATCGGTCGACCCGACCCGGGCGTTGATATTGTTTGGATTTGTTAAAGGTTAATAGCATGTTAACGAAACTTAATGAAATATCAATAAAGAACCTCAGTTGACTTGATGAAGATTGTGATAATCTCCAGCCGAGTGGTATTGAGGAGGATCCAAGGGAAGTCTTATATGTCGTCTGGACCATATGAAGGTCAGATCTTGAACTTGACTCTACATGAGCCATGGGGAATGTTCCCAGTCGACTGAACTAGATGAATGTCAGGATAATCCCTATACTCCGGGTCAAATGACCAGGGGAGTCTTCAATATCGTCTGGACCAGATGAAGGCCAGGTCTTCAACTTGACTCTACATGAGCCATGGGGGATGTCTCCAGTCGACTGAACCAGATGAAGGTCAGGACAATTTCCATACTACTGGTCAAGGACCAGGGGAGTCTTCAAAAAAAAATTTTTTTAGACCAGATGAAGGTCATATGTTGACTCTACATGAGCCATGGGGGATGTCCCCAGTTCACTGAACCAGATGAAGGTCAGGACAATCTCCATACTACTGGTCAAGGACCAGGGGAGTCTTCAAATTTTTTTTTTTAGACCAGATGAAGGTCATATGTTGACTCTACATGAGCCATGTGGGATGTCCCCAGTCCACTGAACCAGATGAAGGTCAGGGCAATCTCCATACTACTGGTCAAGGACCATGGGAGTCTTCAAATTTTTTTTTTAGACCAGATGAAGGTCATATGTTGACTCTACATGAGCCATGGGGGATGTCCCCAGTCCACTGAACCAGATGAAGGTCAGGACAATCTCCATACTACTGGTCAAGGACCAGGGGAGTCTTCAAATTTTTTTTTTAGACCAGATGAAGGTCATATGTTGACTCTACATGAGCCATGGGGGATGTCCCCAGTCCACTGAACCAGATGAAGGTCAGGACAATCTCCATACTACTGGTCAAGGACCAGGGGAATTTACAATGTCTTCTGGACCAGATGAAGGCCAAGTCTTCAACTTGACTCTACATGAGCCAATGGGGAATGTTCCCAGTCGAGTGAACCTAATAAAGGTCAGGATAATCCCCATACTACGGGTCAAAGGACCAGGGGAGTTTACAATGTCTTCTGGACCAGATGAAGGCCAGGTCTTCAACTTGACTCTACATGAGTCAATGGGGAATGTCCCCAGTCCTCTGAACCAGATGAAGGTCAGGACAATGGGTATATTGTCGAATGAGTTCATCAACAAGTTCCAAGATATAGGCTTGTAGATGTAGACTGCGATGAACATCAAGTCTCAAGTCATAACTATATGTGGTATCTACAACAATTCCCAAGCTACATATGTAGATGTCGATTGGGAAAAACATCAAGCATCAAGCCATACATGCATAAAATCCACAATAAATCCCTAGCTACACTTATGTAGATGTCGATTGGGAAAGACATCAAATATCAAGCTATACACGCATGAAATCCTCAATAATCCCAAGCTACACTTATGTAGATGTCGATTGGGAAAAACATCAAGCATCAAGCTATACACGCATGAAATCCACAATAAATCCCAAGCTACACTCATGTAGATGTCGATTGGAAAGACATCAAATATCAAGCTATACACGCATGAAATCCACAATAAATCCCAAGCTACACTCATGTAGATGTCGATTGGGAAAGACATCAATCATCAATCTATACATGCATGAAATCCACAATAAATCCCAAGCTACACTTATGTAGATGTCGATTGGGAAAGACATCAAATATCAAGCTATACACGCATGAAATCCTCAATAAATCCAAAGCTACACTTATGTAGATGTCGATTGGGAAAGACATCAAACATCAATCTATACATGCATGAAATCCACAATAATCCCAAGCTACACTTATGTAGATGTCGATTGGGAAAGACATCAAATATCAAGCTATACACGCATGAAATCCACAATAAATCCCAAGCTACACTCATGTAGATGTCGATTGGGAAAGACATCAATCATCAATCTATACATACATGAAATCCACAATAAATCCCAAGCTACACTTATGTAGATGTCGATTGGGAAAGACATCAAATATCAAGCTATACACGCATGAAATCCATAATAAATCCCAAGCTACACTCATGTAGATGTCGATTGGGAAAGACATCAATCATCAATCTATACATGCATGAAATCCACAATAAATCCCAAGCTACACTTATGTAGATGTCGATTGGGAAAGACATCAAATATCAAGCTATACAAGCATAAGATCTACAACAAGTCCCAAGCTACATATGTAGATGTCGATTGGGAAAAATTGACTTGATGAAAGTTATGACACTAAGGTCGAATGGAACTGACAAAGGCAATGAGACACGGTCGAATGAAACTAATGCATGTCTATAAGAATCACCACTACTAGACTTGATGAAGGTCCAAAAGGATTTTCATTCTACCTGACTTGATGAAGGTCATGAGACTACGGTCGAATGAACATGATGAAGGTCCATGGGGCTCTTCCAATACTTTCTATAGTTTATAGAAATTCATCCATAGAGTCTAGAGTGGATGATAATCTCCATACGTAGCGTGGAGATGATTATCTTCACATGTAGTATGGAAGAGATGGATGCCTATCAAGGTCATTACTAATTATACAAGACTTGAATAAGATCAATGATACTATAGTAGAATTAACTTTGATGAAAGTCACATAGAATTTCCATACTACCTAACCTGATAAAGGTTGGTCGATTGGATTTAAAGGAGATCCAAGAGGATTCTTCATTCTACTAGGCATATCAAAGATTCCCTATGTAGTATGAAGTTGGCAATATTAAATCAATGTAGCATGGAGATGACGACTAACCTTTATCTTTGTCTGGAGGAGTTGATAATCATTCCAAGTAGTCTGGAAGAGATGATAGTTTTCCATATAGCCCGAAGTTGATAGCCATCCACCTTGTAGTATGGATAGTATGACAATCATGCAGTTTTGTTGCTTTAGCTTTATATTCATGTAGCATGGGCGCATTTATCGTTGGTTGCCAGGGTTCATGGCCAGGACTACCACAATGAGTCTACAAGACAAAGAAGTTCTGCTTATAGTTCAATAACACGACTACCACTTCAATTTGTTGAATGACTAGTATCCACACTTGTTTGCCCCAGTTCAATCTTCATGAGTCTACTGGATAGACATCACTGGTATTCTTTTGTCAGCGTCCACACCATAACATACCCATTCATTTTTGGGTCTCGACGTGGCATTTTTAAAACTACCGAGTGGTAGCTGCTCGTGGAGTGGGGACTTTATTTTTTGATGAGGTTTTTTGTAGTGTGGTAGTGTGAGTTTTATGTGGGCTTCTTGGATGCATGAGTATTATGATTTTAATTTATGGAAAAGCATGGGCTGGGCTTTTCAAAGGATTTATTTATGGGGAATGCATTTAATCTCAATGTTAAAACTTTCATAAGTATAGTGTTGAATTAGACTGTCACATGGCAGGTATGTGTGTGTGTGTAGCTAAGCAATGGTGTTCTCTCCCCTTGCTGTCGATTCACGTGAAACATAGTATGAAGGGGAATGGGCCCACACATGCATGGCACAACACTTATCGAGTGGGATCATTGATGAAACATCTTCGTGAGTGACATATCCTTGCTCGTTGCCAAGTTGATCTTTGACTTTCGAGCCAAGGCACAAATCGCATGAAGCTGACCAATCCACTTGAGGCAAGGAATCCTCATATCATGTCCAAAGATGATCACGTGCAAAGAGAAAACCACTGCTCTGTGTGTCCAAAGATGTAGATACCTCATGCGCCAATAAACCCATCCTAGCATGCAAAACTGAATTGTAGCATGGAGCCACTCGTTAATCACGTGGGATATAGAAGCCAACGGCCAGTTGGCTTGAGGCAGCTCACAATCGCAGGCATATTGCCCATGCTATTATAAATCAAGCTGCTTCGACTAAAAGCAAGACAACAGACTATAATGCCTGGCCCAGACGACCATCATACACGGCCATGGAAGATAAATACTGCTACTCTTCATACATAGAACACCAAAGATCTCATGCAAAAAAGAAAATAATCGTGCCGATGAGTTCCTAAAGCCAACTTACATCCAATACTAGATATATGTGCTTGTAGTGTCGAATGGAGCCTCTGCCAATGTCAAACATTATGTGTTCCGTGTCGAATATGAACAAGTTCAAGAACTCATACACATTGCTTCACTGTCTATGATGAGTAGCAGGTAGTGTGGTTCCTTTTGAGGAAGACGCCTCGTTTTGTGGCTTGACGAATGTTTATTTTATTGGATCTTTCTTGGCAATATGCATTATACATTCATGTGTGGATTGTTGGCTTTCGGCTCCCTGTGCTTGTCGTATGGTGGTCTCCAACTTCTTTCCCGTGGTTGGCACATGGATTTTAGTATTTTGATGGATAGCTTTGTGAGTGGGCTTAAATTTACTACATTATGCATGGCAAATGGGCCATTCACTTGTGGTTTGGGCTGAGTGAACTGTTTCGGCCTGTTTTTCATGTTTGTGGATTGATATTGTAACAGGCACTGCTTTCTGATGGTTTTAATGGGCTGTTGAGAGTAGGCTTGCTTTGCAAATGTCGAATGTTGCAACTATCAAGCATATAATCCACAAATAAACAGCCACAAGCTTGTTGATCACATGCATAGCCACAAGTTAAACGAAAAGATGTTTGCATGTAGAATCAAATAAGCAAGCCACATCACTCCATGGATCATGTGAAGATGCCTGATGGTCTTCCAAAATCAGAATATCTTGTAGCGTCGAATGAGACCCGATCACTTTATATCAAGTTGGATCCCATGTGATTTTGCCTATGAATGGAGCTTTGTCGAGTAGATCACTTCTCATTTGCATGTGGCTTTGTCGAGTGAATCCTATAATCATCTTCTCTTCATACATATGAGTCGACTGGAGAATCTGTATAAATTCATACAAATATGTCGACTGAAAGAAATATATGAATTATTCTCTCATGCTTGTCGAGTAGAATGTTCCTGCAGACATCTTACATGTATATCGACTAAAAGAAAAACATGAAACATTCTCTCATGCATTTCGACTGGAGTGTACCTGTAAAAACCTCATACAATATTGTCGACTGAAGTATACCTATAAATCTTTAATACATGATGTCGACTGAAGTAAACCTGGAAAAGTTGATTGGGAAGTTGAGGAGATTTTTTTTTTTTTAAAGTTCACGTGACTTGATTATCTTCTCTTGAGGTGCGTAATCGTTCTTTGGAGTATGGCTAGCAGTGTGGTCATTAGATCTGATGTTCGTTCACTTCTAGAAACCATGGTTGGCTGTGTTTTAGGAACCGTAGACTAGAAATCTTTGCCTGCTATGAATCGCTAAGGCCCCACGGTGGGCGCCAAATTGTGGATGCTGGATTTCGGCCGAGGTCCACAATCAGAATTTGTAGGTTGGGGGCATCAGCGATCCTGCAAAACAAAGGTAGAGTGAGCGGGAGAAGACTTCCCACCGGTGTGGTGGGTGCCGGGGGCACTCCGACGCTCAAGTCAGTAGTATGAAATGAGCAGTAAATATGTAAAAGCAAGGTTTGATGTTACCTTGAATTCTTTGGGTGGCCGTGAGGGCGGTGACAAGTGTTTAAAGGAATGGAGAGCTCAGAGGGCTTGTGTCCGAGAACAGAAGCTTGTCTGAGAGAGGTCAAGCCCCCCCTTTGTATGTTGAATTATGTATCCTTTTATAGACTTGAAAGAGATTACTTTATAGCTGTAATAGAAGATGTACTCGTGATGGTAAGACCCACAACGTGCTAACATCTCTGGCGACGGGGCCCACAACGTGCTCAAGACTTCATCTTTCGGTGATCAAGAATATTTGCATGTGAAGTTGGGTATTTATGTTAGGAAAATAGGGTTACAGCAGTTGAGAGATTAAAGGGGAAACATGAGGCTTGTTTTGGGCTTACTTATCTACAGATCCGAAGTGAAATGACGATTTTACCCTTGGGCCCAAATTTGGCCCGTACATGACCTATGTTTTGTATCTGCCATTGGGGCATGTAATTACATTAGGTGACTGTTATTATGTACCTAGTTTGAGTAAGGAACATCATCTCTGTATTTTGTTTAACCCGTTGCGGGTGTACATTTGTATTCTGGAACACTAGGTGTTTAGTATATAAAGATAACATTTTGATATGTATAGCAGATGTTAATGATGGTCTTTATATTTTGAATATAAATGAATCTCAAACATATAACATGACAAACAGAAGGCTCAAACTAAGTAACACGGATGAAACTTATCTGTGACATTGTCGTTTGGGACGCATTAACAAGACTCGTATATCAACACTTTTGAAGAGTGAATACTTGGAGGGATTTGATCCTAATTCATATGATGTATGTGAATCTTGTTTATTAGGCAAATTGCCTTAAACCCCTTTTAGCAGTAAATGTGTATGTGCCACGAGCTGTTAGCCCTCGTTCATGGTGACGTATCTGGGCCAATGTCTAGCTAGGCAAGAAGTGGATATAAATACTTCGTAACCTATACGGATGTTGCATCACGTTATGATTATGTGTGTCTTAAGAAACACATGTCGGAAACATTTGATAAATTCAAAGAGTTTCGACACGAAGTAGAAAAATAGACCAGGAAAAGTATTAAAACATCACGGTTGGACCGTGGTGGAAAATACTTGAGCAATGAGTTTCTTGATTACTTGAAAGAGTATGGTATTATTTCATAGTGGACTCCTCCCGGAACACCTCAATTGAGTGGTGTGTCCGAACGGAGAAACCGAACTTTGTTGGACATGGTAAGGTCAATGATGAGTCGCACTAAGTTACCAATTTACTTCTAGGGATACGCATTTAACAGTGCAATACTTATTTTGAATAAGGTTCCGTCAAAGTCTGTTGGACAGACTCCATATGAAATATGGACATGAAAGAAACTGGGTTTCTCATTCCTGAAGATTTGGGTATGCTGGGCATACGTTAAACGTTTGGATGGTACCAAACTAGAACCCAAATCGGATAAGTGCCTATTTGTAATTGGTAATCCTAGGGAAACCAAAGGATATTATTTCCACAACCCATAAAAGAACAAAATATTTGTTGCTCTCCATGCGGTTTTCCTTAGAGGAATTCCTAAATACAGTGGTAAGTGGGAGGAAAGTAGAACTCGATGAAAATCAGAGTAATACTATTCCTGGCATCGATCCCCTCTCGGAACACGAACTGTTCATCAGGGATGAGACTGTTCCACATTCTTCTAATACATAAGAACATCGTAGGTCAGAGAGAATCAGAAAACAACCTAAGAGGTATGGGTTTCTGATCTCACCTCATGTAGATATCAATCTTATTGAGGAAGACGAACCGGCTACGTATGAGGAAGTGATACAAGGTATCAACTCCATTTATGGCAAAGTGCCATGAAGTCCGAAGTGGATTCCATGTATACCAACCAAGTTTGGACACTGATTGATGTACCAGAAGACATTGTGCCTATTGGTAGTAAATGGGTCTTCATGGTGAAGACAGACATGGATGGCAACATACAAACATACAAAGCTAGGCTTGTAGCAAAATGGTATCGTCATCAATATGGTGTTGATTACGATGAAACCTTTTACCCGTTTCCATGATTAAATCCATTCGGATAATCTTGCTAATGTTGCATATTTCGATTATGAAATATGGTAAATGGACGTTAAAACCGCTTTCCTTAACGGAAACCTTTTGGAGGATGTTTATATACAACAGCCTGACGGTTTTGTCGTGCCAAAATATGCAAACAAGGTTTTCAAGTTAAATCGATCCATTTATGGATTGAAGCAAGCATTGCGTTCTTGGAACCAATGTTTTGATGAGATCATATTACAATATGGTTTCATTCAAAACGTAGGTAATTCTTGTGTATATAAGAAGGTTAGTGGGAGCGCACTGATATTCATTGTCCTATACGTTGATGGTGTATTGCTTTTTAGCAGTGACATTCCCATACTAAAATCGGTGAAAGCTTGGCTTTCATTAAAATTCTCAATGAAATACTTGGGAGAGGCAACCTTTATTCTAGGAATAAGGATCTACTGGGATAGATCTAAAAGTTGTTGGCACTCTCCAAGAAATCGTACATTAACACATGGCGTCTCTCTATCTAAGGACATGTGTCCTAAAACTCAAGATAAGAGATATTCAATGAGTCGGATCTTCTTCGCTTCTGCAGTCGGATCGATCATGTATGCCATAACATGTACGCGACCTGGGTCTCATATGCTTTCAGCATGTGGAGTCACTATCAGGCCGATCCAGGTGATGGTCACTGGATTGATGTTAAGAACATCCTTTAGTATCTTAGACGAACTAAGGATGCTTTCTTAATTTATGGAGATGGAGAACTTGAGATGACTGGGATCACCGATGAAAGTTTCCAAACCGATAAAGACGACTGTAAGTCGCAATAAGGGTACATATTTTGTTTGAACAACGGAACTGTGAGCTGGAAATCTTCCTAGCAAGATACTGTTGCCGTTTCAATAACAAAAGCAGATTATATTGCTGTGGCTGAGGCAGCAAAAGAAGAATTTTGGGTCTATACAAATTCCTAATTGGATTAGGAGTAGTTCTGTTAGCAGCTGAGTTGGGCTACAACATAGACTAAAGAATAACGATCTCATCAATGATCCAAGTATGTACTTCAACGGTTTCATCTGATTCGTGAGATCACACATCGTGGCTATGTGAAGATCGAAAAGATCATTTCAGACGATAACCTTGCAGATCCGCTGACGAAAGCTATTTCTTAGCAAAAGTTTGAGCGACCCGTACATAGTTCAAGTGGTGGACACTTGAATGATTGGCTATAGGCCAAGTGGGAGATTGTTGGACAATTATGACCCATAGCATCACTATTTGTAAAAGACATGGCGTTCTTTGTACAAATTAACTATGTGACAAAGGAAATTGCTCTTTTATCATTTTGCAATTGGATTACTTGGATATATAAATGATAAAATTCCATATGATTAGTACCTGATTAATAAGATATGAGACAGTATTAATCCACAAATGGTTTAATCATTAAATATCCCTAGTCGTAGTATTATCGAGACTGGACATCGATAATGTGGAATATACTAGTATTACACTTGTGGGCGTTATGTAATCTTAACAACATAGTTCTCATATATTTAAGTATTGGATACTTATGCAAGTGTGATAGGAGGTTCTGTTATCCGTTGGACCGGGAACAGCTTCGATATGGATAGACCCCTCGGAATCCCATTGGTAGTATGACTATGTGTCTATGGGAATCTGAATCAGGGTAGGTGTATGTGGTCTCAACCTGAGACTTGCATCGCTAATACTTGCGACAATCAGTATGCTTTGGTTTTGGTCATCCGGAGCTTTAACAGGTTCTGTGTACGCCTCTTCTGGGTTTACTGAGAATCATAGTGTATTGGGTGTGATGTAAGATGGAAGTATCACTTCAGTCATATGGAGATGATGATCACGCAGGGATACAGAACTGATACTCTTAAATGCTGTAACTATTGGGATAATATGACTAGGTCATGATTATCCGATTACAGAGACTAGTTGCTAGTGATCTGATATATGCTTCGTACGGGGCAGACACAATTCCAGCCTTAGGCCTAGCATGTGACATCCGAGACTGGATCTTAATACGCAAA
The DNA here is from genome assembly GCA_019454045.1 of Zanthoxylum bungeanum. Lineage (NCBI taxonomy): Eukaryota > Viridiplantae > Streptophyta > Magnoliopsida > Sapindales > Rutaceae > Zanthoxylum > Zanthoxylum bungeanum. Next base: position 229,003 of record SKCR01038891.1, on the reverse strand, counting down.
ATATTGTATACTACGCCTGATACAGATTATGTATATTCCATGTTGAATATATTTCTGGAGAATTGGGTAGGCACGGTGCTTTGCCAGAAGCCAACCATATCTTGTAAATCGGTAAGAACATGGTACTGGGTACGCACGTGTTCGGATAGTCCGAAAACCGTATTTACCACCAATTGTTAGGGATATGCCCTATACCCAACTTGTATATGGGTTATATGTACATGTATTTGTAATATTTTCATTAATTAATAAAATGGAAATCTTTATTATACTTGTCTTACATAACGTATATGAATCATCAACACTGTAATAAATCCTTTGGAGTAATATGACGACGGCTTCCACGCCTTATGAAAATCATTACTCTTAAACGTTCCTAGTCATAGTTTTGTGAATAATCTGGGCGTTCACAAAACGGAGAGACTAGCATGATGATATGATCCGCCCTTAAGTGGGGTACGGAGATCCGTCCGCTTGGTGTATCACATGGATGCATGAGTTGCTCGTGTCCATCGAACTGACCGCTGAAAGTTTTCACATGGAGTTTTTATCCCATGTGTCTGTGAGAACTTTTATGTATCGATTGTATGACTAGTCCTTAGACTTGAAGTCTTTACAATCTTATGTGTGGATCAAATAACTTTGACATTCTCCTTCCCCGGTTCAAAAGATCCGGTCATAAGGGTATGATTGGGTCATTTGTTGAAACACATGAAGTTTTTAAAGATACAACATAGAATCGCCACTCTCTCGAATAATATTTTCTTATAAGAGTAGTATTCCAGTTCGCGGGTTGATATGTGTGATCAGTGCTTGAGACTGTGGCCACAGCAGAAGAATCATATGAGATTCTTGGGTTAGCACGATTCATGACACTATCAACATCATCCCTTTGACCATATGGGTAGACACTTTCCGTACCCTAGGTCAATAGGTGGGGATACAGTGAGGCGATGGACCATATCATATGTAAATCACATACATAATGGGTATATATATCTTTCCTTCTCATTTGGGGGCCTTGGCATGTTGCTAGATGTCAACCTTGGTCATTGAAATCGAACGACCATCCGATCAGAGGATAATTTATGTTCGATTAAATAATCACGATTCATTTCATGTCTAACTTGAGGGGAACCCAAAAGGTCACACAAAACAAAGTCGAAATCAATGGTTAACAGTGCATAGTACAAATATAACAACATATATGATTGCTATAAGAATTGTTCATAAATGGTTTAATGTGTTTAATTATTGAACATATCATTTATGAGGTTCCATAGTGGCTTAGGGATTGGTGAATGACGACGGTGGCACTTTGGGAATTGGAATTAAAAAAAATTACTATTCACGTGAATAATAATTTTTTTTTGTTATTTGTTTTGAATTCCAATTCAGCCCCAAACTCTTATTAGAGTTTTATAATCTCATTAAACCACTAAATTAAGATCCAATGGCTAAAATTAAATTAGCTTTTATCCCAAATCAGATTCTTAATTAATTTTGTTGTTTTTGGAGCACTATATAAACCCAAAAAATTCTTCACAAATTTTTACACCAAACCTTTCATATCTTGGGTTTATATAAGTGAGTAACTCTAAAGTTTAAGAGTAAGCCACTGATTTTGAGGATCCTTAAGTCTAATTGACTAGAGGAACCTCGAGTTAAAAGTTTTGAGGTATTTGCCTAGGCTAGCACCAATGGCAAAATACCCGTACACTCAAGGCGTAGTCTTGCCGTTGAGTTTTGGCTTTGGTGTGTGCATCTTTGGAGGCCACACACTTGGGTGGCTCTTTGGAACATGGAAGAGCTTGCCGAGTTTGAGAAAATCTTGTAGATTGGAGGGAGGACTGGAGGAGTCTACGGTTCAAGTAAGTCTTTTTCTTTCTTTATTTTATTTAGAGTTCTTATGATAGTTAGCATGTTTAGGTTTATGTTCTTTGCATGTTTTTTGAGTTTTATGCTTCGAATATATAGTAACATGCCTAGGCTTGTAGAATAATAAAAAACAATGGGTCTTGGGCAAAGGGAAAACGACATAATAATTTTAATTTTCCGCTGCGCACTCGCGGCCGCTTCCCAACACCAACATATCCAGGGATCTCTTAGGTCGCTTCCCAAAGATTCACCGATGACATTTGACTCGAACAGAATTAATCTGGGATTAATTATGAGAAAGAAAATTAATCTGGGATTAATTACGGCAACAAATTATTTGGGATTAAATTCGTCTAGAAGAGAGAACGCGATTAATTTGGAATTAATCGGTAAAATAAATTTAATAGTTAAATTTGATTTTTCTATTTAATTTATTTAATTGGGCTAAAATAATATATCGGATATATTAATTGAAATTGGATTTCAATACGGAATTAAAATTGGATTTTAATTCAAGCGAAATAATTAATTTGGAATTAATTAGTAAGCGACTTTCGTAATAATTTTGCTAGGCATTATTATTTAATTAAATTGGATTTAATTACGTAGCGACGAAAAATTCGTTTAGTCAGATTAAACGAACCGAGCCTAAAGTGTGTTGTGTAATCCACTTGAATTTGGAATTCAAAATTGGGTGGGACCCACAACTCACATCTCTTGTCAAATTGTGATGGTGGTAGTTGGCTAAAGTAATTGGTTTTCACAAAACCATTTTGCTTTCCACCAACCTTGTTTTGTTTTTTGGAAAAACAAAAACAAAACAACTTGGTTTTGTAACACAAGTGAAACAAATACACCAAACTCTCTTTTCTCTCCCAACTCCATATTGCCGAACACTCTTCTTCCTTGGAGGAAGATTTTTTTTTCATTTTTTGATCAAAGCTAGCACTTTGGGAGTCTTTGAAGGTGATAGGGAAACTCACCCAAGAGTTTGGAACTCATTCACAAAGCTTGGAGCTTCTACAACAAAGAAAAAATCTTGAACTTCATCCGATCATTGTAAGTTTTTCCGCAACTTTCTTTGATTTTATTCACACATAAATCTTGTTTAGGATCATTGGGCATGTCTATGACACTAACAAAGAAAATACCACGTAATTAGATAGATTATTGAACGTAAAGACATATTAGTCTTGAAGGTTCAAGGACTAGAAAACAAGCAGACCCGCTTACAAAGGCATTACCTCCTAAGTTATTCGATAAACATGTGGAAGAGATGAGACTGCGTTACCATCCAGATTGACACTAAGCAAGTGATAGTTTGGTTGAATTGGTGCATGGAGTGCCAATCCGAATTGTTAATTTTATTTTTTTATTTGGTTGAATTGGTGCTTGGAGTGCCAATTCGAATTGTACATTTTTTTATTTATTTAATAAAATAACTACATTTTCATTTCATACCTCATTAATAATATTGTCTTTATGCGTATTAGATTGATGTATAGATATGCTAAGAATGACATCGACCTTAGAATAGTCTTGTAGTAACACTGGACACTAGTGGTCCAACATTGGGATAAGTATTACTATTGTAAACTATTCTTAAAGTAAATATTTCTAGACGTTGGTTTTAGAATACGGTCGAATTCCTATAATCTAGAAGACTAGTACATGTCGTATATTGGAATTGGAGTTCCAATGGTTTAAACCTAATGTACTATGAGATTTGAAAGCTCTTATAGACGTGTGGTTATTGATTGGACCGAATAGTGAATGACTCACAGGTGATTCCTAATAGTTGGAAGTGTTCGGGCAGTTGTGGAATCCCTAGGGTTGGATCGGTGCCCTGTGCAGAAGAAATGGGTCTAACCCATGAAAATCAAGTATGGGTGTAATTTTAAAATATTTAATGAAATACTATATTCCATTAAGAGTGTATAGGAAATAATTGGGACTGAATCGGAGTCCGGAAGCTCTAGAACGAAGCAAAACAAAATCTCTGCGTGCGCTACAGTGTGCGCTACTGTAGCGCTGATTATTATTATTATTATTATTTATTTATTTATTTATTTTTTGGTTTGCTTTGTTTATTTCTTTCAAAGTTTCAGCTCACTTTCGAGTGAGCTGAAGCAATTAGAGTATTTTACCCTAATTGCTTCCGATCTTTCCTAAACACTTAAAAAAAACCCAAAATTAATTTTTAATTTCAAAACCAACATTAACACATGTTATAAAATAAAAATCAAGTTTTTCAAAATATCAAATATTTTTCCAAAAACATAAATTTATTCTAAATACACATTTGCGTAAATTTTGAATCTAATACACAAACCATTTTAGAATCCCAATTAGAAATGTCTCATGAACAATTCTAGTTCACCTAAAGGTGGTCAAGTGAATCTAGAATGTAGCCATAGCCTAAGCTTAAATCTAGAGTTCCAAACTCTTATTCATTGTTCCATGTCCAACATGAACATCTTTGACCTAATTACAAGCATGTTGTATTTATACTTCTAAAGTATCCTTACAATTGATTAGCCTTATTCAACATTAAGCTATGTGATCGTGCATCTAATACACAAATAAACATAGCTTAGGAGAAGATCAAACTTTACCTAGTAAGGTTGATGTAAGATCCAATCTACCTCTCTTTTGTTGAAATTGTTGGAGAACCTCCAAGATGTGCAAGCTTGACTTCAAGATCCAATCTTGTTTCCAATGCTTCCAAGCTTCACTTCAAGATCTAATCTTAATTTCTCCTAGATGAAACATTGTATAGACCTCACAAGCTTCTATAAACACTTCTCTAACTTAGGTTAATGATGAGCGGAAAATATATCAATATTTACCGCCCCTTTTACTTAATATTTTGTTTAGTTTCTCGGGTTTGATGAACGTTTTGATGTGTTTTAGTTTATTTTGCAGATAAAATAATATTGGGACACAATGAAATCATATAGGACGAAATGTGGGTCAAATAAGGGCAAAAATTAGACTTGACATATTAATTTTGGAGATTGGAAACTTGAAAGGGCGTTTTAACGAAGTGCAGTTTTGGAAATTCCAATTTTACGCATCTGTCGTATTTTGGGCATAACTATTTACTCTGATATCGGATTGAGCTGATTCAAGTTCCATATTAAAAAAAGACTCAAAGATCTACAACTTTGAAAGACAAAATAATTTCGAATTCTGAAGATTGCATGCTCGAATTGATGAACCATCCAGAAGTGTGTTTTGTGTAATTATTAAAGTCATTTTCAAAGCAAAAAAATAAATTAATAAATAAATAATAAAAATTATCAAATCACCACCAAACATGATAAGCAATTAGTGGAGCAATTAATATTGGATTTGGTGGAGCAATTAGTGGAGCAATTAATAATGGATTTGGTGGATGATTTGATGGAGGCAAAATTTTGCCTATAAATACCAAGCCATTTCATTTGTAAATTCATACTTTCTTCAAAGGAATTCCTTAAGAATACTAAGAAGATTGTATCTTGTTTGTTTATTTACAGCTTTCAGTAATTAATTTCCGCTTTCGCACTTTCTTTTCTTTACTTGTCAGTTTTTACTTTCCGCAATTTACTTTTACGCACAGTACTTTTCTTTCTTTAAATTTCAGTTTTTACTTTTCAGTAATGAGGAGGTAACTCCCCTTTGCTGGGGTAAAATGTAAAACTTTTATTACTAATATTTAGATTAATCTCCCTTAATTATAATATATAAACTAGTTAAAACCTGACTTAACGAGGATACTGTCATATTGGTCTGTTGGTAATTATTTAAATTGGTTATAACCTGACTAAACTGGATACCGCTTGATTGTTCGGTTGGTAATTAATTATTAATTTGACTTAATCTGGATACCGCCTATATGGCTGGTTGGTAATTATCATGCAAAGTTAATATATTATATTAAGAGAGATATCTAAAATAGAAGTAATAAAAGTGGATCCTTTTACCTCATCATTTTCTTTTATTGTACTTTTACTTTATTTACTTTTCAGCAATTACTTTTCAGCATTTACTTTTCAGCAATTACTTTCAGCATTTACTTTTCAGTAATTTACTTTTCAGCATTTACTTTTCAGCATTTAATTTTCAGTATTTAATTTCCGTCTTTACTTTCCGTCATTTACTTTTCAGCAATTTACTTTTCAGCATTTTACTTTATGTCTTTTATTTTATTTAAGTTTTTACTAGCCATAGTTATGTGTCGTAACTAAGTTAGTTATCTAGGGTTGTGATGAACTCTAATATCACTGGTTTATAATGGGTTATTTTATAGTTTGGGTAATTTAAAGGTTTACTTATTAAGTCTTAAGCTTAATGCGTCTTGTTAATTGGCCACTAATAAGATTGATCTGGTAAATCTAAAATAAACTTGACAAAGGAATTTTAGATTTCAGCCTTAGACTTAATAGCCCACGATCTTCCTTGAGGATAGATAACCCTTTAATAGATTTCCTTACAGGATAGACATATACCTGTCGGGCGGGGGTAGCCATAATTGGAACTTTAACTTAATGAATCCAGGTAATTTTGTTGACATAGACATATGGTTCAATTGGATTATACTGGGTATTTGCGTCTGATCATCGACAGAGACTTTCGCATAATTTAGTGTTCCAGGTTAGTAAACCGATATATTACACAAACGTAAAATAATCACTTCATCTTTTAAAAAGATATTGGAAGGATTCACAACCCTGGATAGTTTTATAAATTTGAATTTTCTTCAATCTACTTTCAAGCAATTTTATTTACTTGTTTTAATTTTAAAGTCACCACCCAATCAAACAATCAATCCATTAGATACTTGTAAACATTTAACTTCATAAATTGATAACAAAAGGTTTTAAGTCCTCGTGGGATCGATACTTTTTATACTACTTGAACGATACGTGCGCTTGCATTATACGCGTGTGATTTCGTACCGGTCAGTTAATATCTCTAAGAATTTTCTTGTAGGATTAATGAATTCTCTGAGTGTTATTCGATGATTAAGATCGCCATGTTGAGACTCGTTTTCTTCCAGATCAACTGGATTTTGAATTCGGGCAGGGGGATTTTCATTTCGATTCTCAGCCATTTTGACTGATGATGAAGGTGATGGAGACTCTCTAATTAATCTTCCGCTAGATGATCGAGACCAATGTATAATGCAACCTGCAATACTTACAAAATAAAATAATAAACAAGTGGGAGATAATAACAATAAAAATAAAAATAAAAATTAAAAGAAAGAAAAATTATTATTCTATCTACTAAATTATATTCCCCGGCAACAGCGCCAAAAATTTGACACGCTCAAAAATTGGTTCTTTACTCCTAAGTAGAAGAGTGTCGAAGTAATAAAATAACATGATAAGTCCGGGGTCGATCCACATGGAATAGATTTAGTATGATAAAGTAATAATCAGAGTGAAAAGAAAAAGATTTGATTCGTTTGAAGTTGTTTGGAGAATTTGAATTAGATAACAACAATAAAATAAAAACATGAGGTTATGAGATCCACTTTTAATATTTTAAATTTATAAATCTCACTTTTTATAAAATATAAATGGTCATTATTTCCCAATTAATTTACTTCCGGAATTAACTATGCCAAAATATATAAAACCAGTCATAAAGACGGTAGTCATTTTTGTCGATAACTAGTCCTGCCAATGTGTAAATATGTCGAAAACATAAAACCAACCATAAAGATGATGATAACGTTTGTCTATAACAAGTCCAGTTAGGTACTCAATTATGCCAAAATCGTATAAAACCAGCCATATACACAGTAGAAAAATTTGTCAATAATTAATCCAGATCTCAATTAATTATTAATCATTAGATTACAATTCATATATTATAATATAAGTGAGATTAATCTAAACTCAAATAATAAAAGTTTCACCCATTCCCCCAGCAGAAAGTAATTAGCTACTCATATTGTAATTAAAAACACACATAATTTTATTACTAAAATGAAAAGACATTACAAGAAATTAAAACAAACTCTTATTCAGAATTCAGAGGAAAAGTATGAAGAAAATGAATTCAGAACTCTTCAATTTATAGGCAAAGAAAAGGTTTCCACCAATTTCTCCACCAAACACTCCACCAAACATGCCAACAAACATGCTTCCGCCAAACATGCTAAATTATCATTTTCCAACTTTATTTTTGATAATGACTTTAATAATTACACATAACATATTTTGGATTTTTCATCAATATCGGCCTTGAAAAACTCAGAATTAGAAAATCTTATGACTTCAAAGTTGTATATCTTTGAGTCTTCTTTCATCTGGAACTTGAATCACCTTAATCCGATATCGGAATAGAAAGTTATGGCCAAACTATGAACATTGCACATGACTGGAATTTCCGAAGTTGTACACTGTTAGAACACCCTATTAAATTTATGGCCTCCAAAATCCAAATGTCAAGTTCATTTTTATAGATATGTATCCAAAGTATTATTTCACCTATATAAAATATAAAAATCACAATAAACATAAATATAATTATTATTTAACAAATGTGCTTAATTAAGCGGATTAATGAAACTATAAATGTAAAATGATTAATTTTTCTTTTAATAAATGTGCATTTTTTAGTCTTCATCATTAATTCTGGAAATTTTACAAAATATTTATAATTTCAAGAAATATAAAATTTTTGGATATTTATAATAAATCCCTAAAAATTTCTGAATTTTACAAATTGGTCACGCGGAGTCTGCTAACCTAAATTTTCAAGTTCTGTCCGCGAGACTTTTTTTTCTAACAGACAACCTTTCCGAATTCTGATTGAGTTAAAATTTTACAGTTTCGTTAGTACATATGTATAGTATCTTCACAAAAATATTCAATCCAAAATAATGATTTTATCTATATAAAATAATAGTCTAACCAAACAGCTCTTAAAAGGATCCCAAATACATGCTTTAATTTATTTTCATCAAAACAACATAATCTCAAAGTTCTGATACCATGGTAAGGTTTTAGGGTTAGCACGGAAGAATTCATATGACTGAAATATAAAATTTTCTTCTAAAACCACTATAAGGATCGTGATTATACCGTTATTTATGTAAATAAATATACTACTAAATTAATCTCTATTAATTTTAATATGCATGCAATAAATTTTATTTATCAGTATAAATAATATTTACTAAAAGTAAAACATACATTGATGTGTTTATTATTTTTCTTGAGCCTTTTGAATATTCTCATTGATTTTTCCCTTACAGTAGTGCACCAAGCTCCACCTCTAGTTGGCACACTAGCACTCATCTACGAACAAATTACTACCACTTTTGAGAACAAAAGAAAAAAATACTTTTCTTTTCTTGAATTTTGAAGTCTTAGATTTGATCTCCAAGAGATAAACTTTCTTGGAACAACTTGGAACAAACAAGATAGGAAAAATAATTCACAAGTTTCGACCAAAAGGAGTAGTCGTGGCTCTTAGTCGAATATCACCCATTACTTATAGGGTGGGATTACTTTGTTGTATCTCAATACAATAAGAAAAACTCCAAGATCTTTCCAAATCAAATTAGGTCTTTTAAAGGTTCTTTCCAAAATAAATTAGGATACTTAATTAAATCATGAATCCTAATTAAATAAAGACTTCTCTATTTAATCTTAATTAGGACACTAATTAATTTGGGTGATAGCCCACTAAATTAAAGCCCAATAGATTAAGTATTATTATGACCCAATAATTAATTAACAATGAATTAAATTTACATTTAATTTAATTTAATTTATTTAATAAAAATATCAAATATTTATTTAAATAATTAAATCTAATTTTTTATATTTCGATTTTATTAATCAAATTAATATTTATGAAATATCTCAATTATCCTAATCAAATTAGGAAACGCTTAAATAATCATTTATTAATTAACTCTTTAATATTTCATCTCCATGATATTTCACAAACTATGGATAATCGCGTAGTAGCAATCATGACCCCTAGTCGATGAATGAAGTGGGAAAACATGTGAATATGTTAGAATACACTTCGAGCATGTCATCTCAATCCTTCCGATATTTAGGTTTCTTATCGAGTCAGAGATCATGGTAAGGTTGAATCCTTATACTCGACATATCGTTAAACTCAATATTTTATAGATGTTGTGTTCTGTATTTTCCGCTCTTCCCGCGTGCTTTTGATGCGTACGTAAGGTGCCAAAACACGTACAAATGCCCCAAGATCCATGTTCCAATGCTTCCTATAAATAAAACATAAAAGAAACTACAAATACATTAAATAGTACAGAATTTAATCAAAATAGTAAGCTAAGAATGCATGAATAAGTGGGTATAAACCGCACTTATCAAACACCCTCAAACTTAAGATTTTGCTAGTCCCAAACAAATGACAAAATAAAAACTAAATAAACAAAAATTAAAAAATTAACTAGGCCACTTTCGTAGGGATCACGATTGCATTTAGCGTATGCAACAAGCTTTTAAACCCCTAGGCATCCCTAATGGACGAGTTATAGTCTCGTGAGGGCTTACAGCGACAATACCCACAAACGCCATTCACAAACATGCAATCAGGCAAAAATATAATAATAATAATATTGAAAAGAAAATAGTCCTGATAGTTATACATAATGTTGTCCTCAAAGAATGCTTGTTAATGAAATCAGAGAACCTTCAAATTACGCAGTGCAACTCAAATCCAAGCTCTTGAATAAATTATCTAAGCCTGACTCACAGTGTATGTGTGTAAAGGTTTTGTTCACAGCTCGACTATTAAGTAAGCAAACTCAATGATTTTATCTCGAATATTGGGATCCGATGGGTCAAACCTACCTAGATATCTCAAAGGTACTATGTATTTGCCTTTCTGTGCTCATTATGGTATGATTTTATTTTCTAATTTTTTTTCATTTTTTGTTTCAACACACTTACCCTTTAAGGTAGTATTTCTCCTTATGGTGGTCCTAACACTCACCCACAGACAGCTTCACGCTTATCAGTTATAGGTGGTTTAACTTTTTTTTATCATACCATATATCATAACACTAGCATATTGAGATAGATATCTAAGCAAACGGTCATTCATGAGCAAGCAATTTCTTCTATTAGTCACTTTGCCAACTACCTAGGTTCTTACTGTTAAAAATCTATTATTAAGTGCTTATGAGTCTAACTTAGATCACCTACTCAAGGCATCAGATAAAAATTAATTGGAGCTTATCGTTTCTAAAATTTCATCTAAAGCAAACAAAATTCATCATTAGACTTATGCTTTACTATCAAGGAATAAAAATAATTTTTTTTAAATAGCAGGAACTATCACTACATGCACACACCTCCAAACTTAAAACTTGCATTGTCCTCAATGAAATAAAAATTTAAAGAAACAAAATTAAGGAACAACACTATCGTGCATGGAGTTGATCAGGCTCCTACTGGTCAGAATTGGGTTGCGCGGACTTTGTGTGTTTCGTGCTACCGGCATAAATAACATGCAAACTAAAAAATAAATAATAGCACACAATAAAAAAATTAAAATAAAGAAAATAATAATAAAACAAATGCAATGGTTGCCTCCCCGCTAGCGCTAAGTTTAACATCTTCAGCCAGACGCAACCTCCCAAATGGTCATGGTGGCTTCTTCTTTGGTATCCACTGACTGTTGTGACACGAAAAAGATAGCTTGGTGGGCTGTGGCAGTTTATCTAAATACCCCTTTCTGTTGATTGGCCATGGAGGAAGCAATCTGCCCAATCTGTGCTTCTAAAGACTTCATTGTTGCCCCTATATTTTCCATGTGTGTCTCAATATTGTTCAGCTTTGACTTATTCTTCTCAAACCTTGCTGATGTATTAGCAACAAACGTGCTCATGAAATCTTCTAAAGAAGACTTCTGCTCAACTCTTTGATAATCGAAGTCAGATGAAGGTTGCAAGGCATTTTCTGTATTAGCATATGACAGGTTTGGATGATAACGGGTAGGCACATGATTGCCTCTATAGTTGTTGAAGTTACGATTTTTCACATATTGGACTTGCTCAAATCATCCGTCAGGTAAAGGCAGTCTATTAGCAGTAGTAGCTTCAATAGATGGTTGGCCTTGTTGTTTGGGGAATGCTACTAGCTGAGTCGTGATGGATGACATTTGAGTTTTAAGTGCAATAATATGATCCACCTCATATCTACCGGCCACCTTAGTCACAGTCGGGCGTTCACCTGGCCATTGATGGTTATTAATAGCCATCTCCTCTAATAAAGCATAGACGTCTCAATAGATTTACTGAATAAAATTCCTCCAGCAGCTGCATCTACCGTGGTTCTATTAGGACCATTCAACCCATTGTAGAATAACTGAATATGAACCCAGTCATCGAAATTATGCTGTGGGCATCTCCTGAGTAGATCCTTAAAGCGCTCTTAGGCCTCATACAAATTCTCAGTCTCCAACTGCCTAAATATACTAATTTATGTTCTCAGTTGGGTTGATTTAGCTGGTGGAAAGAACCTCACAAGAAATTTAGTAGCCATGTCCTCCCATGTCAGGATGCTTCCCATTGGTATCGAGTGTAGCCAACCCCTCGCATTGTCCCTTAAAGAGAATGGGAATAAACGTAGCCTGATGGTTTCTTTAGTGACTCCATTCATCTTTATTGTATCTGCCATATCCAAGAACATCCGTAAATGTACATTGGGATCCTATGTAGCTAAACCCCCAAACTGATTCTTTTAGACCATATTGATCAATGAAGGTTTCAGCTCAAAGTTAGCATTGATTGGTGGGTGCACAATCCCAGAATAGTTATCATCTACGACCGGCTTGAAATGATCTATGATTGCTACCTGGCGTGGGTTGTTCTCTCGATTTTCAGCCGCCATTGCTTCTTTTTCAAGTTCCTTCACTTTCCTTAGTCTCCTCGCTGTTCTTTCTATTTCAGGATCAAACAAGAAAGAGTTGAGACTTGTGGATCTTCACATTCATTGAAGCACAGAGAAAAAAAAAATCAATAATCAAATAAAAACAAAACAAAAATAAACTTAAAATAAAAAAAAAATAAAAATAAAAAAATATAAATTAAAGCTAAGGTTACTTAGTAATAGTATTAATGAGAATTAAATAAACAATCCCCGACTATTAGGTTTGGTGCTCGGATTGCCGATCCGGATAGTATTTATGTGTGATTCATGAATACGAAGAATGTCTTTTCCATAATATTACTTATTTAATGGTAGCACCTCTTGTCTTTTATATACATATTCAATCTAATTATGATTAGATTGAAACTAAATATGATTTAGTGATACGTGTATATTAGATAAAGACCATGGGCTTTACTTACAACGTAGTTTGTAATTGACATTGGGAAGCGTCACTATAAGTTGTATATCCTTAAATAAAGTTCATGGTCAAGGTTTACTAACACAGGACGGTTCGTAAAATCCGTTGAGACCAGTACATGTCGTATATCGTGACTTGGTCCGATGGTTTATCCTAATGAACCATGAGTCTCGGGAGACTCGTATAGAAATATAGGTGTTTATTTGATAAACACTGAACGACTCATTGAAGATTTCCTAATAGATGGTACACCAACGTCAATATGAATCTTCTCGAGTTGAGCGAGCATAGTGATCCTTCGACTTGAGATACCACAGTGGATATATGAGTTATCCTCCACACTTTGATGGCAGTCACGTCACCGATCTATTTAGATCAGACCTCCGCTTGTTCGTTGGGTGTGGACTGATGCTAATGATATCCAGTGCGTATCAAGATAGAATTCGCCAGTCCTGTGTACTGGGCATAGACATCCTACACCTGTTTGTGATCTAGTAAATCCACGGCCATGGTATAACTTTGGAAGCAAGTTCCGAGTGTTATTTAGAGATCGTAAATTTGAAAGTCGACTATATTATACCATAAGGATTTGAAGTTCTTATCAATATCCCAGGTATAATATGGATAGCTTGTGACATAGGGATTATACGTATGAAATGACCTCGACTTGCATAGTTTAGCGAGATTATCCGTGGTCATCATAATTCATGAGTGGGTGAATTATGGACACGAAATTGGATTTCATCACGGATAAACCTAAACTTAGAGAGTCCCACAATATGAAGTGTACTCGCTGAGCACTTGGGCAACGCGTTATGAATAATACAGATTATTCATAATGCTTCACTGGGTTAAATGAGTTAATTCAAATTGTTTAAACGGTTAAACGAAAACACATGCATAAGGGCATTTTTGGTCAATCGTAATTATTGTGTATTTGTATTTGATACATAATTAGATTAGAGACACATTAATTAATTGTCAAATGAGACTTTTACATATGCCATTAATATATGTATTTGTTATTTAATGTAAATAAAAATACATATATAATAATAATTATATTAATTAATTATTTAAATATTTAAATGTTAAATATTTGAATAATTAAATGATATACTTTTTCCATAATTGTTATGAAAAATGTTTGATTATTATTGGTTACAAATGGCATGATTTTATTAAGCTTTAAGTATGCAAATTTGATTTGTCAAATTAAAGCTTATTATATTTAATAAGATTAAATTACAAAAATGACCATTTTACCCCCTAGAAAGTCAGTTAGCCTTCTTTTAAATTGAAAAAAATCTTGTTTTATTCATAATTCAATCCTCCATGGCCGAAACTTCAAAAGAAAAAAGCTCTCAAATTTGTTTGATGAAACAAAATAAGAAAATCAAGAAAATCAAGAAAAGCTTAAGGAAACAAGGAGAATTAAAGGTAATTATTTATATCCCTAAGCTTGGAAAGCATGTTTCTTGTTCTTGATTTACTAGAATAGTTCTAGGGTTTACTTACTTCTTATAAATTGGGGATTTTTTATTTGGAGGATGGAATTGAAGGCTTGGTGCATGTGTGAAGTTGATTTGAATGATATTAGTGTAATATTTGTTCAATTTGATCATTTGATGATGTGTTGCCATTCTAGAGTATATGACCACTCTTGTAATGCCTAGAATTGTTCTTGGGTGCTTCATTGGTGGTGACTTGGATTGGTGTTGTGATTAATTTGATTGATGTTGAAAAAGTTAGATTAAAGTAAAAAAAATTGATTATTTTTGTTATAAAATCAGAACTGGAAAAAATGGGTTTATTGTGATGAAAATAATGTCATATGAATGTATTGGATGTGTTTTGGGTGTTGGAACAATTTCCAGAAATTATTTCGGAATTGAAATATGCGAAAACGGCGAAAAACGGCATTACCGGGTGACTTTTGAGCCAATCGGGTGACGACTGTCCAAACAGTGAATTGGTCACTGTTCGGAAAGCCCATGAACTGCCCTAATACTGTTGGGGCTGACCTGGGCAGCCCTCATGTGTATTGGATGGTCGGTTCGGTCAAAAACGTGTTTTATGCGATTTTACGAAAAAACATTTTTCGTAAAAGTTTCACGATGTTTCTTAACTATTTATGTCGTTATTTGATATCGAATAAGTATGTTTAGGTGAAATATGAATGAATTATTTATATTGGATATTGAATAATTTATTCGGTAATTTAAAAAGTTTTAAAATTACGATTTCACCCGAACTGCGAGCTTCCGCTGCGCCCGCGCCAAAACCCTTACAAAAATGGTATCAGAGCAGGTATGATCCTTCATCCATTACATTTGTCATGCTTTATATATGATATATAATCCAATTTTCATGTTTGCACATGCATGTAATTTGGATATTTCTTGACTTTTCGGTTCTACGCTAACGGGAAACGTAACGAAAATTTAATCGTTAAGTTAAGTTATGTTTTCTAAGGTATAATTGAACTATTTAGAAGTTGATCTAGATTATATTCTGCATTTGATGTGGAGCTAAGCTTTCTTGAGAAATGTCCCCGCTTAAATAAGGCAGTAGAGTGACATGTATTGGATACATGTATCTTGGTCCGTCTTTTCAATACGGTTTATGGGTATCTTTCTATGGCTGCATCCGAGAAAGTGCCAAAGCAGTTTGGGTGTAGTTGATAGAATTTTATCCATGCCGGATGTATATTTGATACTAGACAAATTCAAGTGAAAGTGGAAATCCTGAACGTGCCAAAACTGTCAGGACTACATCGGTAGCTTGAGTTTGTCATTGGCAAGTGAAGCCTTGATACGCCTCATTGTGAATGTTCCAAAGCTGTCATAATGAGAAATGGTCAGGACCAAAATTCAGAGTCACAGTGAGTCTGATTGACAATGAGTTGTCTACCTAATGAATATAAAAGTTGTGAATCGTGCCAAAGTGAGATCGTGCCAAAGTTGTGAATCGAAATATATTCATGGGGTCCACCTCTCACTATAGAATTCGATTTAATTATTGAATTCCCATTTTCCGTTGGGGATTACGGTTTTATGTAAAGTAGTGGGAGACACTGCTGGTTAAAAATCCATGACTAAAGCAGTGTGTAATGTTATGGAAATTACCATATGTTTGTTTTCCTTTATTCTATATTGTTAATAGAATTATACTTCTAATCTATTGCATGCATATTATTTGAATATGTTTTCTGGCTTCACTTTTGGTTGTGTATTTCTAGAATAGGTTCTAGAATGTAAGTTGACTTGGATATTGTTAGATTAGTTAAAACCATCGGGAACTGTTGTTCCGATTTTATTGAAAATCAAGATGGTTAGTGACTTAGTTACTAAGTCACGATAAGTAATCTAAATAGATATCTGTTTTAGGATATAATTGTCTAGAGAGAATAGTTTCTTGTGAGGTAAGGATTGACGTGAATTAGTTCATGTCTCGAGATTCTTGACTGGTATTAAGAAAACTCCATTAGGTATTTTGTTTATCTTATAATGACGTTTCTTGGCTTTAGTGACTTTTAGAAGTCACATGTTTGACACAGTTTGCTAATCAATTATTTGCCATTGTTGTGAATAATTGAAAGCAAATTATAAAGCTAAAGAAAGGAGATGTGTATAGTTGTGTGTTAAGAATATCGATTCACACAATACGATAATTGTAGGTATTGGATACTAGATCTCCCATCTAGTTATTTAAAATAATGTTTAATGATTATTTTGATATTTGATATCAGAACTTGCGACTATTGGATAGTTACCTGCTCTTTATAAACAATTGTTACATATTTTAATATGACTAGTAGTGTCATTGATGAAGAGATAAATATTAAGAAAAATATTCAGTTAACTAAATAACTTATAACAATGCTTTATGAGATTTTATCGCATAAGCATTAAATGCTTATTCCGTATGGTAAAGGATGGTCCGATACAAGATCACACCACATATCCTTATCCATTTAATGAATATTGTACTCAGGAATGTCAGTAAATCTCATTTAACCAATGATTGTCATTGGACCATAAATTTATTAAACTAATACTTTGGAAGTATGTAGTTTAATGAATTATAAATTACCTTGGATAGTTTTCTTTACTTCGTAACTTAGTTAATGAGTTGTCATGACTTAGTTGCGTGTTTCTAAAAGTATATATATATTGAACGTCTTGAATGGTTCGAGAACTTTCAATATGTTTCTGATGAAACGAGGATAGAATATTTTGAATGGTTCAAAGATATTCTATTTGAAGTGTTGAAAACTATAATTTTAAAATTCATCGCGAGTCTTTGAATTGTTCAAGGGCGTTTGATATGATCAAACATATGAATTTTTGGTAATTAGCTATAAAGTTGTTTAATGAATATGATTCTTACACAATATGATTCTTTTACGGTTCCATCGTGATGGAATTGATCAGTGGGAGAAATCGAATCTTATATGATATGATTCGTTTGCTATTGAGTATTACTGAATTAGTTTTAATACTCTTGGGGTTATGCTCCAGTTATACTAATTCATTCTTTTAATTATTGTTCCATTAGTTTATACTATTACGTATATGATATGTATAGGTAGAAAATTTGAATCTTGAACAATTTGAGATTTGAATATTTCTTTTGTATAATGGTTATATAATTGAAAGTACTTGCGACTCGGAGGTACAAGTAAAAGTTTATCATTTATTCTATTTAATAGAATATTATATTCTATTTGATAGAATATCTTTTCTATAATCCCGTGTAGTAAAATTATTTTATTACTTGGTGTGTAACATGTTGACAATTGTAGAAAAACTTGACTTATTGAAGTCAAATGTGAAAGTGATAAACTATAAATGGAACTACATAATTAATTAGATGAAATGACCCTACGATATCTTCCGTATAAGTTTAATAGGATGTCAGAATCATTTACAAAGTATTTGATACTTAATGGTTCTGTTGTTTTCTTATTGAAGAAAATTATCCTATAACTTATAGTGGGAGCGATATTTGATATCGATTTCAGAAGTTAGCATTAAAACATAGATCTAAGATTGTTCCTAGCTTACTACGATCAAGTTTTGAACTTGATTGAGCTTTCGTTATGGATCGTTCATAAAATGTGCAAATTATTTGCGCAGCAAAAGCAAAATGAGCTTGATAAAAGTTTGACCTTTATAGTATGACAGTGAGAAAAGTTATACTCAGTGATCTATTGTAGATTTTGAGAAAACTTGTCTCAAGTCACACAACTGAACAATTAAAGATTTATTGGTCAATGTTGATATTAAACAATGTATTTTGGCTAAAGAATGGTGTTCCCGAATGTTTTCTTCGAATGGGAGATCCGTTGTGGTTTCTTTGTTTGAATAGTTCATTCTAGAATGGCCCTAGAGTTTATATTTTGCTAAGATCACAGTTTGATATACTAGCTTATATAGCCTATTGTAGACTTAGTTAAGCTTTCCGAAAATCTGTGTTCTTTAATTTTGATACAGTCAAATTGTCTGATTTTATCAAAGCATAGAGAATACATATATGATAATAGGGTCAGTGGGAGCATACAAATTTGTTTCTAGTGTTGTATATCATAATGACATTATCATTATTAATGTAATAATGAAATGTTTTTGAGGTAAAAGGTTTACCTAAGTCTTCTTTTCTCCGTGATAGTAGTGGGAGTAGTCTCTGTTAGATTTGATATAAAGTTTCATATATGATATAAAACTAAGAGATTTGTGAGAAACTCCTATTAGTCATGCATTAGATATGATCTAATAAAGGACACAACAAGACTATTTGTATGACAGTTAGTATAACTGTTTAACAGTTAGTGTGTCTCTTGTATATAGTATTAATCTTTCGTAAATGATGATTCATTTGTCGAAAGAGAAATTGATTAGAATGTCTAGTCAATTTGATGCATCATATGATGATAGCATAATGAATACTGTATTATATGCGATTAAAGATATCAATTTAATCGTAATAGTTATGAGCTATTTTGATATGCTGCAGATCATAGGATGTATCTTGAAACATGTTCTTTCTTATCTTTGAGATATTAAGAACAAGTTTCTTATTCATGCAGAATATAATCCGCAACCATTAAGGTCAGATTAATTTTGAGTCTAATTATGATGTTAGATGGTCTACGTCATATAAAGTCAGAAAAGATGCAGTGGGAGTGTCACAGTTGATTCTACTGTATTAGTGGAATTAGTTGTAACTTATGAAGTACTGACTTATGAAGTTGCATAGTGACCTTATAGATTAGAAGTTTGATATTAGTGTTGTGCTTGCGGTTGTCTGCAAAGTATTTTGGATTTGATCCTTAAATCCATAGACAACTTAATAGCTATAGCACAATATTGATATCACATCTAAGTCATATTGATGTAGAACTTGGGTTTTACAAAATATGAATGATGATGGTTAAGGGAAACAATTGAGTTTGTTGGACAGACTCAATATGTTATAGCGACCCTACTTCCTGTTGCCTACCTCTTGAGTGCTAGGTGAGGTCTTGAGGGCCATGAGTATGTGATGCACATTGAGATATGTATATGATACAGTGGATTGGCACTAGATCAAGTGGGAGAAATTGTTAGGGTTGGTGCTCGGAGTGCCAATCCAGATCATATTTATGTCTGATTCATGAATACGAACAATGTATTTTTCCATAATATTACTTATTTAATGGTAGAACCTATTGTCTTTTATATACATAATCGATCTAGTTACGATTAAATATCTAATTATGATTAGATTGAAACTAAACCTGATTTAGTGATACATGTATATTAGACAAAGACCCTGGTCAAGGTTTACTAACACAGGTCGGTTGTAATGTATTGCGCAGTTGTAATGTAGTTTGTAATTGACATTGGGAAGTGTCACTATAAGTTGTATATCCTTAGATAAAGTTCCTGGTCAAGGTTTACTAACACGGGTCGGTTCGTAAAATCCGCTGAGACCAGTAAATGTCGTATATCGTGACATGGTCCAATGGTTTATCCCAATGAACCATGAGTTTTGGGAGACTCGTATAGATATGTAGGTGTTTATTTGATAAACACTGAACGACTCACTGAAGATTTCATAATAGATGGTACACCAACGTCAATAAAAATCTTCTCGAGTTGAGCGAGCATAATGGTCCTTCGACTTGAGATATCACAGTGGATATATGAATTATCCTCCACACTTTGATGGCAGTCACGTCACCGATCTATTTAGATCAGACCTCCGATTGTTCGTTGGGTGTGGACTGATGCTCATGATATCCAGTGTGTATCAAGATAGAATCTGTCAGTCCTGTGTACAGGGCATATGTATCCTATGCGTGTTTGCGATCTAGTAAATCCATGGCCGTGGTATAACTTTGGAAGCAAGTTCCGAGTGTTATTTAGAGATCGTAAATTTGAAAGTCGACTATATTATACCATAAGGATTTGACGTTCTTATCAATATCCCAGGTATAATATGGATAGCCTGTGACGGAGAGATTATACGTATGCAATGACCTCTACTTGCATAGTTTTGCGAGATTATCTATGGTCGTCATAATTCATGAGTGGGTGAATTATAGACACGCACTACAAGAAAAAAGGCCTTTACTGACACTAAGGTTAGTGACACTAGGCTAAAAGTGTCAGAAACGACGTGTAAATGGGCCTATTTCCGTGTTTTTCACTTAAATATCAATAATTACTGACACTATGGTATCAGCGATTTTAGTGTCAGTAATTACTATTACAATAGTATCAGTAAGAAATAAAAAAAAAAAAAAACGCGTAGTCGTCTGGAGTCGAACCAACACCTCGCGGAAGTGACGTTTTTCGCATATATTACTGACACTAGAGTATCAGTAAATTTAGTGTCAGTAATTAATGATACCTTAGTATCAGTAAAAAAATTAAAAAAAAAAATTATTTCCTTAAGTCTGCTGGGACTCGAAATTGTAACCATTGATATAAATTTTTTTTTTATTGTAAGGCTTTACCACTGGGCCAAATCGTGACTTTTGTTCCTTAAACCGCGGTTTATAAAAATATATATGTATTTGTCGGGTCAAAACCTGAACCGTAGTTACCAAATCAATCTTAGTAATTTAGGGTTCCTCTCATTCCCACCTTTTTTTTCATCGCGCAGCCTTTGTTTCCCCCTTCTTTACTCTCAAATATGAATCTCTCATTACAAGAAATTCTATGTTTTGTGGCAAAAATTTAATGGGGAAATAAATTCGTCATTAAAAATAATATTTAAATCCATTTTATTTACAGACCCATTTTTTGACATTTTTGAGCACAATACTCTTACAAAACCCTAACCCTCCATGTTTTTCCTCCACCAAAACGAAACACAGACCCAATTTCAAACCCCCACCCCCCATTTTCGACTTCCTCTTCACTAACCATTTCTTCTTCATAAAAAATCCTCCTGACTACCTGTTCGTTTCCTACCCCCAAGCATCGACATCAAAAATTCACACTTCTTCAAAATTCCCAAACATCTCCACGACCGGCTAGGCATACGTCTGCGATTCCCGATGGCAACAAGACTTCTAGGCAAGCCATGGTTCAACTCCCCTCTCCAACAGAACCCCTGCTTCACTCCAAAGGTATATTTTTTTGCATTTTGCATTTTTATTTTCGAGTCTCATTTGTCAGGTAATTTTTAGATCTAATGTAAATCCAACTGATGTGTGTTGATTTTGTGTTTCAATGCATCATTTACTCTTGTTAATTAATTTTTGAATTGGGTTTTTAATTATCCATTAGTGCTTTTCTGGGCAAGTTTTGCTGTTAGTTTTTAGGTTTAAAAAATTAGATTAATCGGCAGTTTCTTATTGGAATTTTCAGTTGTGGACCCTGCATGTTATTTATATGCCTTGTTTAAAGTGATAAAGAAGCCCCAAGATTATCTGAGAGTGGTTTTCAATTTTTGGTATGCATTTTAATCACAAGATTTTGGATTCCATCTGGTTTGAGCGTAAGTGGCTGTAAGTTTGTTCACGTGGTTGCCTTCTCTGTGTGAGAAGTTTGCCAAAAACAACTCTTTTTACTCTTTTTGGAGTAGTTTGACTAATTTTCTAAGCTTGACTCATTTCAATTTGTACAGTGATTTGCTTATAAGAGTTGAGTGAGTTTCTAATATGTTTATTTACTTCGCAAAATAATATGTTCTGCTAACTCTTTTTGATTCATTTTTGATATTCTTATTCATACTTTTCTTGTCATCGATAAAATCTAGCTTATCATCTAGTTTTAGAAATTTTCACCGTGTTATGACTGCTTCTTGATTTCATGGAAACATGGTGACTGAATTATCCTAACAATTATGTACTGGGATCTTAAGTTATATTGGGACAATTTTAGCTGCTTGTATTCACGAGAGTCTTATTTTTATATTAATCTTTTTGCAAATTTATTAGCTTGGATGAATAATTTTTTCATTTTTTATTTTTAATTTAACTGCTGTTCAGGCTTGGAAGCTCCTCGAAATAGCTTGGAACTGCAATTAGAAACTTCTAAGAGCTATAGTGTTGTAGGAGATGCGCCGGTAATTTTTTTAATACATTATCTTGGTTCTAACATATAAAGTTGTTCTAATTTTCTTGAAATGAGGGTCATCTGTGAAAGTGTGGCTTTTGTGATATGCATAACATGGTGCATTTGAGACTGGACTGTTGGTTGAAAAGGACTACTTTTAGACTTCATATCTTTTGAGTATCAGGGGTAACACTCTCTCTTGGTTTGGCTTTGATCTTTATTGCATATTTGTGGAGCTTTTTGACAGAATATTTGATCATCTTTAAGAATGTCATGCCATTCTTGTGGGTGAAAGAATGACTTATGACCTACTTTAGAGGCTTAGACTCCCATATTTGTATTATCTTTCCATGTAGTAGTTGCTTAATCTAAACCTGTATCTCCTTCTGAAAATTGCCAAGACCTTCCACAAAGTCAACGTTTCAGATGTCATGACTATAGTGATGTAGTTGATATGGTTCAAGATGCGTATGAGCAATGTGATAAAGATCATAGCTCAATTTCAAGTTATGTAATCCAGATTTTTATTACCCTTTCTTTCTTATTTAGCTTTCACTGGGTGCTTCTTGCAATTGACATAGTACGACGCACGATATATTATCTGGATCCTAAGGGGAATAATCCTACTGATGAGTTGATGCAAATTGTTAATCAGTTAAGTTATAGTTGTTTTCTCTTTATTTTAACATTGGGTTTATTGTTGCATTATTTATATGATATCCAATTATAATTTTTTGTAGGGGAATTAGAGTGTATCAATCTTTACATTCTAATAATAAGAGCGGTAGTGTGACTTGGGTATCTGTGAAGGTACAAAGTTATGATATATATATATATTTTTGTGATATGCAACAATGAGAATATTTAGAATATGTCTAAATGAACTAATATTGATATGATAATTCTTTTTTATAGTGTCCAATGCAGCCTGGAAGTTTTGAATGCGGTTATTATGTGATGAAATACATGCAGCAAATTGTGCTGATGGGTTTAATTTGGTGGGTTAATTTGTTTTATTTGTGAGTTTTGCTAGTGGGTAAGATTGCTTTGAGACTTGAAAGTTAAAACAATCATGATGTAAAATATTCTATTAACAGTGTCTCGATGTTCTCTATGTCAGACATGAACTTGGAGATAGTTTTTTACCTGATGAAGTTTTGCCATGTTCTGATTGATACTTGTTGAAACCTTTGGGGGATATGGCACCTGTCATCTGATGTGCTTTGAGGTGCAGCATGAATGCTATGGAAGCAGTATTTGATATATTGAGATCTAACATGTTTATCTCATCTATTTTTATGGCAATTACCTGGAATGTTACATTCTAGTACATTTTGAGCTTTGAACTTTTAGTTTCCAGGAATTCCATAATGAACAACTATCTTGTCATCTTGATTTGCTTCCTGCATTTGGAAACAGTATTAGATCATGTCATCTGATAAACTTGTTATTATGGATGCCATTTGGTTTTTTATATGCATGCTCTTAGGTTGTTGGTATGGTTATTGTCAATAAGTGCTTTATGTGACAAAAATTAGATTAGGGTTATATTTTGTATTTTTATTTGGATGTATTTAATGTTTTTATTTATGAAGATATCGATTTTTTTTGGAAGTCTATCTAATTCTTAACATTTGGTTTATAATTTCAGATTTTGTGCCAGATATCATATTGTTGGGGGATTGTTGCAGGCTTCTCAACAAGTATCATGAATTTTGGTGGGGGCATGACATTTTGATGGGACTTTAAGAGTAGTTTTTGAAATATATATATATGTTAATTTAAAGATTGTCTATGGAGTTTTTGTATTCATCATGTGATACTGTTGAATTGATTAATACGATTAATCTATTATATTGCGAATTTTATATAAATGTAATTTTTTAGTTTTTTATTTCATTGAGTTGGTATATATATCAAATTCCATTTATATAAAATTCAATTTCGTGCAATATAAATGTAATTTTTTAAAGCATGAAAAATTGATTATTTTTGTTACAAAATCATAACTGAAAAAACTGGGTTTATTGTGATGAAAATAATATCATATGAAAGTATTGGATGTGTTTTGGGTGTTGGAATAATTTCCGGAAATAATTTCGGAATTGAAATATGCGAAAACGGCGAAAAATAGTGAATTGGTCACTATTCGGGAAGCCCATGAATTGCCCTCATACAATTGGGGCTGACCTGGGTAGCCCTCATGTGTATTGGGTGGTCGGTTCGGTCAAAAACGCATTTTATGCCATTTTGCGGAAAAAACATTTTCGTAAAAGTTTCGCGATGTTTCTTAACTATTTATGTCGTTATTTGATATCCAATAAATATGTTTAGGTGAAATATGAATGAATTATTCATATTGGATATTGAATAATTTATTCGGTAATTTAAAAAGAATTAAAATTACGATTTCACACGAACCGCGAGCTTCCGCTGCGCCCGTGCCAGAACCTTAACACTGGAAACGACGCCAAAAACTTGTTGCGATATTTTATATCGTACCGCAAGTGTACGGTGTAAAGTTTTAGTAGCCATGTCCTCCCATGTCCATATGTTTCCCATTGTTATCGAGTGCAGCCAACCCCTCGCATTATCCCTTAAAGAGAATGGGAATAAGCGTAACCTGATGGTTTCTTTAGTTACTCCATTCATCTTTATTGTATCTGCCATCTCCAAGAACCTCCGTAAATGTACATTGGGATCCTCTACAGCTGAATCCCCAAACTGATTCTTTTACACCATGTTGATGAATGAAGGTTTCAGCTCAAAGTCGTTAGCTTGATTGGTGGGTGCACAATCCCAGAATAGTTATCATCTACGACCGGCTTGAAATGATCTCTAATTGCCACCTGGCGTGGGTTGTTCTCTATGTTTTCAGCCGCCATTACTTCTTTTTCCAATTCCTTTTCTTTCCTTAATCTCCTCCCTGTTCTTTCTATTTCAGGATCAAATAGGAGAGAGTTGAGACTTGTGGATCTACGCATTCACTGAAGCACAGAAAGAAAAAAACATCAATAATCAAATAAAAACAAAACAAAATAAACTTAAAATATAAATTAAAGCTAAGGTTACTTGGTAATAGTATCAATGAGAATTAAATAAACAATCCATAGCAACGGCGCCAAAAACTTGTTGCGATATTTTATATCGTACCGCAAGTGTACGGTGTAAGAATTTAGTAAAGATGAGTGAAAAAGTGTCGAACCCACAGGGATTGTGTTCAACTCACACTAAGTATTATAACTGATAATCCTAACTTTATTTAGAAAACAATTAATAAATGTTAAACTAACTAAATAAGATATAAAATATTTAAGTAGGAGAAACCAATACGAGAGAGATTATATAGTCTGATTTCACCTAGTTATCCCCTATATGTTTGTCATGTCAATCAATCCTTATTCAGTTGCATTGTTTAAAAGTCAAGAATCCTAAAGAATTCCACTCCATCTTCCGAGCAATAGTGAAAAGATTATCAATTACAGATTTCAATATCCCTATAAAAATCTAGTAATCAATAATTCATTACGTTTTGTGATTCATTGTTAACGACTTCAAAGGAACAATAGATTCTCCTGAACTCTATAAAACTCCTAGGTTATATTCTCTAGATCCTATTCAAAATCCCTTTCTCCCGAGTGATATGACCGGTACGTAAACACACACGTATAACGTAAGCGCACGTATCGTTCAAGTAGTATAAAAAGTATCGATCCCACGAGGACTTAATACCTAATCTATTAATTTTATGAGGTCAAATGATTACTAGTATCTAACAGGTTGATTGATTGATTTGAAATGGTGATGATTTTAAATTTAAAAACAAGTAAATAAAATTGCACGAAAGTAGGTTTAAGAAAATTCAATATTAGGAAACTATCTAGGGTTGTGAATCTTTCTAATATCTTTTAAAAGATGAAGTGGTTATTTCATGTTTGTGTAATAAATCGGTTTACTAACCTGGAACACTAAATTATGAGAAAGCCTCTGTTGATGGTCAGACGCAAATACCCAGTATAACTCAATTGAACCATATGTCTATGTCAACCAAATTACCTGGATTCATTAAGTTTAAGTTCCAAATATGGCTACCCCCGCCTGACAGGTATATGTCTATCATGTAAGGAAATCTATTAAAGGGTTATCTATCCTCAAGGAAGATCGTGGGCTATTAAGTCTAAGGCTGAAACCTAAAATTCCTTTGTCAAGTTTATTTTAGATTTACCAGATCAATCTTATTAGTGGCCAATTAACAAGACGCATTATGCTTAAGACTTAATAAGTAAACTTTTAAATTACCCAAACTATAAAATAACCTCTTATAAACCGGTGATATTAGAAGTCATCACAACCCTAAATAACTAATTTAGTTACGATACATAACTAGGGCTAGTAAAATAAAAGACATAAATTAAAAATGCTGAAAAGTAATTACGGTAAAGTAAAAGCTGAAAAGTAAAATTACAATAAAATAAAATGCTAAGGTAAAATGATCAACTTTTACTATTTACTATTTAGATATCTCATTTTATAATATATTAACTTGTGATTATTTTACCAACCAGCCATATAGGCGGTAACCTGATTAAGTCCAATTAAGTCCATCCAGCCATAAAGGCGGAACCGAAATAAACCTGCCTTATAGGCGATAAGAAAATTAATTACCAACCGACCAATCTGGCGGTATCCTTGCTTAGTCAGGTTTAAACCAGATTAAAATGAATTACCAACCGACCAATATAGCGGTATCATTTTTAAGTTAAATTTTAAATAGTGAATATATTATAATTAAGGGAAATTAATCTAAATAGCAATAGTAAAAGAATTACCTTTCACCCTAGCAGGGGGAAGTTACCTCCTCATGGTTGAAAAGTAAAAACTGTAATAAGTAAAGAAAGTAAATTACTATTACTAATACTATTACAGAACGTAATTAAAATTAATTACAAAACTGAAATTAAAAGAAACTAGATAGAAAACTCCCTATTTACATCAGAGAATTCAGAGAGGAAGGTACATCTGAAACTGAAATTTCGAGCTCTATTTATAGGCGTCCATAAGTGCCACGCGTCGCGACGCCAAGTATATTCTTACGTCGCGACGCGATGCCGTGTCAACGTGTGATTGGCTGGTTTAAGATTCTTATCTGCCATGTGTCAATTCGGATAAATGAGTCAATAATTGAGCTAACGTGGCGACACATGGAGAAAGTGATTGTCGACACCGTAAGATTGTGACACGTGGCACGCTATGATTGGTTGATGATGATATGGCACTTTGACTCGGTCAACCGGTGATGTGGACGATGATGTGGCAGACATATGGAGTGACACGTGGCGACACGTGATGATGGCGATTGTCGGCACCGTAGGACGATGACACGTGGCACGGCGCACGTTAGCAGATCAGATGTGATGGTGACACGTGGCACAACACACGTTAGCAAAGTCGAACTTCTCAGATTCTGACATGTGGACCCGGCGCACGTTAGCATGGATCAGCGCACGTTAGGCGTCGCGACGCCAAAGGCTTGCGCGAAATGATGAAAATGCCATTTTGTCTGTTTTTCACTATTTTAGACCCAAATCACCTCTAGAGAGTCCTAAAACTTTATTTATCTACAAAATAACACAAAACACATCAAAATATTCATAAAACTCAAGAAACTCAAGAAACTATACAAAATATTAAGTTAAATGAGTGGGAAATAGTGATATAATTACCACTCATCATGATAGATTCTAAATATTCATCATCTCAATTTGTGACCAACAAACAAGAAGCATTAAAAACAAAAAAATATAAATAAACTGAATTATAACTTCATAAAAATCAAATGGCAATCAATACATAGGTTCAGGAATTAGTTACATCATCCTTTAGAATTATGGAGTTAGTTAATGGAATGTTGATGTGCAGCTTTTTGTTCACATAAAGCCCTACCAAAGTTTTGTTCCAAGACTTCTGCAAATGGAATGTTGATGTGCAGCTTTTTGAACACCTCCAGGAAACGAGCAAACTGCTTGTCCAGTTTGTTTTTCTGAAGACTCTGAGGAAAAGGTGGAGGTGAAGTGATTTGTTCTTTTTCCTTTGCTTATTTTTCCTCCATTTGTTGCTTTGTTTCTTTTGGAATATCTTCAATTGTTACATTGATTCCAACTTCTTTGTTGATTTCAGTACCGCTTTTTAACATGATGGCATGACATTGCTACTTTCCCATATTCCTTAGATTAGGCTTTGTGTTGCTAGGAAGGGTACCTGACGGTCTGTAACTCTGAGCATTGTCCAGTTCTCCCATTTGATTTTCCAGTGCTTTAATAGAGGCTGAATGGCTTTATTCAATGCTAATTGATTTTGAACCTTAGCTGCTAAAGCATCGTATTTTGCTTATTGCTTCTTCAACTGGGCCAACACTTCTATTATTCATGGTTCTTTTTCATGCTCCTGGCTTTTATTTGGTTGTTGGAATCCAGGTGGTGGATAGTTCTGCTGTTGGAATCCAGGTGGTGGATTGTTCTTTTGCCCTGAATTGTTGCTCCATGAAAAATTCGGATGATTCCTCCAACCTGGGTTGTAGGTGTTGGAATATGGATTGTTCCCCTGTCTGTTGAAATTATTGACAAAATTCACCGTCTCTTCAAGTTGGTTTGGTTCTGGTGCTCCTCCATATGGTGAACTTGTGGATCCAGTGGTAAGAGTCTCCATGAATTTGCATATCTGATCCAGCTTGGCGTTGACTGCTGTATTGGCTCCACTTTCATAAATTCCTGCAATTCTTTGAATCATGCTCATTTCTGTTGGCCACAAAGAATTGTTGTTGGCTATTTCTTTGATTGGATCCCAGGCTTGATCTTCTACTTTTGCCATTAAAGCTCCTCCAGCAGCAGCATCGATTGTGGTTCTCATCAGTCCAGAAAGTCCATTATAGAAGGTTTGGACTTGAAGCCATTTTGGAATCTCATGGTGAGGACATTTCCGGAGTAAATCTTTATACCTTTCCCAAGCTTCGTAGAGAGTTTCCGAGTCTTGTTACACAAAGGATGTGATGTCATTCCTCAGCTTTCCAATTCTAGCTGGTGGAAAGTACTTTGCAAGAAATTTGGTGGCTAAAGTGTTCCAAGTTATGATGGAACCTGCTGGTAGTGAATGTAGCCAAGCTTTAGCTTTGTCCTTCAAAGAGTATGGAAAAACCCGCAGTCTCAATGCTTCTTCAGCTCCTCGGTTGTAATTGAAAGTGCCACAAACTTCCAGGAAGTTGCTGATGTGGGTATTAGGATCTTCAGTTGCTTTCCCCCCAAACTGCACTGACTGTTGAATCATCTGAATGCATATTTTGATGTCACACGCATTTTCTGGTAAAGGAGGAAGTACAATACAGGAAATGAAGACGTCGACCACCGGAATGGTTCTGTCTCGAATGGGTATTTGTGGTGCAACTTCTAAAGGTTCAGGTTCCATGTTGACTAAAGCTTCTTGGCCTTCTCGCCTTTCCCTTCTCAACTGTCTGATGGTTCTTTCAATTTTTGGGTCAAGCGGTCGGAGTTCAAAGCTTCTGGTTTGTTTCATGTAGTTTCTGAGAACCTGAAACACAAGAAAACAAAAACAATAAGTAAAAAGAAATTAGATAAAAGTAAAGGTATCTAACCTCAAAACTAATAGTGAAAGATAAATAAGTCCCCGGTAAGGGCGCCAAAACCTTGACCGGTGTGTAAACACACACGTATAACGCAAACGCACGTATCGTTCAAGTAGTATAAAAAGTATCGATCCCACGAGGACTTAATACCTAATCTATTAATTTTATGAGGTCAAATGATTACTAGTATCTAACAGGTTGATTGATTGATTTGAAATGGTGATGATTTTAAATTTAAAAACAAGTAAATAAAATTGCACGAAAGTAGGTTTAAGAAAATTCAATATTAGGAAACTATCTAGGGTTGTGAATCTTTCTAATATATTTTAAAAGATGAAGTGGTTATTTCATGTTTGTGTAATAAATCAGTTTACTAACCTGGAACACTAAATTATGCGAAAGCCTCTGTCGATGGTCAGACGAAAATACCCAGTATAACCCAATTGAACCATATGTCTATGTCAACCAAATTACCTGGATTCATTAAGTTTAAGTTCCAATTATGGCTACCCCCGCCCGACAGGTATATGTCTATCCTGTAAGGAAATCTATTAAAGGGTTATCTATCCTCAAGGAAGATCGTGGGCTATTAAGTCTAAGGCTGAAACCTAAAATTCCTTTGTCAAGTTTATTTTAGATTTACCAGATCAATCTTATTAGTGGCCAATTAACAAGACGCATTCTGCTTAAGACTTAATAAGTAAACTTTTAAATTACCCAAACTATAAAATAACCTCTTATAAACCGGTGATATTAGAAGTTATCACAACCCCAGATAACTAATTTAGTTACGACACATAACTAGGGCTAGTAAAATAAAAGACATAAAGTAAAAATGCTGAAAAGTAATTGCGATAAAGTAAAAGCTGAAAAATAAAATTACAATAAAATAAAATGCTAAGGTAAAAGGATCAACTTTTACTATTTACTATTTAGACATCTCTCTTAATATAATATATTAACTTGTGATTATTTTACCAACCAGCCATTTAGGCGGTAACCTGATTAAGTCAAATTAAGTCCATCCAGCCATAAAGGCGGAACCAAAATAAACCTGCCATATAGGCGGTAAGAAAATTTAATTACCAACCGACCAATCTGGCGGTATCCTTACTTAGTCATGTTTAAACCAGATTAAAATGAATTACCAACCGACCAATATAGCGGTATCCTTTTTAAGTCAAATTTTAAATAGTGAATATATTATAATTAAGGGAGATTAATCTAAATAGCAATAGTAAAAGAATTACCTTTCACCATAGCAGGGGAAGTTACCTCCTCATGGTTGAATAGTAAAAATTGTAAAAAGTAAAGAAAGTAAATTACTATTACTAATAGTATTACAGAACGTAATTAAAATTAATTACAAAACTGAAATTAAAAGAAACTAGATAGAAAACTCCCTATTTACATCAGAGAATTCAGAGAGGAAGGTACATCTGAAACTGAAATTTCGAGCTCTATTTATAGGCGTCAATAAGTGACACGCGTTGCGACGCCAAGTTTGTTCTTGCGTCGCGATGCGATGATGTGTCAACGCGTGATTGGCTGGTTTCAGATTCAGATAATGAGTCAATAATTGAGCTGACGTGGCACTGACATGGCGATGTCATGGCACTGACGTGGCGACACGTGGCGAAAGTGATTTTTGGCATAGTAGGATTGCGACACGTGGCACGCTGTGATTGGTTGATGATGACGTGGCAATGACGTGTCACTTTGACTCAGTCACCGGTGATGTGGACGATGACGTGATAGACACGTGGAGTGACACGTGGCGACATGTGGTAATGGCGATTGTCGGCACCGTATGATGATGACATGTGGCACGGCGCACGTTAGCAGATCGGCTGTGATGGTGACACGTGGCATGGCGCACGTTAGCAAAGTCAAACTTCTCTGATTCTGACACGTGGACCCGGCGCACGTTAGCATGGATCGGCGCACGTTAGGCATCGCGATGCCAAAGGCTTGCCTGTCGCGACGCGCGAAATGACGAAAATGTCATTTTGTCTGTTTTTCACTATTTTGGCCCCAAATCACATCTAGGGAGTCCTGAAACTTTATTTATCTACAAAATAACACAAAACACATCAAAATATTCACAAAACTCAAGAAACTATACAAAATATTAAGTTAAATGAGTGAGAAATATTGATATAATTACCACTCATCATGATAGATTCTAAATATTCATCATCTCAATTTGTGACCAACAAACAAGAAGCATTAAAAACAAAAGAATATAAATAAACTGAATTATAAATTCATAAAAATCAAATGGCAATCAATACATAGGTTCAAGAATTAGTCACATCATCCTCTAGAATTATGGAGTTAGTTAATGACTAAATATGAAAACAATGAAAAAGGGACATGAACATCATGGAAATCATTAGAATTTAAAGATAGAAACTAGAAGAGTAAACCCGAATTGAATCTCTTCCTCTTCGGACGTCACCGCTTTCGTCTCCTCTTATCGCTCTTCAATCCTCCTACATGGATCTCTCTAAAATATGTGTTTTTAGACTTTGTGTTGTGTATTAGCCTCATTCCTATGGCTTTGGACGAGCTTATTGATTTATAATAAGGTCTTGGAGTCCTTGTGCATGTAAAACCCTACAAATTGGTGTTTATGGGCTCTACAGGGCACCGCGGTGCCCAATTTTCGGCATTTTTCTATGGCAGGAATTTGTGTGGGCGTCGCGACGCCAGGCTTAAATTTTGGATGTTGATTTCTACATTTTTCGCTCTTCCCGCGTGCTTCTGATGTGTCCGTAAGGACCCAAAACAAGTCAATTTGCCCCAAAATCCATGTTTCAATGCTTCCTATAAATAAAACATAAAAGAAACTACAAATACAATACATTAAATGATACATAATCTAATAAAATAGTACGCTAAGAATGCATGAATAAGTGGGTATAAACCGTACTTATCAAACACCCCCAAACTTAAGATTTTGCTAGTCCCGAGCAAAAGACAAAATAAAAACTAAATAAATAAACAAACAATAAGTAACAAAATTAACTAGGCCACTTTTGTAGGGATCACGATTGCATTTAGCGTATGCAACATGCCTTTAAACCCCTAAGCGACCCTAGTGGACGAGTTATAGTCTCGTAAAGGCTTACAACGACGATACCCACAAACGTCATTCACAAACATGCAATCATGCAAAAATATAATAATAGTAAATAAAATAGTCCCGATCGTTACGCATAATATTGTCCTCAAAGAATGCTTGTCAATGAAATAAGAGAACATTCAAAGTACTCAATGCAACTAAAACCCAAGTTCGTGAATACATCATCTAAGCCAGACTCACAATGTGTGTGTGTGTGTAAAGGTTTGGTCACAGCTCGATTCTTAAGTAAGCCAACCTAATGATTTTGTCTCAAAAATTGGGATCTGATGGGTCAAACCAACCTAGATATCTCAAAGATACTTTGTATTTGCCATCTGTGCTCAGTATGGTATGATTTTATTTTCTTATTTTTCTTATTTTTATTTCATTTATTTATTTATTTTTAACACACATACCATTTAAGGTAGCATTTCTCTTTATGGTGGTCCTAACACTCGCCCATAGGTAGCTTCACGCTTATCGGTTATAGTTGGTTTAACTTCTTTCTTTTCATTTTCTTTTCTTATCATACCATACATCATAACTCTACCATATTGGGATGGATATCTAAGTAAACAGTCATTCATCGGCATGCAATTTCTTTAACTAGTCACTTTGTCAACTGCTTAAGTTCTTAATGTTGAAAACCTATTGTTAAGTGCGTACGAGTCTAACCTAGATCACCTACTCAAGGCATCAGATAAAAATAAATTGGGAACTTATCCTTTCTAAGATTTCATCTAAAGCAAACAAAATTCATCATTATACTTATGCTTTACTATATATGACTAAAACAAAAAATAATTTTTTTGTAAGTAGCAGGAACTATCACTACATGCACATACCCCCAAACTTAAAACTTGCACTGTCCTCAGTGTAAGATAAACATAACAATACACTACCGTGCATGGAGTTGATCAGGCTCCTGATGGTCAGAATTTGGTTGCGTGGGCTTTGTGTGTTTTGTGCTACCTGCATAAATAACATACAAACGAATAAATAAATAATAGAACACCATAAAAGAATAAAATAAAGAAAATAATAATAAAACAAATGCAAGGGTTGCCTCCTCGCTAGCGATAAGTTTAACATCTTCAGCCAGACGCAACCACCCAAATGGTCATGGTGACTTCTTCTTTTGTATCCACCGGCTGTTGTGACATGAAAGAGATAGCTTGACGGGCTGTGGCAGTTTATCCAAATGCCCCTTACTGTTGATTGGTCACAGAGGATGCAATCTGCCCAATATGTGTTTCTAAAGACTTCATTGTTGCCCATATATTTCCCATGTGTGTCTCAATATTGTTTAGCCTTGACTCATTCTTCTCAAACCTCATTGAAGTATTAGCAACAAACGTGCTCATGAAATCTTCTAAGGAAGATTTATGCTCAGCTCTTTGATAGTTGAAGCCAGACGAAGGTTGCAAGGAATTCTCTGTATTAGCATATGACAGGTTCAGATGAGAGTAGTTAGGCATATGATTGCCTCTATGGTTGTTGAAATTCCGATTGTTAACATACTGGACTTGCTCAAAGCTCGGATCTCCTTCCAATAACAGCATATTTACAGCCGCCACTGATTCAATAGATGGTTGTACTCGTGGATTTATTAGGGCTGCTACATGAATCGATAAGGTTGAAATTTAAGCTGTAAGTGTAACAATATGATCCACCTCATATCTACCGGCCACCTTAGTCACAGTCGGGGGTTCACTTGGCCATTGATGATTATTGATAGCCATCTCCTCTAATAAAACATAAGCGTCTTCAACAGATTTCTTGAATAAAATTCCTCCAGCAGCTGCATTGATCGTGGTTCTATTAGGACCATTCAACCCATTGTAGAATAACTGAATCTGAACCCAGTCTTTGAAATTATGTTGCGGGCATGACCTGAGTAGATCTTTAAAGTGCTCCCACGCCTCATATAGGTTCTCGGTCTCTAACTGCCTAAATATGCTAATTTCTGTTCTCAGTTAGGCTGTTGGTGGAAAGAACCTCGCAACAAATTTAGTAGCCATGTCCTCCCATGTTCGAATGCTTCCTATTAGTATCGAGTACAGCCAACCCCTCACATTATCCCTTAAAGAGAATGAGAATAAGCGTAACCTGATGGTTTCTGTAGTTACTCCATTCATCTTTATTATATCTGCCATCTCCAAGAACATCCGTAAATGTACATTGGGATCCTCTACAGCTGAACCCCCAAACTGATTATATTGCACCATATTGATCAATGGAGGTTTTAGCTCAAAGTTTTTAGCATTGATTGAAGGGTGCACAATCCCAGAATAGTTATCATCTACGACCGGCTTGAAATGATCTATGATTGTCACTTGGCGTGGGTTGTTCTCTCTGTTTTCAGCCGCTAATGCTTATTTTTCCAATTCATTTTCTTTCCTTAGTCTCCTCGCTGTTCTTTCTATTTCAGGATCAAAGAAGAGAGAGTTGAGACTTGTGGATCTTCACA
This sequence comes from Zanthoxylum bungeanum, assembly GCA_019454045.1. Taxonomy (NCBI): domain Eukaryota; kingdom Viridiplantae; phylum Streptophyta; class Magnoliopsida; order Sapindales; family Rutaceae; genus Zanthoxylum; species Zanthoxylum bungeanum. The sequence continues at coordinate 192,995 of SKCR01038891.1, read as the reverse complement.
TTCACTGAAGCACAGAAAGGGAAAAATCAATAATCAAATAAAAACAAAACAGAAATAAACTTAAAATACAAATAAACTAAAAATAAAAAATCTAAATCTAAATTAAAGCTATGGTTACTTGGTAATAGTATTAATGAGAATTAAACAAACAATCCCCGGCAACGGCGCCAAAAACTTGTTGCGATATTTTATATCGTACCGCAAGTGTACGGTGTAAAAATTTAGTAAAGATGAGTGAAAGAGTGTCGAACCCATATGGATTGTGTTCAACTCACACTAAGTATTATAATTGATAATCCTAACTTTATTTAGAAAACAGTTAATAAAGGTTAAACTAACTAAATAAGATATAAAAATATTTAAGTAGAATAAACCAATACGAGAGAGATTCTAGAGTCTGATTTCACCTAGTCATCCCATATATGTTTGTCATGCCAATCAATCCTTATTCAGTTGCATTATTTATAAGTCAAGAATCCTAAAGTATTCCACTCCCTCTCCCGAGCAATAGTGAAAAGATTATCAAATACATATTTCGATATGCCTATAAAAATCTAGTAATAATTCATTACGTTCTGTGATTCCTTAATAACAACTTCAAAGGAACTATAGATTCTCTCGAACTCTATAAAACTCCTAGGTCATATTCTCTAGATCTTATTCAAAATCCATCTCTCCTGAGCGATAGATTCTAAACATTTATCATCTCAATTTGTGGCCAACAAACAAGAAGTATTAAACACAAAACAATATAAATAAACTGAATTATAACTTCATAAAAATCAACTGCCATTCAATATATAGGTTCGAGCATTGGCTACATCATTCTTTAGAATTATAGTGTTAGTTCATGACTAAAGATAAAAACCATGAAAATAATGTCATGAACATAATAGAAATCAATAGATTTGAAGAAAGAAACTAGATGATTAAAACCGAATTGAATCCATTCCTCTTCGGATGTCACCGCATTCGTCTCCTTTTGTCGTTCTTCAATCCTCATTCTTGGATCTCTCTAAAATATGTGTTTTTAGTCTTTGTCTTATGTATTAAACTCCTTTGTAGGGTTTTGGACGAGCTTATGTATTTATAATAGAGTCTCAGAGTCTTTGTGCATGTAAAACCCTAAAAATTGGTGTTTCTGGGCTATGTGGGGCGCCGCGGTACTGGAAAGTGGCACCACGATGCCCAAATTTCAGCATTTTTCTATGGCAGGAATTTGTGTGGGCGTCACGACGCCAGGCTTAAATTCTGAATGTTGATTTATGCGTTTTCCGCTCTTCCCACGTGCTTCTGATGCATCCGTAATGTCCCAAAATAAGTCATTTGCCCCAAGATCTATGTTCCAATGCTTCTTACAAATAAAACATAAAATAAACTACAAATACATTAAATGATACGAAATCTAACAAAATAGTAAGCTAAGAATGTAGGAATAAGTGGGTATAAACTGTACTTATCACTAAGATATCGACTGCTTTGGCCAAAGACTTATATCCACAACTTTGAGTTTCCTTGAAACATCTTTAGCTTTTATTATCAAGGCTATCCGATCCCATCTTGAAGTATACATGACTTCGTACGTCTATCGCTCAAGGCCATCTAGCATTTATTCAAAAGACGTGGATAATCGAATGAGGATATACTAGTGAACCAAGAGTACTATCGCACAATTCATCATATGATCTCAGGTCAGAGGATATGACGACACTAATGTATTATTACGAAGATCAATGACCTTTGATAATATTACCATGTGATCTTATGCTTCTGTGGTCGTGTTCGATATTTCATTCTACTAATGGAATATCTATTTTTTTTGTCCTTGTGATATGAGACTCATCATTCTTTCTATTAACATCAAATTTCAATCTAGGCAACACACGATAATATTGGTCGAGTGATATATTATTGTCCTGTATAATAATCACATTTTACAAAGAGCTTAATTTAAGACATATATAAATATTGTTGACTCTCATAATCACAAACGTCTTTTGGATTAACGATATTCATCTGACATACGTCTCGGGACATACACATAAAATATGGATGTAACTGTTAGTGTCCTACACATGCCCAAGGTCTCTAAACAAGATTTGTGTGTGAATAATTCAAGTTAAGTTTGCAGAAAAAACTTACATTGATCGGCTTTGAAAAATCAAATCTTTCTTTGGATGTAGAAGTTCCAAGCTTTAAATTGAATTCCAAACTCAAGGGTGAGTATCCCTATCACCTTTCTTTAACTCTCAAAGTGCTAGCTTTGATGATTTTTGAAGTAAAAATCAATGGAGAGAAGAGCCAAGCTCACGCCCTAGAGAGGAAGAAGAGAGAAGATGTTGAATAATGTATTTTGTTTTCCAAAAACTTAATACAAAAATGTTGACTTCAAAAGTTGTGTGTGTGTTGGCAAAAGATGCCTTTTAAAGTAGCCAACTATTTCCATCACAAATAGTGACATGTGATGTAAGTTGTGGGTCCCACCCAATTATGAATTCCAAATTCAAGTTGGCTTACACAACACACTTTGGGCCCGGTTCGTTTAATCCGATTAAACGAATTTTTCATCGCTACGTAATTAAATCCAATTTAATTAAATATTAATGCCTAGTAAAATTATTACGAAAGTCGCTTACGAATTAATTTCAAATTAATTCGTTCGCTTGAATTAAAATCCAATTTTAATTCCGTATTGAAATCCAATTTCAATTAATATATCTGATATATTATTTTAGCCCAAATAAATAAATTAAATAGAAAAATCTAATTTAACTATTAAATTTATTTTACCGATTAATTCCAAATTAATCGCGTTCTCTTTTTTGTACGAATTTAATCCAGATAAATTCTTGCCGCAATTAATCCCAGATTAATTTTCTCTCTCATAATTAATCCCAGATTAATTTTGTTCGAGTAAAATGTAATCGGTGACTCTTTGGGAAACGACCCAAGAGATCTCTGGATATGTTGGCAGTAAATACGGTCATCGGACTATCCGAACACGTGTGTACCCCGTACCACATTCTCATTGATTTACAAGACATGGTTGGCTTCTAGCAAAACACCGTGCCTACCCAATTCTACAGAAATATTCAACGAGGAATATATAATTTGTATCAGGCGTGGTATACAATGTATTGCATAATACGATCCAGTATCAGATGTCACATGCTAGGCCTAGGGCTGGAATTATGTATGCCCCGTACGAAGCATATATCGGATCACTAGCAACTAGTCTCTCTAATCGGATAATCATGACCTAGTTATACTATCCCGATAGCTGCAGCATTTAAGAGTAATAGTTCTGTATCCTGCATGATCATCATCTCTATATGACTGAAGTGATACTTCCATCTTGACATCACACCCAATACACTACGATTCTCAGTAAACCCAGAAGAGGCGTACACAGAACCTGTCAAAGCTCCGGATGACCAAAACCAAAGTATACTGATTGTTACAAGTATTAGCAATGCAAGTCTCAGGTTAAGACCACATACACCTACCATGATTCGGATTCCAATAGACACATAGTCATAATACCAATGGGACTCGGAAGGGTCTATCCAGAGCGAAGCTATTCCCGGTCCAACGGCTAACAGAACCTCATATCACACTTGCATAAGTATCAAATACTTAAATATATGAGAACTATGTTGTTAAGCTTCCATAACGCGCACAAGTGTAATACTAGCCTATTCCGCATTATCGATATCCAGTCTCGATAATACTACGACTATGGATATTTAATGATTAAACCCTTCGTGGATTAATATTGTCTCATATCTTATTAATCCGGTACTAATCATATGGACTTTTATCATTTTTATATCCAAGTAATCCTATTACAAAATGATAAAAGAGCAATTTCCTTTGTCACATAGTTAATTTGTACAAAAATACCATGTCTTTTACAAATAGTGACGTTATGGGTCATAATTGTTCAACAGTAACAATGTGTAGATAACAAATACCTTTTACTAATAAATAATAAATTGTATTATAAACATTATGCCTTGAACCATAATATCCATAACTGGTTTTAAGACATACACTTTAACATGAACCACGCAAACTTTTATTGATAATAGAGCACAGTCAATCATTCAAATATAGTACCGTACAATCAGAAAGCCTACCTTTATGTGGTCCACTATTTTTCTAAAATAATAAGAATAATATAGACCACTGCTCCAAAGTGGTGTGGTTTGGTGGCAAATGACTTAAAATTTGATTGTCAGGTCCTGAACGATTTCTTTTTTTAATTCAAGTGAATAGTGAGTTCTCCTTATGTTGGGGAAAAATATTGAATTTTGGTTAAGTTAAAATTAAATGTAGAAGTTGAAAAATGTATTTTGTTAAGTTGGATTCATGTATTTTGATTAAACTGGAATTAAATGTAGCAGGTGGGATGTTTATTTTTGTGAAGTGAGATCTAATGCACTTTAGTTAAGTGGGATTTAGAAGTTTTTAACTAATGGATTGATCGAGGTTATTTAAAACAATTAATTTCTTCACAATAGCTATTAAATATTTCAAGGGTTATTGAGATTCTAATTATTATTTTATTTTGAGTTCAAATGCTTTTTGTATTTGATTGTGTTTGATATATGAAACTATGAATTGATCTTGAATGCATACATAAAATTTAATGCCCGGGTTTCAGGCTGATTTGTAATATGGTTTTTCCGTCATTAATTACTAATTAGCTTTTTGATCGTTAATATAGTGATTTAGACTCTGAGTTTAGTTTGTTTATTTTTTCACAATTTACAATAATAATTACAATCACAAAACATACACCGATAATTAAAATGAACCTGCACATTGTGCGGGCTCTAAGCTTGTTGTTTTAATAGCTGAAGTTGGTAAAACCGCTAGTTTTCATTTTCTTCTAATTAATTAAACAGAAAGCCAATAGGTAATCAATTAAAATTATTGTATGACTAACTTGTAATTAGAGAAGGTAATGGGGAGGGGATGAGATCGATATACTCGTATTCATCCCCAATCTTCAAATATCTCCTCCTCTTTCAGTCCACATATAATTATTTCATGGGAGGTAATGGAGATTCCCGAATAATAAACGAGATCCCTTAAATAACATATAATTTTTTATGAGGTGAAAAATTAATCAGTTTAAACATATATTGCACGTTCATACAAATTATTTTTATCATTTTGAATTAAAAATTAAAAAATAAGGGGTTTTTATTAAAAAAAATCCAATTAGAATAGAAGCTTTACTATTTAACCAAAGCCAAACTTAAAAAAAATTATATTTATTCATAAAGGTGTAAAATTACCAAAAATGGCAAGAAACTAACAAAAAAAATTAAAAAAACACTCACACACACCCCCCACGCGCTGGGGTGTGCTTTTAATTTTTTTCTCAATTTATTTTAAAACGCAAATAACTCACAAAATATAAAGTATTTCATGAAAAAAATTACATATTATTGATTTACAATTATTATTCTCTTACAAATCATTGTCGATATGTTTTGACAAAAAAATTGGTAAAATATTACTCTTATATTTATAAGAGAATAATAATTCCAAAATAGTTAGTTCCAAACATTCAAAATATATACACTTAATATACATATTTACAACTTTCATCAACAAACCTCTCTCAAATTTGGACTTACGTAAGGTCCAAGGTAGTCATAATATTATTACGTCGCATATACATCCAAATGACCTTCGTTATAGTCACATTTTTACCTCAGTTACATTTGTGATTGAAAATTACATTATGTGTGCCTCAGTCACATTACATATCTTCAATCATAACCCTCAATCACACTAAAGATGGTCACAATAACATTTTACTTAAGTCACAAAGAACCAAGTCATTGTGATATTCTTACCCACAATCACAATATGACTACTAATTGGATGACTGGAAATTTAGTTATAGTTGTGCCTTAATCACATTGCCGATCCTTAGTTATATTGCTGACTATTAATTACATTTGTGACCTTAATCATATTAGTTACCTCATTTATATTACCGACAATTAGTCACATTATCGACCCTCAGTCATGTTACTTATCACAATCATATTATCGATCCTCAGTCACAATGAGCACAGTCAAAATTATGACATCAGTCACGTTGTTGATTCTCAGTCACATTACTTACCGTAGTCATACTATCGACCCTTACTCATATTGAGAAGAATCACAATTGTGACCTTAGTCATATTAGCAATCCTTAATCACATTTGTGACCTCAACCACTTTAGTTATCTCAATCACTGACACACTCATAGAGTGGTTCTTGACTCCCAAGTATACGAGTGTCGAAGTAATAAAATAACCCGGTAAGTTTGGGGTCGATCCTCGTGGAATAGATTGAATGGGATAAAATAATAATTCAACTAACAAAAATAATAAAATAAAATAATAGGGTTAGGGGATCCATTATTGATATTTCAAATATAAAATTATTTTTACTTTTTATAAAATATAAATTATAATTATTTCCCAATCAATTTATTTCATAATTATCATGTAATAATTATGCCAACACATATAATTTGTCCTGTCGATAATTAGTTCTACCAATGTACTAAATATGCCAAAACATATAAAACCACCCATAAAGGGGATGATAATATTTATCTATGACAAGTCCAAATAGATACTCAATTATATCAAATATATAAAACCAGCCATATAGGCGGAATCGTATTGTCTATAATTAATCAAGATCTTTAATAGTCCACTCTCTCTCATTTATGAGATTCAAGTATTATCTGTGTCAATCGGGGGCTGTCTACAGTTAGTCAAGAGTCCTTAATAAACTGGAGAGAGGATGAATTTTATTTGAGAAATTATCACAATTTATAAAATATAATATAAAGAAAAATCACAAATATTTTCATACCAAAAGCTTCACCATTTACTCCCAGCAGGGTATAAATTAACAAAACAAATATAAATAAAAGCACACATAATTTTATTAATAAGAGAAAAATAAATTACATAATAAAATGAAAAAATAAAATACACAAGATATTTACCCCAAATCTCTCGAAATGGAAAAAGAAATAACACATCCGGAATGGAGGAGAGCTCTCTATTTTATCCTCCTCCTCACTGAGGTACTAAACACCGCATTTTATAGGAGACCTCGACACCAAATTTCAAATGCAATTACATTTGCTTTTTACAAATGCAATGCATTTGCAAATTATTGCCATCCACCGAAATGACAATATTATATATATATATATATATAATCTTGGTGGGACCTCTAAAATAATAAATATAATATTATATATATAAAATTCTGGTGGGACCTCCAAAATATTTTATATAATAATAATATAATAATAATAATAATAATAATAATAATAATAATAATAATTATTATTATTATTATTATTATTATTATTATTATGATAATATAATACATGTGTAACTAAATACAACTAAGCTCATTTTGTTGTCAATCTAAACACGATGAATATTTTCCAAGTCCGATTTGAATTTAGCTGTCACACTTTTTTTGGTTTCTTGGGTCCTGGAATTCAGACTTCACATCTATTTTTCCCGTTGAGCTTCCAAAACAGTACTTTGCCTGACAATAAAAATATAGAAAACCTAAATTTAATTATTATTCACAAATATGATAATTTAATGAGATTAATAAAACTACAAGTGTAAAATGATTAATTTTTCTTTTAATAAATGTGAACTTTTTAGTATTCATCACACCCCCCAACCAGCTTATTACTAGTCTCTAGTATTTTAAGCGAAAATTAAAAGAAAAAAAATCCTTATTCAAGTTAGTAATTATTTTCTTTCTCAATAAATTATCAAATAAGTAAATCCTCATGTATATTTTATCATTTTTCTACACATATGAGACAAAGTATCAATCAACTTATTGTGCCCATAATATTGTAATATCCCAAATTTTTTTCAGAATAGTTCTAGATGGTTTCCGAATTAAAGTTAAGTATTTGAAACTGGATGATATTCGAAAATAAGAGTTTATATGTTGGAAAATAGATCGTAACATTTTAAAATGAAGCTTCGTCGCGTTGGAAAATGTGTGGTTTGAGAACTAATTACACGATTTATGTTTACATCATTATACGTGTAAAAATTTTTTATTTCAGCAATAAAAATAGGAAACAAACTCCGATTGAGCTGATTATTAAACCATCTGAATTTTTTTTCTTATACAAACAACTTTCATGTTGGACATATTTCGAAATTTACATCAGAATGACTTCAAAAATATGAATTTTCGTGAAAGCCCCATGGTAGGGACCTAGAGCAATTTCGCGGGGGTCGGATTGTAATTTCCAAAATATTTTCTATAAATACCTTGAAGTTTGTTGGTATTTCAAAAATATTTTCTCACCAAATCCCTCAAACGACCACCCGTCCCCAAACAAGATTTGAAAGACCGTTGGTCGCGTCGGTAGCTACCGACCATCGCCGACCGGTGCGACCGACCTGAGGGGTGTGTCGGCCACCCATCTGTCTTGTGGTGGCCGGCGGTAGTCCATAACTCCGGCGAATGACTAGAATATAGAGAAATACTTGCGATAATGGGTTTCCCGATCCCGGCTCATCGCTTCATTTCACGGCCCAAGCCACCTGCCAAATCGAAGCTCTTGAAGAGTACTGTAAGTTGGTGGTGACGGTTTTACCGTTCCGTGCACGGTTACATGTGAATCGAGAGACGACGTTATATTGAATAGAAACTAATGAATGAACAGTAGCTCAGATCGAAATTTCGTCGATTCCAGCACATTCGTGGGATCGTTTAGAGTCCGTATATGCCCTCGAAATCTCGGTAAGGCCTCTCGGTAAAAACTCGCTAATTTCAAGTTTTCCGTTAAATGTTTGGATGTTTCCAGTAACTTCGTAGAGTAGTGTATTAAGATAAATTGAATTGTTTGATCATGAGTATATTGAATATGTGTATATGGTAGAATTCGAGTGAAAACGGAATGAATTGGATCGATCCAATAGATTATGATAGTTTCCGATAAAAGTGGGTTTTGCGTATATTGATGTGTTTTTTATTGTAATGATAGATATAAGATATATATGATGATAGGATAATGAATAGGTAAATCTGGGTAGGTTCAGAGGGTTCGAGACTCTTCCGTAGTATTTACGGATATGTTTTCGGAAGATTTTCCTAAAATGTGTAAATGAAGGATTTAAGTTAATTGATGACTTGAATTACTTTGTAATGATGTTTTAAGATTAATAGAACTGAAAATATTGAAATCAGACTTGATTTGGTTGTCCCGAAAATATCCGGAATTTTGTTAAAGTTAAGTTGAGGATTCTCTAAAGTCGCGATTCTAACGGTATTTCACCGTTTTTTTTGACAGAATTGACTAGCACCTGAGTGCTCGCGAAGCCAAGTAAGTAACCAATGAGATGCGTATGCATATTGATTCGTGTTTTTATAATATATATATATGTGTGTGTGTATATATATAAATGGTTGAAGTGTTTAGGATAAAATCCGGATAGTAAGAGGTGTTTTTGAGAACAGAGTTCGAGATTGTGTGTAGATAAGTGTAGGCACTGCATTTTTGCATATAAGTCCCTATGATGAGTCTCATTTAGAGGCACTACCTTTTATGTCACAGAAGTCGCGGGAAACGGACGTCGGAAGGGGAAATTCAGAATAAGTATGTCATCAGATTCATTTCACAAGTTCATTGTTTTCGTTCGTGCTGCGTTCGTGACCACGTTCGAATGTCAAGCAGATTGCGGGCGTTTCTGTAGCGTTCGAATCGACATTCGAACGGTGTCGGTATTTCTGGTTTTGTTGCTAGCCTCACATCCAAGCCCAATTAGCCCACCAAAGCCCATAAAACACATCCAAATTAAATAAATGCATATTTAACACATGAGGAATTAAATAAAATCTAAAAATCATATACCAAATTATAATCAATCAAACAAATTAAATATATTAACTTCCTAATTAAACCAAATCTTGTCCCCAATCAATCTTTTGCTTTCCTTGTAAGACACTAATTGATTCATTCCTTTTCAAATAAGGAGAAACCCTAGCCTTTGTCTATAAAAGAAACCAAAACCAACCCTCACCTCCCCTAGCACATTCATACAAACCTCAAAAATTCTGCAAGGCATTAACACCCTAGCTCATTCACATAAGAAATCCCCCTAAACCACCGAAAATAGTAACCCGATATAGCCCTTAACACCACCAAAACAGCAGCCCTTAACATCACCAAAACAGCAGCCCTTAACATCACCAAAATAGCAGCCCAAATACCCCAAAACATTGGCATAAAATACCTGAAACAGTGACCAGAAAACTTCATCGAAAGAGCAGCGAAATACAGTGAAAACAGCAGTAAAACAGGGAGAATGACGACTCAAAATAGTGTGACAATGAACGAGAGCAGTGAACCAGTGAACCATAGGAGTTACGGAGCGTTAGCTCTTCCGACGATCGTGTACCGTACGTCTGAGAGGTGATTTAAAAGGTTAGACCTGAGGGCACTTTTTCTATTTATTGTCATTCGTCTTTTAATTGTTTTATTCGTATGAGAGTCGTTTGTGGATGCATGTTGTGGCCTTTGAATGAAAGGGAAAATGTGTCGTCTCTTGTGGTATATAGGATGGAAACCCAGACGTAAATTCCGTAGCCGAATCCGAATGGACGGTAGTGCGGTCTGTACTTGGGATACAACTCCACGTACCACTTGAGCAAACGGCGCATATTTTGTTTTATGTTGTTTTGATTCGTTTATTGTCCGTTATTTAAATTCTGCATTTTATTTGTTTGTGTAATGATGAGATAAAGCATATGGGCTTAGTAAGTGGGATTAAAGGTCCTCCGTTTCGAGGGGTTAAAATCCTTTTCCACGATGCTTCGCCATGCCGGATGACGTATATTCGGTTGAATGTAAGATGTGTTCAATCGGGTGTACAAAGTCTGATATCGTTTTCTTTATTTTTATATGCATTATGTCATTAGCGCATGGGCTTAGTAAGTTGGATTAAAGGTCCTCTATGTCGAGGGGTTAAAATCCTTTACCACGATGCTTTGCCGTGCCTTTTAGCCCGTTATTATTTATTAGGTGTCATCTATTCATCCGTTCACGTATGTGTCATATTGTTTACTGTATTTTGGGGGTCACTGCTGTAACCCTGTTCGAACGCGTTTCAGAACGCCGTACGAACGCATGTTTTATGTCTCAGTTCGTTCGAACGCGTTTACGAACGCAACTCGAACGCGCATGCATTTTACCTTATCATACATCAGGTCTCATTCCATTCGAACGTGTTTCCGAACGCCATACGAACGTGAGCATTCTGTTTCATTTCCGTTCAAACGCGTTTACGAACGCTACTCGAATGTGAACCTTCTATTTACAGTTCGAACGCGGATACGAACGCTGCACGAACGCCCACGGTAAACAGGCCATCTTCCATCACATCTCATGCACGATTACTCATTTTGTCATTTACCTTTTTGATTGTTCATGTTCTCGTAGTTAGTCATTTATTGTGTTCACAAGATCACATGTTCGTTTCCATGATGCATGTTTACACGATATTTATCTACTTATGCTTCCGCATTCATCCATTCAACATGTTCATGAAGTTATATGCTTCCCATTATTCCGATTTGATTCCATGCATGATTGTACAATTATTATCTACTGGCATGCCTATGATCAAATGTAATGTGCTTGTGACATTGTATGCTTGTCGTATTTCAATTCATTTATGCATGCAAATTGGGACGTAGATTATATGTAAATAGGTTGTATGCAAATTCAGACATAGATTACATGCAAATATGTTATATGCAAATTCGGACATAGGTTATATGCAAACTTAGATATGAACCTTGTACTTATGCATGCGAACTTAGGAGTAAATTATCCTTGGAAACAAATGTTGCTTAGACTTGGATAAATTATTGCACAAATCATTTCGTTACAAGTGGCATAAGTAAGGGACCATTCCAAACCCAACGGTTTGAGGTCTTCCCTTGTGAGGGGTGAGTACGGCCTTAAATCTTTGTCCCGGTTCACACCGGGTGGCGACTCCATTATTCTCCGGTTTAGTCCCCCGCGGGCTACTCTGTACTCCCAACCGGGCCGCGAGCCCGGAACGGCATGCATCGCCCAGTTTATGTGTTCCCACAGTCTGGCGACTCCACTGGGGATAGAGAATCGGCCCCGAAATAATGTCTTGTAATATTATGATTTATGCTTTAAGTTAACCGTTCCTATAGTGGGTTGAAAGGGGGTTTAATCAAAGACACTTTTAAGGCTAGGTAATGGTTTGGTGTCTTCCTTCATTCACTACCTTTCTAGAAGGAAAAGCTGTGAAGGCACCTAGATAATCATCTACTCGTAGCCTACTGTGATGGACTAATTTGGAGGACTCATTGTTTATTCCTGACACCAAGCGATAAGAGCCTAAGAGGCTTGGGTACTTAAGAGAGCCTCCCTCCACCCTCCCTCTGGGGAATCTACAACGGGAAATCCATTTGACAGTCAGTCACACACCATAGCTCATTGGCACGTACCTTAGTGTATAAAAAAGGTGCGCTCACTTGGTCGCTCGGACCCTTGAGTGGGGAGACCTAGTTGTGGGTAATCCTTCGTCAGCGAGAGCCTTTGTCCACACCCCCCATAAACCCGCATGTGAACCTTAGTCGTAAAAATAATAAGAATTTTTTACTTGTGCTTGTGTTTGGGAACATGGTCGTTTGGATCCTTTCGGACCTTTTGTCATGAGAAATGCTAACTTGTTGGGCCATTTAAACTGGGACGAGTTCGTATCCTATGACAATTAGGCCAAAAGCGTATGAAATGCCGATAGGCTGACTTATATATTCCATGCATCGCACGCATCTCATGCATCTCATGCATACATGCATCATATTAACCCCTATGTCTTAAAAGCCATCATAGATATCCATTGGGTTAGAGATTAAAAATGAAAAGTTTGTCAAAAAAGAGTTTAACAAGCATGGATATCGGGAAAAGGAAACCGAGGAACATAAAATTGTACGACAAGGAAGAGAATACCGAATAGTCACCAAGGGAATTGGCGGAAAGACCTAACCCAACGGGATAGGAAATTCATCCATGCATGCATGCATACACGTAACGCACTTGCATTCTTTTTGTGTTTTGTTTTCTTTGTATTCACAGGTTTCAACGGAGAAAAAAAAGAGAAAACGGAAAAGGTAAGCCAATCAGAAGCATCAATATGACATCAGCATAGTTTTTTAATGAATCCCAGGGTCGAGGCCCACATCGTCAGAGTTTTGGAATGAATCCTGGGTCGAGGCCCACATTATCAGCAGTTTCGGGAATGAATCCCTAGGTCGAGGCCCACATTATCAGCAGTTTCAGGAATAAATCCCAGGGTCGAGGCCCACATTGTCAGGGGTTTCAGGAATGAATCCCAGGGTCGAGGCCCACGTTCTCAGCAGTTGGGAATAAGTCCCAGGGTCGAAGCCCACACATCGGTATCAGTTTTGGGGATGAGTCCCAGGGTTGAGGCCCATATCAGTATCAGTCTGGGGGCGAGGCCCATATCAATATCATTCTGGGGGCGAGGCCCATATTAGTATCAGTTTGGGGCAAAGCCCGTATCAGTATCAGTCTGGGGCGAGGCCTATATCATTATCAGTTTGGGGCGAGGCCCATATTAGTATCATTCTGGGGGCGAGGCCCATATCAGTATCAGTTTGGGGCGAGGCCCGTATTAGTATCAGTCTTGGGGCGAGGCCCATATCAGTATCAGTCCGGGGGGTGAGGCCCACATCAGGATCAGTTCAGGGTCAAGGCCCGCATCAGCATCAGTTTGGGGATGAGTCCCAGGGCCGAGGCCCACATCAGTATCAGTTTGGGGATGAGTCCCGAAGGTTGAGACCCACATCAGTGTCAGTTTAGGGTCGAGGCCCACATCGGTATCGATTTGGGGGCGAGGCCCACATCAGCATCATGCATCCATGCATACATGCATACATATCATATACATACAATTTTTATTTTGTTCGCAGGAGTGTAGTGGTAAAGACCATCTCATCAAGTAACGATTCAAAAATGAGCCACCTCTCATCAAGTAACAGATGTCGAAAATGGCACTCCAAAATGGAGCACACACAACAGATGCCGAAAATGGCGCTCCAAAATGGAGCACACACAACAGATGCCGAAGATGGCGCTCCAAAATGGAGCACACACAACAGATGCCAAGAGTGGCACTCCGAGAATAAAGCACAATTCGAGAATGGACGAGCCGAGAATGGTAATCCGAGAATGGAGCAGGTTCGAGAATGAACAAGCCAAGAATGGCAATCTGAGAATGGAGCAAGGTTCGAGAATGAACAAGCCAAGAATGGTAATCCGAGAATGGAGCAAGGTTCGAGAATGAACAAGCCGAGAATTGAACAAGGTTCGAGAATGAACAAGCTAAGAATGGCAATCCGAGAATGGAAACACAGTTCGGGAATGAATAAGCCGGGAATGGTACTCCAAGAATGGAAACACAGTTCGTGAATGAACAAGCAGAGAATGGCACTCCGAGAATAAAGCACGGTTCGGGAATGCACCACCTCACAATAACGGTTCGGGAATGGACCACTTTACAGTAACAGTTCTAGAATGGACCACATCACAATAACGATTCGGAAAGGGACCACCTCACAGTAACGGTTCGGGAATGGACACCTCACGGTAACGGTTCGGAAATGGACCACATCACAACAACGGTTCGGGAATGAACCAGGGGTCGCAGCACCTCACCACCAAATCAACTCAACTCAACACATGGCAAGTCAAGTGGCAGCTGACGAGCCAGGTAAGTAAAAATGCATTGCATAACTTTGATAGGATTGTCACTGTTACACATTACACAAGTCCCATCAAAGTGGGGGCGACTGTAGGCACTGCATTTTTGCATATAAGTCTCTATGATGAGTCTCATTTAGAGGCACTACCTTTTATGTCACGGAAGTCGCGGGAAACGGACGTCGGAAGGGGAAATTCAGAATAAGTATGTCATCAGATTCATTTCACAAGTTCACTGTTTTCGTTCGTGCTGCGTTCATGACCACGTTTGAACGTCAAGCAGATTGTGGGCGTTCGTGTAACATTCGAATCGGCGTTCGAACGGTGTCGGTATTTTTGGTTTTACTGCTAGCCTCACACCCAAGCCCAATTAGCCCACCAAAGCCCATAAAACGCATCCAAATTAAATAAATGCATATTTAACACATGGGGAATTAAATAAAATCTAAAAATCATATACCAAATTAAAATCAATCAAACAAATTTCATGCCTAAACAAAACAAATTAAATATATTAACTTCCTAATTAAACCAAATATTGTCCCTAATCAATCTTTTGCTTTCCTTATAAGACACTAATTGATTCATTACTTTTCAAACAAGGAGAAGCCATAGCCTTTGTCTATAAAAGAAACCAAAACCAACTCCCACCTCCCCTAGCACATTCATACAAACCTCAAAAATTCTGCAAGGCATTAACACCCTAGCTCATTCACACAAGAAATCCCCATAAACCATCGAAAATAGTAACCCCATACAGCCCTTAACACCACCAAAATAGCAGTCCTTAACATCACCAAAATAACAGCCCTCAACATCACCAAAACAGCAGCCCAAATACCCCAAAATAGTGGCCTAAAATACCTGAAACAATGACCAGAAAACGTCACCGAAAGAGCAGCGAAATACCGTGAAAACAACATTAAAACAGAGAGAACGAAGACTCAAAATATTGAGACAATGAACGAGAGCAGTGAACCAGTGAACCGGAGGAGTTGCGGAGCATTAGCCCTTCTGACGATCGTGTACTGTACGTCTGAGAGGTGATTTAAAAGGTTAGACCTGAGGGCACTTTTTCTATTTATTGTTATTCATCTTTTAATTATTTTATTCGCATGAGAGTCGTTTGTGGATGCATGTTGTGGCCTTTGAATGAAAGGGAAAATGTGTCGTCTCTTGTGGTATATAGGATGGAAACCCATACGTAAATTCCGTAGCAAAATCCGAATGGACGGTAGTGCGGTCTGTACTTGGGATACAACTCCACGCACCACTTGAGTAAACAGCTTATATCTCACTTTATTTTATCTTGATTGTTTATTATCCGCATTTTATGTTTCACTATTTTTACTTTTTGTATGTTGTTTGTTCGTGTGTTGATGATGTGATGCGCATGGGCTTAGCATATTGGTCTAAAGGTTTTCCATTTGAGGGAAGAAAAGGCCAAAAGGCTACCTTTACGCCAATACTTTGCCGCGCCGGACAAAGTATGTTTGGTTGGATGTGAGATATATTCAACCGAGCATACAAAGTCCTATATCGTTATCTTTACTTTCCATGCATTGTGATGTAACGCGCATGGATTAACTAGGGTGGATTAAAGGTCCTCTATTCGAGGGAAAATGCATGGAGGCTACCTTACTACGATGTTTTGCCGCGCTTTTTGTTATGTCATTGGCTTTATGCATATCATTGTTATATTTATGCATGTATTGCATTCTAATGCGCATGGGCTAACTAGGGTGGATTAAAGGTCCTCAATTCGAGGGGAAGCGCCTAAAGGCTACCTTTACCACGATGTTTTGCCGCGCCGGATGAGGTATGCTTGATTGAATGGGAATGAGTTCAATCAGGCACACAGGGTCCTACATCGTGGATTTGCTTATCTATGTATGTATTGCGTCATCTATCATGCATCAGGTCTGGTCCCGTTCGAACGCGTTCTCAAACGCTATACGAACGCGAACCTTCTGTTTACCGTTCGAACGCGTTTATGAACGCTACTCGAACACGAATGCATTTTTGTTTCATCAGGTCCAGTCCCGTTCAAACGCTTTATCAAACGCTACACGAACTCGAACCTTGTGTTTACCGTTCGAACGCGTTTACTAACGCTACTCAAACGCGTACGGATTTCCTTTGTTTTATCATGCGTCAGGTTTGTTCCCGTTCGAACGCGTTCTCAAACGCTATATGAACGCGAACCTTCTGTTTACCGCTCGAACATGTTTACGAATGCTACTCAAACGCGAATGTGTTTTGTTTCATCAGGTTTTGTCCCGTTCGAACGCGTTCTCAAATGCTATACGAACGCGAACCTTCTGTTTACCGTTCGAATGCATTTTCGAATGCTACACGAACGCGCATACACTGAACTGAGTCATTTCTATCACATGTCATGCATAATTGTTTCTTAGGTGATTTCTCTTGTATCATGTAATAAATCATACAATTTGTATCCCTGCATTTACCTATTTGATGTGTTCATGAGATGGTATTCAAGCATGATTAGGCTGTTAGTATGTTACTTGGTTCTTAAGCATGATTTAGCCTATTTAGTTGTTCATTTTCAAGCATGATTACTCATTCATTTTACGTTTGGAATTTGCATTATGTTTAGGTTGTTCTTTGTTTCTCGCATTATATGATCGAAGTATGTTCATGAGATTGCCGTGTGCTATTGCATGTTCGCCGTTATGATGATTACTTTCATGCATGTGAATTTAAAAGTAGAATACTCTTGGAAATATGTTGCTTAGGCTTGGTTAAATTATTGCACCAATCATTTCATTACAAGTGGCATAAGTAAGGGACCATTCCGAACCCAACGGTTTGAGGTATTCCCTTGCGAGGGGTGAGTGCGGCCTTAAATATTTGTCTCGGTTCACACCGGGTGGCGACTCTATTATTCTCCGGTTTAGTCCCCCACGGGCTACTCCGTACTCCCAACCGAGTCGCGAGCCCGGAACAGCATGCGTTGCCCAGTTTCTGTGTTCCCACAATAAGTTAATCGACCACCATATGTATAGATTTTTATGTTACTGCTATGAAATGAAATAAGATGATAGATGGGGTTAATGTCTATATGTATGTATTCATATGTCAATGTATGAACCTGTAATGGTATGCATATGTATGTATGAATGAATATGTATATGTGTAAGTATATGTACACGTATTTGTATATGTATGGGATGATAAGATAAGCATGATTTGAGTGTATAAAATCGGTAAAGAGAACAAGTTATAAATTTTAAATTTATATTAGCACGTGTGGATGTGTGATATTGGAATGAGTTTGTTATTGACTAATGCATACGATTTAGCTGTATAATGGTTGGGTTGGTATAATCTAAGCCTTTCCTGAGTAATAGAAGTACGTGATTAATAGGATACGTATAGGAATTGAAATATATAATTGATAACAAATTATGTCAATGTTTTCAGATAAGAATTCTGAAACGAATTATGTTTGATTGATAGGTAAAGGATATGAGGACTGTTGAAGGCTATGGTATTTGAATGGGAAGTAATGTGTATACTCGTACGTTTGATGTATTTACGTATGTGTATGACTATTCTGATGATAAAACAGTGTTTTTCATGTATATGCTTGTATATGCTAAATCATGCAATGAGTTTGTGTTACGTGATATGTGTGCATGTATGTATGTTTAATTAGTTGATGATTTCGTGGTGTAGTAGTCGAGTTGGTTAGGAATCCGTTCAGACGGCATTCATCTCATCATATTCCAAAATAGTTAATGAGTCTCATACGAGCATTGTATGTGTAAGCCAACTATATGTATGTATTGTTTGGTTATGTGTTCTTGATGTTTTGACTGTTATGTATGCTTCGTTTTCGGTTTCACGATGATTATATGTATGTTTGAGTGTATGTCTATGTATGATAGATCTCGTGATATGTATAGACTGTGTATGTTTGTACGGAATGAAAGAATGATACGAAAATCGGTGTGAGCATAAGATGTTTGATAAGTGCATGAAAGTTTACTTTGAACACCACTAACTCGGCATGTTTATCATGTATTTAATCTTAATTAGAGTTTATTTTGTGCTTTGTTATTAGGAAGCATTGTAACATGAAGAATAGAGCAACTACACATGTTTCAGAACCAAACGAACGCATCGGAAACACGCGGGAGCATCGGAAATAGGACACGCAGAACCAGCGAAGAAATTCACTGGCGCCGCGGCGCCTGTACACCTTCAAACAAACAACCCACAACTTTGGCACCGCGGCACCCCGGAACAATCTATAAGCTTATTTTAGTCATCTTTTACGCATATATGGACTCCAGGACTTCTCTATATAAACCTAAGCTCCTCATAAACCCTAAAAACAGAGAGAAACAGAGGAGAAACACACAATAAAGAGCCACAAACACAATTTTGAGAGAGAAGAACGAAGCACTTCAAGCCGACATGACTTCTCTCCGATCTATCAAGGCTATGCCTCTCTTCTACATGGATAACTAATCTCCTAGACAAAGCTAATGATGAACTATTGTATTTGATTTCTTATATTTATGTTGTTGATGTTAGGGATATGCCCTATACCCAACTTGTGGATGGGCTATATTTACATGTATTTGTAATATTTTCATTAATTAATAAAATGGAAATCTTTATTATACGTGTCTTACATAACTTATATGAATCATCAAACACTGTTATAAAGACCTTGGAGTAATAAGATGATGGCTTCCACGCCGTATGAGAATCATTACTCTTAAACGTTCCTAGTCATAGTTTTGTGAATAATTTGGGCGTTCACAAAGCGAGAGACTAGCATGATGATATGATCCACCCTTAAGTAGGGTACACTACAAGAAAAAAGGCTTTTACTGATACTAAATTAGTGTCAGTAAGGGTTTTACTGACACTAATAAATGTGTCAGTGTTGCCGCAGCCAGAAATCACTGACACTAGTTTCTAGTGTCAGTGATTCTTAGTGTCAGTAAACGTTAATACTGTAGTATCAGAAAATTATTGACACTATGGTATCAGTAATCTCTCACACTATTTTAGTGTCAGTAATTATTGACACTATATCATCAGTATTTAGTGATACTATAGTGTCAGTAAATTTTGTTACTGCAGTATCAGTATATCGCATATATTTGATTTTTAGTGTCAGTAATTATTGTTACTATAGTATCAATATCCGTCAATATCTTTTAAAATTTAAAAATCGTATTATTTCACAATTATATTTCTTATTTTTTGTAATTAAATTAATCATAAAATATATATATATATATATATATATTATATACCAACTCAATGAAATAAAAAACTAAAAAATTACATTTATATAAAATTCGCAATATAATAGATTAATCGTATTAATCATTCAATAGTATCACATGATGAATACAAAAACTCAATAGACAATCTTTAAATTAACATATATATATTTCAAAAACTACTCTTAAAGTCCCATCAAAATGTCATGCCCCCACCAAAATTCATGATACTTGTTGAGAAGCCTGCAACAATCCCCCAACAATATGATATCTGGCACAAAATCTGAAATTATAAACCAAATGTTAAGAATTAGATGGACTTCCAAAAAAAATCGATATCTTCATAAATAAAAAACATTAAATACATCCAAATAAAAATACAAAATATAACCCTAATCTAATTTTTGTCACATAAAGCACTTATTGACAATAACCATACCAACAACCTAAGAGCATGCATATAAAAAACCAAATGGCATCCATAATAACAAGTTGTATCTTTCATACCGCTACATAATCACCAAAACAAACAAATCAATAACACACACACACACACACACACACACACACACACACACACACACACATATATATATAGACGGACATAAAACTGAATCAGGTAAAAAACTATCTCCAAGTTCATGTCTGACATAGAGAACATCGAGACACTGTTAATAGAATATTTTACATCATGATTGTTTTAACTTTCAAGTCTCAAAGCAATCATGATGCTTTCACTGAAATAAATTAACCCACCAAATTAAACCCATCAGGGCATAAAACTGAAATAAAAGATATGATTCATATTGCTTTCACTGAAGTAAAAAATCTGGGGAAAAAATTCTAAGCTAAAAGTAGAAACAAGAATGTATTAATTTACAGAAAAGAGAAATACCATACTACTTCATTAACTCAACGAACAATAGCTATGTTGTCCTTGTCATTTGTATTCTGCAAGAATAGAAGATTTCCCAATATGTCATGAATAAAGTGAAAAAATAGGAAGTAATAATCACCTCTGTAAAACATGTCCTTGTAATTACCTCTTCATTATACTGTGTGATTATATGTGCAACATATATTGCCCAATCATCACGGAGTTGCGTTATATCTTCCAGAGTGTACTCATTAATCCCCATGAACGCAACCACAAATTTATTAATTCATACTGCTCATTTATGATTCTGTTCTGGCTATTGCTACTGCCACTGCCAATCCTACCCCTTGCTGTTTCTACATCATCTACTGCTTTCTCTTCTTTCATTACTACCACCGTTACTAATTCTGCTTCTACCAATTGTTACAGCTATTATCATCACTTCTACCATTGCTATTGTTACCCCACTTACATAATTATGTCAAATTCAGATTTTCAATTTTATTTCTTTCCCCTGACTATTAATAACATCCAGAACATTTTCATAACTCTTCCACACTGCAAATCTAGAAATCCCCAATTTTTAGGGTTCTTGGCATAATTTCCCAAATTTCAATCTTTTCAATTCTGTTAATTCGTTCCAAGTTCATATATAAAACTGAAATGAAATTACTTTTAACAAGATTCTAATTCATTATTTAAACCCAATTTCGAGTTTTATCTAAAAAACCCTAAATCACCCAAATTTAATCAAACTCAAGAAATCATAGTCATGGTGTACTTACTTGAATTTCCTCATGCATTCTATGAACGTTAAAAAGCTACCGACATTGAAATTAGGCTCTCTGGCTTTCTTTCCACTATTCTTCTTCGATTTCTCTTCCTCGCTCGGACTCTGCCTCTGCTCGTTTCTGCTTTCTGCCTCTGCCACACTGACTCCTGGCGCCAAGAACAACGCCGGAGACTCGCCGGAAGTTGGTAACATCACCGGACTTCTCCCTTTCTCTGGTCCTCTCTCTCTCGGCCCTTCTCGAGCTCTCTCCCCTTCTCTCTCGATCTCTCTAGGCCTTTTTTGGTTTCTCCCCAATGTGTCCAAAATTGAAAATGTATCTAAATAAATATCTAGGGCCTTTATATACAAACCCTAAAAATTACATTCTAGCCCCTCTGGTTTTGGTTATTACTATGCTTTAATTAATCCTTTAAAAGTATTATAATTCGTCAATACGCTTAAATAATCCGGGATGCTACAAATATCCCGAATTATTTTAATGTGTTCGTGTAAATTTTATTTTCTGCGTGTGAGATCGCGCCGAACGCGAGGATAATTGTTATTATAAATAGGAATTTTTTTAAGGGTTAAAATTGGAATTTAATAAATTGAATAAATAAACTATAGATATTTTTCATATATACACATTTAATAATCTAGAAATTTCATATATATATATATATATTTTGTATATATAGCATACACGTGGGGCTTATATACACAAATAATAAATATAATCTAGAAACTTCAAGACACGTGGGTGGGGGGAACGCACACCTGCCAAAATTAACAAAAACACATACACATTACACGTTTTCAACACCCACACACAGGGATTGAATTGAGAAAAATGAAGTTTAGGCCGAATAAGTTAGGCCGAGAAGGAGAAAGAGATATGGTGAGGCCGAATAGAGAAAGAAGGAAGGCAGATTGCAAAAAAAAAATGTGTTAGCGGAAGAATCTGCCGCTGAAAGTAAAGATATGGCTGTTGAGCATGATTATGACAGTGGTTCCATTCATGAAAATCATACGACAGATGCTGTGCACTTACAAAATGGTATTGGGGATAAATTAAAAAAAAAATAGGCAACTCTGGAAGATAAGCCGAAGCATAACAATACATAACATTAAACTTCAACACATAAACTATCAAAATAGGCATCACACATAGGAAATCACTAAAGAACTATACAAGCCCTTCAATTACCTCCATAAGATGCACTAACTTAATATAGAAAATCATAAAATTTTGTGTACCTTTCCACTTTGAAGGTTGATAATTGATAGGATGTACTGGATTTTGTTTAGATTTTAGAAATAACAAATGAGAGATTCATATTTGAGAGTAAAGAAGGGGGAAACAAAGGCTGCGCGATGAAAAAAAAGGTGGGAATGAGAGGAAACCTAAATTACTAAGATTGATTTGGTAACTATGGTTCAGGTTTTGACCCGACAAATACATATATATTTTTATAAACCGCGGTTTAAGGAACAAAAGTCACGATTTGGCCCAGTGGTAAAGCCTTACAATAAAAAAAATTTATATCAATGGTTACAATTTCGAGTCCTAGCAGACTTAAGGAAATAATTTTTTTTTTTAATTTTTTTACTGATACTAAGGTATCATTAATTACTGACACTAAATTTACTGATACTCTAGTGTCAGTATATATGCGAAAAACGTCACTTCCGCGAGGTGTTGGTTCGACTCCAGACGACTATGCGTTTTTTTTTTTTTTATTTCTTACTGATACTATTGTAATAGTAATTACTGACACTAAAATCGCTGATACCATAGTGTCAGTAATTATTGATATTTAAGTGAAAAACACGGAAATAGGCTCATTTACACGTCGTTTCTGACACTTTTAGCCTAGTGTCACTAACCTTAGTGTCAGTAAAGGCCTTTTTTCTTGTAGTGGTTGGTGGCCCATATAAGACATTTTCCGACTATGCGGCAACCAATGTGCACAAGTGCCTATCCCACAAAGTGGACAAGCATAATATCCCTTAACGGTACACCCAGATAGGTTTCCATATACTGGGAAGTCACTGAATGTCCACATCAACACAGCTCGTAAATTGAAAATTTCTTTTTATATGCATCATACACATCAACACCTACATTCCACAAGGTTTTTAAATCCTCGATTAAGGTTGTAGGTACACATCTATATCATTTCCAGGCTGCTTGGGGCCAGATATCAAAAGAGACAACATCATAAACTTTCTCTTCATACACAACCATGGAGGGAGATTGTATGTTATCAAAGTAACGGGCCAACAGCTATAAGTGGTGCTTTGATTGCTATACGGATTAACCCCATCACTTGAGAGAGCTAAACGAAGATTTCTAGGATCTTGGGAAAATTCAGGCCACTTATTGTCAATTAATTTCCATGCCGGTGAATCTGCAGGGTGGCGAAGATTGCCGTCTTCAATTCTCTTATTTGCATGCCAAATCAAGTTTTCAGCTGTCTGTGGTGAATGAAACATTCTTTTGAACCTAGGAATAATTGGAAAATACCATAACACCTTCCCAGGAACCCCTTTTCTCAATTGTTTGGAACCATCATTTTTTCTTTTCCACCTAGATTGTCCACAAATTGGGCATTCAATAAGATTTGCAAACTTATTCCTGTAAAGAATGCAATCATTTGGACATGCATGTATTTTATCATAATCTAAGCCCAACACTTTCATTGTTTTTTTTGCCTCATACATAGACTTGGGTAGATTATTATTTTTTGGTAATATATCAGCAAGAGCTTCTAACAAAGCTGAAAATCCTTTATCAGACCACCCATAATTCCCTTTGACATTATACAGTCTCATTAAACCCGATAACTTTGAATGTTTAGAACCTAGATATAATGGCTTTTCAGCATCTTCAAGCATATCTGTGAAAGAGCTATGATCTTTATCACATTGCTCATACGCATCTTGAACCATATCAACTACATCACTATAGTCATGACATCTGAAACGTTGACTTTGTGGAAGGTCTTGGCAATTTTCAGAAGGAGATACAGGTTTAGATTCACCATGCCAAGTCCAAACTAAATACGTTTGGAGAAAGCCTTTCTGAAACAAATGAAGCTTCACCTCTTTAGGAGTATGAAACTCCATATTGCAACAACGGGCGCAAGGACATCTAATTAACATTCGATTTTCAGAATTAAGAATTGCAAACTCCAAGAATTCATCAACTCCAACACGATATTCACTGGAAAGTCTATCACAATATATCCATTTTTTGTCCATTTTACGTACCTAACCTGTTCATAATATGTACCTTGTCGATGTAAGTTTATAAAATTTTCATAATTAGTTTCAAAGGTTTAAAGAAAACATACATTAGAGTAAAATAACGAAGAACATTGGCTTGAATACATTAGGTTAAAACAATGAGCAAACAATTTATTATATCTTTAGTGCTTAGATTCATAAGTTGTTGGTTTTTTTTTTCAGTTTATAAGTTTGAATGCCATGTGGCCATGCACAATCCCAGTAACGTACTAGATAGAAACAAAAGGGAAACAATCACCCAAAAACCGGCATGTTAAGTCAAAGATAAGCTGAAGCATAACAATACATAACATTAAACTTCAACATATAAACTATCAAAATAGGCATCACACATAGGAAATCACTAAAGAACTGTACAAGCCCTTCAATTACCTCCATAAGATGCACTAACTTAATATAGAAAATCATAAAATTTTGTGTACCTTTCCACTTTGAGGACTGCCTGAGCACTTGGTGGTATTATAACTTTTTGAAGCGTGCTTTAAACAATGATCCTGTGAAACAATCACCCATTGAAGGTTGATAATTGATAGGATGTACTGGATTTTGTTTAGATTTTAGAAATTACAAATGAGAGATTCATATTTGAGAGTAAAGAAGGGGGAAACAAAGGCTGCGCGATGAAAAAAAGGTGGGAATGAGAGGAACCCTAAATTACTAAGATTGATTTGGTAACTACGGTTCAGGTTTTGACCCGACAAATACATATATATTTTTATAAACCGCGGTTTAAGGAACAAAAGTCACGATTTGGCCCAGTGGTAAAGCCTTACAATAAAAAAAAAATTTATATCAATGGTTACAATTTCGAGTCCCAGCAGACTTAAGGAAATAATTTTTTTTTTAATTTTTTTACTGATACTAAGGTATCATTAATTACTGACACTAAATTTACTGATACTCTAGTGTCAGTAATATATGCGAAAAACGTCACTTCCGCGAGGTGTTGGTTCGACTCCAGACGACTACGCGTTTTTTTTTTTTATTTCTTACTGATACTATTGTAATAGTAATTACTGACACTAAAATCGCTGATACCATAGTGTCAGTAATTATTGATATTTAAGTGAAAAACACGGAAATAGGCCCATTTACACGTTGTTTCTGACACTTTTAGCCTAGTGTCACTAACCTTAGTGTCAGTAAAGGCCTTTTTTCTTGTAGTGGTAGCTGATCTCATAGGCTACTAGCGGAGATCCGTCCCTTGGTGTATCACATGGATGCATGGGTTGCTCGTGTCCATCGAACTGACCGCCGAAAGTTTTCACATGAAGTGTTTATCTCATGTGTCTATGAGAACTTTCATGTATCGATTGTATGACTAGTCCTTAGACTTGAGGTCTTTACAATCTTATGTGTGGATCAAATAACTTTGACATTCTCCTTCCCCGGTTCAAAAGATCCGGTCATAAGGGTATGATTGGGTCATTTCTTGAAACACATGAAGTTTGTAAAGATACAACAGAGAATCACCACTCTCTCGGATAAGATTTTCTTATAATAGTAGTATTCCAGTTCGCGGGTTGATATGTGTGATCAGTGCTTGAGACTGTGGCCGCAGCGGAAGAATCATATGAGATGGGTTAGCACGATTCATGACACTATCAACATCATACCTTTGACTATATGGGTAGACACTTTCCATACCCTAGGTCAAACGGTGGGGATACAGTGAGGCGAAGGACCGTATCATATGTAAATCGCATACAAAATAGGTATATATATCTTTCATTCTCATTTGGGGGCCTTGGCGTGTTGCTAGATGTCAACCTTGGTCATTGAAATCGAACGACCATCTGATCGGAGGATAATTTATGTTCGATTAAATTATCATGATTCATTTCATGTCCAACTTGAGGGGAACCCAAAAGGTCACACACAACAAAGTCAAAATCAATGGTTAACAGTGCACAGTACAAATTTAACAGCATATATAATTGCTGTATGAATTGTTCATAAATGGTTCAATGTGTTTAATTATTGAACAGATCATTTATAAGGTTCCATAGTGGCTTAGAGATTGGTGAATGACGATAGAGGAACTTTGGAAATTGTAATAAATAAATAAAAATGTGAATAGTAATGTGAATAGTAACGTGAATAGTAATGTAAATAGTAATGTTTTTTATTTGTTATTTGTTTTGAATTCCAATTCAGCTCAAACTCTTATTATGGTTTTATAATCTCATTAAACCACTAAATTAAGATCCAATGGCTAAGATTAAATTAGCATTTATCCCACAACATATTCTTAATTAATTTTGTTGTCTTTGGAGCACCTATATAAACCCAAAGAATTATTTACAAATATTTGCACCAAACCTTTCATATCTTGGGTTTATATAAGTGAGCAACTCTAAAGTTTAAGAGTAAGCCACTGATTTTGAGGATCCTTAAGTCTAATTGACTAGAGGAACCTCGAGTTAAAAGTTTTGAGGTATTTGTCTAGGCTAGCACCAAAGGCAAAATACATGGGCACTCAAGGCGTAGTCTTGTCGTTGAGTTTTGGCTTTGGTTTGTGCATCTTTGGAGGCCACACACTTGGGTGGCTCTTTGGAACGTGGAAGAGCTTCCTGAGTTCGAGAAAAGCTTGTAGATTGGAGGGAGGACTGGAGGAGTCTTCGGTTCAAGTAAGTCATTTTCTTTCTTTATTTTAATTAGAGTTCTTATGATAGTTATCATGTTTAGGTTTATATTCTTTGCATATTTTATGAGTTTTTATGCTTAGAATATATAGTAACATGTATAGAATTGTAGAATAATCAAAAAAAATGGGTCTTGGGTAAAGGAATAACGGCATCATAATTTGATTTATTTAATTTTCCGCTGCGCACTCGCGGCCGCTTCCCAATAGTGGTATCAGCGCGCCGTTTTTGTTTTGATTAGTTCCCAATGGGTCTTGGGTATTTGTTTTGATTTATTTAATTCAAATCTTAACCAAATCATGCGTGAACTTTAAGAGAGTTCGCTCCACCCTCCCTCTAGGGAATTTTCAATGGAGGAATCCATTTGACAGTTATTCACTTAAACTTGCTAAAATCCTCAATAATAATTTAAGTCTAAAATTTGCCTCCCATTGTAAAGTATAGACCCAAAGGGCTTAAACCGTATTGGCAGGACTAGGCTTTACCAGACTGACCAATACCAATTTGTCCCTAAATCGTACTATTGACAATGGTTTGACTTTTCTAAGTCATAAGACGCAGCAACCCTTAGGCGTGGTCTTATAACTTAGTGGCAAAGATTTGGTGTCCACGAGGACTAGCATAAGCTATGGCATGTTTGATTGCCCAACCCAATGATCAAGGAATTGTGATTTATATCATAAATTGGTTGGGAACCTACATAATTATCGTATTTTATAACGACCGGCCCTAGTCGGAGTTATGAAATGATGATAATGGGATCCTTGCCCACAAGAAATCCATAATATTGGGGTTGATGCGATTTGCTTAAAATTTTAAAATAATTGAGTGGGAGCAACTTCATAATATTAAAAGCCCATGTTATTATGAAATATTAATGAAAACATATTCCTAATTTTAACATTCTCTCTTAAGAGGTGTGTTAAAATATTTCACAAACATTCAAATGGCAAACAGAGTATCACTTCATTCCATTCTTGATGAGCATAAGCTCAAAGGGGATAACTACAATGACTGGTTTAGAAACCTTAAAATTATCTTACGACAAGAAAAGATTTTCTATGTTCTTGAAAGACCATTTCCCCCAGAACCCACAGAAGATGCTGACCAAAATACATTTGATGCTTGGAAGAAACACGTCGATGATGATGAGCAAGCAGTTTGCATAATGCTTGGCTCTATGTCGCACGAACGTCAGAAAGCTCACGAAGATATAGATGCTCAAACCATCATCTTTCACTTGAAAGAGTTGTATGCAACTTCCGTTCATACCGTGAGATTCCAAGTGTCATGTGCCTTATTCCAAACAAGGTATAAGGAATGATCTGTTAGTGGACATGTGCTTAAGATGATTGGCCACATTAAAAAATTGGCTAACCTCGGGTTCATCATGGATAATGAGATAGGTCACAATCTAATTCTTCAGTCCTTACCAAAAGACTTCTCTAACTTTATTATGCAGTTTCATATGTCTAATAAAGAAGCTATTTTAGCAGAATTACACAATCTGATAAAGAAAGTAGAGAATGACTTGAAACCGAAGCTTAAAACCTCCATCATGCTTACGGGTACGGATCTGAAGCCACGAGGCCCAAAGAAAAATAAGGGCAAGGCCAAGGCTCCAGATCACCTAAAGCCCAATGGTAAGGTGGAGAAGAAAAAGGGAAATGGGAAATGTTTGTTTTATGGAAAGAAGGGTCATTGGAAGAAAGACTGCAGATCCTTGAAAGCCAAGGAAGCTAGGGAAGCCCAAGAGGCCAAGAAGCCCAATGCTTCAGGTATGTTGTATATGATTGAACTATATTCTCAAAACTCTGAACCTTCTACTTGGGTGATTGACACCAGTTGTGGGACTCACTTGTGTAACAATATGCAGGGCCTAAGAAACAGTATGAGACTCCGTCATGGGGAGGTTGACTTACGCATGGGTAATGGAGCAAAATTGGCTGCATTGTGCGTGGGGACTTATTCATTAGTTTTTCCGAATGGTTTAGTTTTAGACTTAGAAGATTGTATTTATGTAGTTTCTCTAGTAAAGAACATCATTTCAATTTCTTCTTTATGTAATAAAGGCTTTTCATGCCTAATAAGTTGTAATGAATGTTCTATTTATTTCAATGAAATAAAATATGGAGATGATATTTTGAATAATGGTATATATGCCTTACAACTAACAAAGAATGTTCAACCTCTAATATATACAACGTTAACTCGAATAATCTCAATGAATCACTTCTATGGCACAGTCGCTTAGGTCATATCAATGAAACAAGATTAACTAAGCTACATAAGGATGGGTATTTCAGACCCTTCAAATATGAACCTTATGGAACTTGTGAATCTTGTTTACTTGGTAAAATGACCAAATTACCCTTCAAAGGTAAATGACAGCGTGCAGCAGAGACATTAGAACTCATACACTCTGATGTATGCGGACCAATGTCAGTTACCGCTAGAGGTGGATTCTCCTAGTTCATTACCTTTATCGATGATCACTCGCGATATGGGTATGTGTACCTTATGCGGTATAAATCTGAAGCCTTTGAGAAATTCAAAGACTTCAAAACTGAAGTAGAAAACCAGCTTAATAAAAGTATTAAGTTACTAAGGTCTGACCGATGTGGTGAATATTTAAGTAACGAATTTCAAGATTACTTGAGAGAAAATGGCATTATTTCCCAGTGGACTCCTCCGGGAACTCCACATCATAATGGGGTCTCCGAAAGGAGAAATCGGACATTATTACATATGGTCCGATCAATGATGCCAGTCACGGATCTACCTCTTTCATTTTGAGGTCTTTCTTTAGAAACTGCAACACTACTACTAAACCAAGTTCCTTCCAAGACTGTTAGTCAAACACCATATGAGTTATGGTCTGGGAAACGTCCTAGTCTTAGTTATCTAAGAATTTGGGGATGTGACGCATATGTTAAGCTCACACAAACTAACAAATTGGATGATAGGGCAAATAAATGTATGTTTGTAGGATATGCCTTGAACTCTAGAGCATACGTGTTTTACGTCCCAAATGAACAAAGAACATTTGTCTCACGAAATGCTAAATTTCTAGAGAATGAATTCATTCTCAAGAAATATATTGGGAGTAGAGTTGACCTCGATGAGGTACGAGAAGAACAAACTAACATAGAACTAAGCCTCAAGCCCCTCAAAAGGGCAGCGACGGAACAACCACAAGGTTATGAACTTAGAAGGTCTAGTAGGGAAAGATATGAGCCTGAAAGATATGGTTTCCATATTGATGAGGAACATGATCAGGTTATTGATAATGACGATTCCACCAGTTATGACGAAGCAATGCGTGACATTGATTCAGTCAAGTGGCTTGAGGCCATGAAATCCGAAATAGACTCTATGTATCAGAATCAAGTATGGGACTTGGTGGATACACCTGAAGGGATAAAACCCATAGGTTGAAAATGGATTTACAAGCGTAAAACTGATGCAGAAGGCAACATCCAAACCTATAAGGCTAGGTTGGTGGCGAAAGGTTATAGACAAATCCAAGGAATTGACTATGACGAAACCTTCTCACCTGTTGCAATGATAAAGTCCAATTGAATTTTACTGGCACTAGCTGCACACTTTGATTATGAGATTTGGCAGATGGATGTCAAAATAGCTTTCCTTAATGGGAACCTCGTAGAGGAAGTCTATATGACACAACCTGAGGGGTTTGCATCTAAGGATGATCATAATAAAGTGTGCAAGCTTAAACGATCCATTTATGGACTCAAGCAAGCCTCCAGAAGTTGGAATATACGATTTGATAAGACAATCAAAGAATTTGACTTCATCAAAAATGTAGACGAGCCTTGTGTTTACAGGAAAAGTAGTGGGAGTGCTGTTGTATTTCTTGTATTATATGTCGATGACATATTAATCATCGGGAACGATATTCCCATGATGCAAGCCACCGAGCAATGGTTATCTCAGAATTTCTCCATGAAAGATTTGGGAGAAGCAGCCTACATCCTCGTCATTAAGATCTACCGTAATAGATCTAAGAGGTTGTTAGGAATTTCTCAATCTACGTACATAGATAAAGTTTTGAAAAGATTCAAAATGGAAGATTCCAAAAGAGGTAATTTACCTACTTGTCATGGAATCAAATTATCTAATGAGCAATGTCCACATACTCCTTCAGATAGAGAGCGTATGAGTAGGATCCCTTATGCTTCATCAATAGGATCGATCATGTATGCCATGTTATGTACAAGACCTGATGTCTCTTATGCTCTTAGCATAACGAGCAGTTATCAAGCAAATCCTGGTGAGCAACACTAGACAGCTGTCAAAACCATCCTCAAGTATTTGAGAAGAACTAAGGATGTGTTTTTGACATACGGAGATTGTTCTGAGATGAAAGTCATTGGTTACTGTGATGCGAGCTTTCAGACCGATAGGGATGACAGCAGATCGCAAACAGAATATCTGTTTACTTTGAATGACGGAGCTGTCAGTTGGAAAAGCTCAAAGCAGTTAACTACAGTGGACTCCACCACTGAAGCCGAGTATATTACAGTATCTGAGGCAGTTAAAGAAGCAGTCTGGATAAAGAATTTCATTACGGAGCTGGAAGTGCTTCCCACGATAAATAATGGCGTCACGATGTACTGTGACAACACGGGCGCCATTGCTCAATCAAAGAAACCAAGGTCCCACCAGAAATACAAGAATGTACTCAGGCGATTTCATCTCATCAGGGAGATTGTTGAGAGAAAAGAAGTTATTATAGAGAAAATACCCACCGAAGATAATCTTGCAGATTCTCTGACTAAATGACTGACTCAACAAAAGCATGATAGGCACACCCGGGAGTATGGTGTCCAGATTCATACTAGTTGGCTATAGTGCAAGTGGGAGATTGTTAGGGATATGCCCTATACCCAACTTGTCGATGGGCTATATTTACATGTATTTGTAATATTTTCATTAATTAATAAAATGTCAATCTTTATTATACGTGTCTTACATAACTTATATGAATCATCAAACATTGTAATAAAGCCCTTGGAGTAATAAGATGATGGCTTCCATGCCTTATGAGAATCATTACTCATAAACGTTCATAGTCATAGTTTTATGAATAATATGGGCGTTCACAAAGAGGAGAGACTAGCATGATGATATGATCCGCCCTTAAGTGGGGTAGCCGATCTCATAGGCTACTAGCGGAGATCCGTTTGCTTGGTGTATAACATGGATGCATGAGTTGCTAGTGTCCATCGAACTGACCACTGAAAGTTTTCACATGGAGTGTTTATCCCATGTGTCTGTGAGAACTTGCATGTATCGATTGTATGACTAGTCCTTAGACTTGAGGTATTTACAATCTTATGTGTGGATCAAATAAATTTGACATTCTCCTTCCCCGGTTCAAAAGATCCGGTCATAAGGGTATGATTGGGTCATTTGTTGAAACACATGAAGTTTGTAAAGATACAACAGAGAATCACCACTCTCTCGGATAAGATTTTCTTATAAGAGTAGTATTTCAGTTCTCGGGTTGATATGTGTGATCAGTGCTTGAGACTGTGGCCACAGCGGAAGAATCATGTGAGATTCTTGAGTTAGCACGATTCATGACACTATCAACATCATATCTTTGACTATATGGGTAGACACTTTCCATACCCTAGGTCAAACGGTGGGAATACAATGAGGCGAAGGACCATATCATATGTAAATCGCATACAAAATGGGTATATATATCTTTCCTTCTCATTTGGGGGCATTGGCATGTTGCTAGATGTCAACCTTGGTCATTGAAATCGAACGACCATCTGATCGGAGGATAATTTATGTTCGATTAAATTATCACGATTCATTTCATGTCCAACTTGAGGGGAACCCAAAATGTCACACACAACAAAGTCAAAATCAATGGTTAACAGTGCACAGTACAAATTTAACAGCATATATAATTGCTGTAGGAATTGTTCATAAATGGTTCAATGTGTTTAATTATTGAACAGATCATTTATAAGGTTCCATGGTGGCTTAGGGATTGGTGAATGATGATAGAGGCACTTTGGGAATTGTAATAAATAAATAATAAAAAAAACATGAATAGTAACGTGAATAGTAATTTTTTTTAATTTGTTATTTGTTTTGAATTCCAATTCGGCCCAACCTCTTATTAGGGTTTTATAATCTCATTAAACAACTAAATTAAGATCCAATGGCTAAGATTAAATTAGAATTTATCCCACATCAGATTCTTAATTAATTTTGTTGTCTTTGGAGCACCTATATAAACTCAACGAATTCTTTATAAATTTTTGCACCAAACCTTTCATATCTTGGGTTTATATAAGTAAGCAACTCTAAAGTTTAAGAGTAAGCCACTGATTTTGAGGATCCTTAAGTCTAATTGACTAGAGGAACCTCGAGTTAAAAGTTTTGAGGTATTTGCCTAGGCTAGCACCAAGGCAAAATACCCGTGCACTCAAAGCGTAGTCTTGCCGTTGAGTTTTGGCTTTGGTGTGTGCATCTTTGGGGGCCACACACTTGGGTGGCTTTTTGGAACGTGGAAGAGCTTGCTGAGTTCGAGAAAAGCTTGTAGATTGGAGGGAGGACTGGAGAAGTCTTCGGTTCAAGTAAGTCTTTTTCTTTCTTTATTTTAATTAGAGTTCTTATGATAGTTATCATGTTTAGGTTTATGTTCTTTGCATATTTTATGAGTTTTATGCTTAGAATATATAGTATCATGCCTAGGCTTGTAGAATAATCAAAACAAATGGGTATTGGGCAAAAGTATAGCGGCATCATAATTTAATTTATTAATTTTCCGCTGCGCACATCGCGGCCGCTTCCCAATAGTTGATTCCTAAGTACCTTTTTAACGTTTAATATAATTGATGGTTGTTATTATTTATTATCTTTTGATTATATGAATCCATAAACTATTTTTATCAAACTTGCATATAGATCCAGTCATGCTTTTTCTATATCTGATTTCTGAACCCAGTTGTAACTGGTAAAGTTGTTTTATGATTTGGTCTTCTGCTGCTGTATTGCCATAGGGTATATTGTCGACGTTAGATAAGTCGTAACGATGACTTTTTGTACTATTAACATAGAGAAACTAAATCATCAATTACCTTAGAATTTAATATGCTTAGAATTGTGTATTTTCCTATTGTTGGTTTGGGATGTGAAACCTTTAATTGAGTAATAACATGAATCAATAACTAGATATAGGAATTTGGTACAAGAGAGATTCCCGATGCTTTGCTGCCTCTCTCTATTGATATCTTTTACGTTTTCTATTAATCTTTACTTTAAATTATGAATTCATTCTATCTTTTCATTAAGTTACTGCTAAACATTTTGTTTAAGTAAATCAGTCATTGTAACCATCTCTCTAAGGAATTGACACCCCAAATATTGCGATAACTGCAAGTACTTTTTGGGCATAATCAAAATTGGCCACCGTTGCCGGGGAGACGATTTACAATCTGAAGGAACAAGTTTGCTTAGTCAACAACAAAACTGTAACTTCGTTCTATTTTACTTTTTGGTTTTATTTATTTTATTTCAGTTTTAACTTTCGTTTTTGAATTTTTTTTGAATTATTTGTTTTTAGTTATTCTTTTTTATTATTTGTTTTTATTTCTCATGTTATTTGTGTTTAAATTGCATGCCTAGACGGAGGGATAGGTTTGGTAGATTTGTTAGGACTGAAGAGGAAAATTCAGACTCATAGAGTTTGTTTGACAATCTATTTGCCACACCCTCCACGTCTAGCGCATATACTATGAGTGAGTACGAGAGACCACCTATGAGGACTCTTAAAGGGTACCTCCATCCCACTCGCACAGCTACACCATTATGCATCATATTTCCTCCTAATGCATTGTATATAGATTTTAAACTTGGAATGATATAGTATCTCCCAACCTTTCATGGTTTGGAGAACGAGAACCTTTATGTGCACATTAGAGAGTTTGAAGAGGTTGTAGTAACTTTCCATGACCGGTTTGGAACCACTGACACAATTAGACTTAAGTTCTTCACATTTGCCCTTAAGGATAAAGTTAAAAGCTAGTTTTATTCTCTAAGACCTCGGTAAATAGGATCATGGGTCGAGATGACACAGGCATTCTTTAATAAATACTTCCAACACCATAAGATTAATGCCTTGAAAAGACAAATATCTACCTTCTCCCAAAACGACAGTGAAACCTTTTATCAAACATGGGAGAGCTATAAGGAGATGTTAACGAGTTGTCCTCACCATGGATATGAGAGTTGGCACTTAGTGAGCTATTTTTATGACGGTTTAACCCATAGAGAGTGCCAATTCGTAGAGACAATGTGCAGTGGTGAGTTCATCCAAAAGGACCTTGATGAGGCGTTAGAGTACTTAAATGACTTAGCTGAGAAATCTCACACTTGGACTGGACCTAGTTCCATTGATAACACTAATAGGACACACCCCACTCCTTCTAGCATAGGCATACACCACTTTAGGGAAGAGGATAGTCTTAAGGCACAAGTTGAGTTATTAACTAAACAGTTAGGAGCCTTAAAAGCTAAGGATAGCCAGATTATGCATGCAGTAGCCCATTTAGAACCTCAATGGGTATGCTTTGTGTGTCAGGGAACTGACCATCTAGTCCAAGAGTGCTCAGTATATGGTGAGATGAGGGGCACATATGAGGAACACTGCAACACTTTAGGGATGTACAAGAAGCCATACACACCTTATTCAGATACCCATAATCCCAGTTGGTGGAACCATCCCAATTTTAGTTGGAAACATGAGTCTTATCAGCCTACCTACACACCACAAACCAAAGGTTACAATGCCCCCAATATCATACACATGTCATTCCTAGGAATTCCTTAGAGGATATTGTGCAAGCATTTGTAGAGGCCCAAAGCAAAATCAATCAAAGGTTTGAGTCACTGATAACTCAGGTAGTTGAAGACAATAAGGAGATTAAGATCAAGTCTCTAAGTTGACGAATGCCCTGAGTGTGAAAGAACAAGGAAAATTTCCATATCAGGCTCAACCAAATCCACAAGGGCAACACATGGCACATACGGATCATGAGGTATCCAATGTAAGAGGTGTTAATGTCATAATCACTTGAGTGGTAAAGAGGTAGGCTTGCAGGACACTTCCAACACTACAGGAGCCAGTATGGATAGTAATGAAAATACCCCGCAGGTAGATCAAAAGACGTATTCCCAGTTAGAGTACCCTTTTCTCAGGCACTTAGGCCCACAACGAGAGCTCCAGACCAAAATGGTGAGATCCTAGAACACTTAAAGCAGGTAAAAATCAACCTTCATTTGTTACATATGATAAACCAAGTTCCTACATATGCAAAGGTTTTGAAGGATCTATGCACCATGAAGAGGAAGCATAATGTGAAGAAGACTGCATTTTTAACAGAGCAGGCTAGTGCAGTAATTGAACATATGACTCCACCAAAATATAAAGATCCAGGATGTCCCACCATTACTTGCCATATTGGCACATATGAGTTTGGGCAAGTGTTATTAGATTTAGGTGCTAGTGTTAATCTCATGCCATATTTGATCTATAAGCAGATATGGCTTGGAGGGATTAAACCTACATCTGTAGTTTTACAGCTAGCTGACCAATCTATCAGAACACCACAGGGAGTAGTTGATGATGTCCCATTGCAAATTGATAAATTCTACTACCATGTTGACTTCTTGATTTTAGATACACAATCTGTGGTTGACACTGAGTCAAAAATTCTACTCATCTTAGGTAGACCTTTTCTTGCTACACCTAATGCCCTTATCAATTGCAGGAATATTCTCATGAAGTTAAGATTTGGGAACATGACACTAGAAGTAAACATTTATCATGTTGAAAAACAACCACAAGGTGATGATGAGTGCCAATATACATACATGCTAGAAACAGTCCTGCCAGAAACAGCTTCTCTACAACCTGAATCAAATCCTCCCGAACTGAAATTGCCCCCAAAGAATCATAAAATGAGGAAAATGAGAGTTAATGCTCAATTGAAGATGATACATGGGAAGTTAAAAAGGAAGTTGAGCCAATTTGGTCATATGTGCATCCTCAAATTTCAACCACCAGACCCTGGGGATCACTGGATGAAATGCTGCAACCAGCCACAAATTCTATCTCATGCCTTCATCGGTTCGCTACATGGAAACCACCATGAAAACATTAAGTGGTTACGTTTGATTGAAGACGTTAAACTTAGCGCTAGTATGGAGGCAACCCTTGCATCTGTATTATTTTGATTTTATTTATTTTGTTTTCTTTAATTTAGTTTTATTCTATTGTGTGCTAATTGCATGTTTGTTGTTTGCATGAGTATTTATGCAGGTGTCAGCACAACCTACACAGCCACACAACTAAAGTCTTACCAGTAAAAACCTGAACAAATTCATGCCTGGTAGTGTTGTTCCTTAATCTTGTTTCTATATATTTATCTTACATTGAGGACAATGCAAGTTTAAGTGTAGGGGTGTATGCATGCGCATGATAATACCTGTTATAAAAAAAATTACTTTTTTTAGCCCTTAATAGTAAAGCATAAGTCCAATAATGATATCGTTTGCTTTAGGGTGAAACTTTAGAAATGATCAGTTCTTTAATGTGCTTTTATTTGATGCTTTGAGTAGTTGATCTACGTTAGACTCGTAAGCACTTAATTATAGGTTTTTAGCTGTGGAAGCTTATGTAGTTGGAAAAGTGACTAGTTGGCGAAATTACATGTCGATGAATGACCATTTGCTTAGATGTCTATCCTAATTTGCTAGTGTTATGATGTGTGGTATGGTTGAAAAAAAAAGTGAAAGTCTAGAAAGAAAGAAATTAAATCACATATAACCGATAAGTATGAAGCTACCCATGGGCGAGTGTTAGGACCACCATGAGGAGAAATGCTACCATAAAGGGTAGGAGTGTTGAAAAAAAAAAGAAAAAGTTCAAAGACAAAGAAAAAAAAAACCATACCATACTGAGCACAGAAAGGCAATTACAGAGTACATTCGAGATATCTAGTTTGAATTGACCCATTGGATCCCAATTTTTAACGAAATTATTGAGTTGGCTTACTTAGGAGTCAAGCTGTGAATAAACCTTTAGACACACACATTGTAAGTCTGGCTTAGATGATCTATTCAAAGACTTGGATTTGAGTTACGTTTAGTACTTTGAAAGTTCTCTGATTTCATTATTAGGCATTCTTTGAGGAAAATAATATGTATAACTATTAGGACTATTTTATTTTGTTATTTTTGCATGTGTTTTGAATGACGTTTGTGGGTGTCGTCATTGTAAGCCCTCACAAGACTATAACTCATCCACTAGGGCCACCTAGGGGTTTAAAGGCTTATTGCATATGCTAAATGCAATCGTGATCCTTATGAAAGTGGCCTAGATAGTTTTTATTTATTTATTTTTAATTCAGTTTAGTTCTTATTTTATTTTTTCGCTTGGATCGCTAGGGACTAGCAATAAGCTGGTTGGGGGTTGTGATAAGTGCATGAAAGTGTACTTTGAACGTCGCTAACTCCCTTGTTTATCATGTATTTAATCTTAATTAGAGTTTATTTTGTGCTTTGTTATTAGGAAGTATTGGAACATGAAGAATGGAGCAAATACACATGTTTCGGGATGACGCATCGGAAGCACACGGGAGCATCGAAAACATGACGTGCAAAACCAGCGAAGAAATTCATTGGCGCCGTGGTGCCCAACTTCTTGGTGCCACAATGCCTACACACCTCTATACAAACATCCCGCAGCTTTGGTGTTGTGGCGTCCTGGAACAGTCCTAGAAGCTTATTTTGGTCGTCTTTTACGCATATATGGACTCCAGGACTTCTCTATATAAACCTAAGCTCGTCCTAGACCCTAAAAACAGAGAGAAACATAGGAGAAACACATAACAAATAGCCACAAACACAATTTTGAGAGAGAATAACGAAGAACTTCAAGCCGACATGACGTCTCTCTGATCTATCAAGGCTATGTCTCTCTTCTACATGAAGAACTAATTTCCTAGGCAAAGCTAATGATGAACTCTTGTATTTGATTTCTTATATTTATGTTGTTGATTCCTAAAGTACCTTTTTAACGTTTAATACAATTGATGGTTGTTATTCTTTATTATCTTTGGATTATATGAATCCAGAAATTGTTTTTATCAAACTTGCATATAGATCCAGTCATGCTTCTTCTATGTGATTTGTGAACCCAGTTGTGACTGGTAAAGTTTTTTTTATGATTTGGTCTTTTGCTACAGTATTACCTGAGGGTATATTATCGACGTTAGATAAGTCGTAACGATGACTTTGTGTGCTGTTAACATAGAGAAACTAAATCATCAATTACCTTAGAATTTAATATACTTAGAATTGACTATTTTCCGATTGTTGGTTTGGGATGTGAAACCTTCAATTGAGTAATAACAGGAATCAATAACTGGATATAGGAATTTAGTACAAGAGGGATTCCCGATGCTTTGCTGCCTCTCTCTATCGATATCTTTTACATTTTTCAATTAATCTTTACTTTAAATTATCAATTCAATCTATCTTTTCATTAAGTTACTGCTAAACATTTTTGTTTAAGTAAATCAGTCCTTGTAACCATCTCTCTAAAGAATCGACACCTCAACTATACTGCGATAATTGCAAGTACTTTATGGGCGTAATCAGAATTTGGCGTCGTTGCTGGGGAGATGATTTACAATCTAAATGAGCAAGTGTTCTTAGTCAACAGCAAAGCTGTAACTTCGTTCTATTTTACATTTTATTTTATGACCGGCGTGATCATATACGTATAACGCAAGCGCACGTATTGTTCAAGTAGTATAAAATGTATCGATCCCACGAGGACTTAATACCTAAGCTATTAATTTATGAAGCCAAATGTTTACAAGTATCTAATAGATTGGTTGTTTGATTGGATGGTGACTTTAAACTAAAACAAGTAAAAATAGCGCGAAAGTGAATTAAAGGTAAAATCAATATTATTAAACTATCTAGGGTTGTGAATCCTTCCAATATCTTTTAAAGATGAAGTGGTTATCTCATGTTTGTGCAATATATCGATTTATTAACCTAGAACACGAAATTATGCAAAAGCCTTTGTCGATGGTCAGATGGAAATACCCAGTATAACCCAATTAATCATATGTCTATGTTAACCAAGTTACCTGAATTCATTAAGATTAAGTTCTAATTGTGGCTACCCCCGCCCGACAGGTATATGTCTATCCTGGAAGGAAATCTATTAAGGGGTATCTAATCCTTAAGGGAGATCGTGGGCTATTACGTCTAAGGCTGAAACCTAAAATTCATTTGTCATGTTTATTTTAAGTTTACCACATCAATCTTATTAATGACCAGTTAACAAGAAGCATTAAGCTTAAGACTTAATAAATAAACCTATATATTACCCAAACTATAAAATAATCTCTTATAAACTGGTGATATTGGAATTCATCACAACCCCAGATAATGGGTTTAGTTACGATACATATCTAAGGCTCGTAAAAGCTTAAATAAAGTAAATGACAAAAAGTAAATGCTAAAAATTAAAAACGTAAATAAAACAATAAAGAAAATGATGGGGTTAGAGGATCCACTTTCATTACTTCTATTTTAGATATCTCCCTTATTATAATATATAAACTTTGCGTGATATTACCAACCGACCATATAAGCGGTATCCTAATTAAGTCAAATTTATGATTAATTCCAACTTACCATAAAGGCGGTATCCAATTTAGTCAGATTAAAATCAATTTAATTAAGTCCAACCGTCCATAAAGGTGGTATCCCATTAATTCATGTTTTAAATGTTTATATATTATATTTAAGGGAGATTAATCTAAATATTAGTAATAAAAGTTTTACCCATAACCACAGGAAGTGGGAGTTACCTCCTCATGTTGAAAAATAAAATAAAGACAGAAAAGTAAAGTAAAGAAAGAACTATTGCGTAAATTTAAATAAATTAAATACAGAAAGCTGTAAATAAACAAGCAAGATACAATCTTCTTAGTATTCTTAAGGAATTCCTTAGAAGAAAGTATGAATGGAATTCTGAAATCGGCTTCAATTTATAGGCAAATCCTGGCCTGACGCATGGAAAAATTCGCGTCACGAGGCGCCATATATTTTGGACCCATGGCACGGGCTTCGCGGAGATGGTGACACGTGACGTCGGTAGCGTCGGCATCTCAATTATTGGCTTGGAGTCGCGATGAAGAATGCTCTGTGCGTCGCGACTCTGACGTCAACAATGACGTGTTCTGTCGGCAGCATGAGATGATGACACGTGTCCGGTGTATGTTAGCACGTTAGCGTCATATGATAGCAGATGACGCATTTTAGCACGACACATTTTAGCAGGAAATTTACATTTTTGCCCTTTTTGTCTGTTTTTCATTGTTTTGTCCCAAATTGATTCCAGAGAGTCCTGTTATTTTATTTATCTACAAAATAACACAAAACACATCAAAATATTCACAAATTCAAGAAATTATACAAAATATTAGGTCAAATGGATGATAAATATTTATATATTTATCGCTTATCACACCCCCAAACCTAACATTTTTCTAGTCCTCCAGCAAAACAACAAAATAAAATGCAATAAACAACATTAACATAAAATTAAACTAGGCCACTTTCGTAGGGATCACGGTTGCATTTAGCGTATGCAACAAGCCTTTAAACCCCTAGGTGTCCCTAGTGAACGAGTTGTAGTCTCGTGAGGGCTTACAGCAACTATACCCACAAACGTCAATCTAATGCACACAAAAGCAAAAAGACAAGAGAAAAGAGAATAAACAAGTTAGTGACCAAACAAGTGAAACTTCTTATCCAAGTTAGTAGTTGTTTTCTTTCTTTCTAAATTACCGAATAAGAAAATTCTCCGATTATTTTTACCATTCTCCATATACACAACTAACAAATTATTAATCAAATCATTGTGTTCACAATATTCATAAGTGTAGTAGAAAAGAGAGTAATATTTTTGTCCTAAAGTTATATCAGAATTCACACTTTT
The DNA here is from genome assembly GCA_019454045.1 of Zanthoxylum bungeanum. Classification (NCBI taxonomy): domain Eukaryota; kingdom Viridiplantae; phylum Streptophyta; class Magnoliopsida; order Sapindales; family Rutaceae; genus Zanthoxylum; species Zanthoxylum bungeanum. The sequence goes on along the minus strand of SKCR01038891.1, from coordinate 150,206 downwards.
TTTAGCAATGGAATATATTTTTTTCGTAAAACAAATAAAGCAACATCTTTAATCCATGTAGCGAGCTTTGGGCCAGTGACTCCCAAACCAGTTGTCTTTAGGGCACTAGGTGTTAAGACACCCTTACGGACTTATTTACTTGGATTTCAGATGTCTCTTTTTATTTTTATAACATATTTGATCCATGTAGCAAGCTTTGGGCCAATAACTCCCAAGCCAGTTGGCTTTAGGGCTCTAGGTGTTAAAACACCCATACGGACTTAATTACTCGGATCTCATATGTTTATTTTTTTATTATTTTATTTTATTTTATATTTTTTTATTCCATCGTTTTTTAGATGCTTCCTCCAATTAAACTATAGCACTGAATATTAAAAACTTTTCAATTACAACTCTTGGTCATATGTTACCATGCATGTTGATAATACCTGTCAACTGAGCATATGAAGATCCATTTTAGTCAATTTTAAGGAGAATTCACAAATTAAATAATTCAAAAGGAAATAAACAAAAATTAACTTGTTACGAACTAGGTTGAGATACGTCTCAAGAGTGGACATTCCTTACACAACTATCTCACACCAATTTCACCAGATTAGTCAAGTTAAAAACAAAAAAAAAAACAAAATATTTTTTTTTTATTTTTTATATATTTTTTAATTTTTTTGAATTTTTTTTGAAAATTATTGACTAAAAATAACACAATAAAAACAAGATACTAGTCAACTATTCCATCCCCCAAACCTAATTGAGACATTGTCCCCAATGTCTAAAAAGTAGAATAAGAGTTTAGAAAATAGTATCTGATTAGCTGAAATTCTACATCTAAAATGAAAATTAAAGGTTAAGATCCAGATTTATCCGACGCTTTTTATCACGATCATTATCAGACCAGTTTATCTTGGAAATGATAGGGTCAATTTGTGGTTCAAAGGCTAAAAGTTGGTCAATTAAATCATGGGCAGTTCTGGCTGTGAAGAGGATTTCTTTTACAGGTTTTGACACGAACCCATTTCTCCGGGAATCATCGAGAAACACACAAAGAAAATCATAAAATCCATCAGCATTAAATAATCCAATTAGTTTCTGCTGTACGTTCAAGTTCGCCCAAGATAGCACTGTAAAAATTTCCTCCATCGTGCCCAAGCCACCTGGAAAAGTAATAAAAGTATCAGCACAGTTAATCATTTCAATCAGTCGTTCAAACATACCTGACACGATTAGTTCCTCTCCCTTTGATGGTCTAATAAGATTCGCCTCCGCCAAGGGTTTTGGGATGATTCCCAGAACTTGACTACCTCATTCCTGTACAGCCCTTGAAACGATCCCCATTAGTCCAAGATTGCCACGCCATATACTAAGTGTATATTCCTTTCAGCTATGACTCGACCCAATTCTTGTGTTGCTTCAACGAACTCTGGCTTAGAACCAACACTAGTACCGCAAAACACACAGATATTTACAACTCATCTTCTTGAAGTGGCTTCCATTTTTTTTATTTCTTTCTCAAACCTGGATCCCTTCAAGAGTGCAATGATGAGTTGAATTTATAGAACCTGAAAAAGGGTGAGTAATAATAGCACTAGTACATGTCAAATGATAATTATTAGCTAAACAGTAAAATATATCGTGAAAGTTAAAAAATCTGGATCTTGTCGGAGAAAAATAAAAGAAAATAACAAAACAAATCACAATTATTGGATAAATACAAAGAGATAATAATATTTACAAGAAGTAATGGCTTGAATAACGTATATGCGTCAGAGACAAGCTTCCCATCCAATTTTCTTATAAATTGGCAAACATGTTCTTTTAGAGTCAGATTCCCGAGACTTAAATGTTGTATTTCTTTACGAAATTGTGTATATAACATGTGAATTGCGTGATGCATATATCCACTGGAATGCGTCTCAAGAGTCAATGATATGTCATCCAAAGACTCCTTACTCAAGCCATCCCTAATGAATTTAATTTTATCTTCACGGTTATCAGACACCATTCTTAAAGAACGACAACGAGTATTACATGTCATGCGTGCACATTTATAACAAACACCCATCTTTTTAGCTCTTCTCTTTTTAGCATAGGTGTTTCTTCCTAAACCAGACAGATATGAAATAAAAGAGTCAGAGGACTCACCTGCCAATCGGACCCGTGCTTCTATAATCCAACGAATATCATTAGGAATACCTTTGATTATCGAAAGTCTCATTCGTTCCAAGCGAGCTTTGTATACTTTCATCAGAGAGTTTTGAGGGAGAAAAGGAAATTGCTTGTAAAGATTGTGTGAACTTCTTCCATCCTGAAATGTGACTTTACCTACACAAATTAAACACACCAAAATAAAACACACCAAATCATAATATATACACAAATTGCATGGGTTGCCTCCCAGCTAGCGCTAAGTTTAACGTCGTCAGCTAGACATGACTGCCCGAATGTTAGGCTGGATATGAAAGTGTGACACTTTCTTTTTATCGCTCAAATAACTCTCCCCAGTAGTGTTTGACACGCTGGCTGTTAACTTTGAATGTATCATTGGTGTTGGGATCAAGTAACTCAACAGCTCCATATGGTAAAACCTGAGTAATCACAAATGGACCTTACCACCTTGATTTCAGCTTTCTAGGGAAAAGTTTCAATCTTGAATTGTATAACAACACATGTTGCCTTGGTTCCAGTTGTCTGTGCACTATTTTTCGATCATGCCATTTCTTGGTCTTTTCTTTGTATAATCTAGCATTCTCATAAGTCTGTAGGCGAAATTCCTCTAATTCATTGAGTGAGTGGAGTCGTTTCTCTCCTTCTGCTTATAGATCAAGATTTAACTTCTTTAGTGCCCAGTACACTTTATGTTCAAGCTCCACTGGCAGATGGCACGCTTTCCCAAACACCATACCAATAGGTGTTTTGTAAGCTTCCGATAGGCCCATAATGCATCATCCAGTTTTATAGACCAGTCATTCCTTGTTGATCCAATGGTTCTCTCCAAGATTCTTTTGATCTCCTTGTTTGAAACTTTAACCTGTCCATTTGATTGTGGATGGTAGGCAGTGGCAGCTTTATGAGTAACTCCGTATTTGGATCAGAGTGCATCAAAGTATATGTTGCGGAAATATGTGCCACCATCACTGATAATTACCCGAGGTTTTTTTAAGCGAGTGAAAATATTCTTTTTAAGGAATTTTATCACCACTTTTGAATCATTTGATGGCAGTGCTATGGCTTCAACCCATTTAGAGACGTAGTCTAATGCAACTAGTATGTACATGTTTCCGAATTATGGAACAAAAGGTCCCATAAAATAAATTCCCCATACATCAAATATCTTCACTTCCAGAATATTTTGCAGAGGTCCTTCATTTCTCCTTGATATATTTCCCGTTTTCTGGCACCTGTCACATTGAAGAGAAAATAAGTAAGCATCTTTAAAAATAGTGGGCCAGAACAAACCTGACTGTAGGACTTTGGCTATAGTTTTATCTTCGCTGAAGTGTCCGCCGTATGGTGATGAATGACAGTGCTACAAGACACTATTGACCTCCTTATGTGGAACACAACGTCTCAGTAATTGATCAGCACATCGTTTAAATAGGTACGGCTCATCTCAGACATAATGTTTGACTTCTTTGAAGAATTTCTTTCATTGCTGATGTGTCAATTCCAACGGCCATTTTCCCGATACTATGTAGTTGACATAGTCAGCATACCAAGGGACATCATGTTGTTTCATGGAAAACAATTGTTCATCTGGAAAAGTTTCTTTGATTTTTCAGTTCGTTGCCAACTGTTTCTCCATTCTTAAGCCTCGATAAGTGATATGCCACTTGGTTTTCTGTTCATTTCCTGTCTCAGATCTCCACATCAAATTCTTGTAGTAGAAGCACCCAACGGATCAATCTAGGTTTGGAATCTTTCTTTGTAATCAGATATTTGATTGCTGAATGATCTGTGTAGACCACCATTTTGGGACCCAGCAGATAGGAGCAGAATTTATCAAAAGCGAACACAACTGCAAGCAATTCCTTTTCAGTGGTTGTGTAGTTGATTTGAGCTTCATTCAAAGTTCTACTGGAGTAGTAAATGGTGATTTTTTCTTTACGTTGTCCCAAAGCTGCACCTACATTAAAATCAGTAGCATCGCACATCACCTCAAATGGAAGGGTTTAGTCTGGTGCTACTATGATGGGAGCTGAGACTAACTTCTGTTTCAAGATCTCAAAAGCTTTGTGGCATTCTTTGGTGAAGTTGAAAGGCACATCTTTCTCCAGAATATTGCACATAGGTTTAGCAATCTAGGAGAAGTCTTTGATAAATCTCATGTAAAAGCCTGCATGTCTGAGGAAACTACGAATCTCTTTGACATATGTTGGTGGAGGTAGTTTTTCAATTGTCTCGATTTTTACTTTGTCTACCTCGATTCCCTTTTGTGAAATCCGATGTCCCATATCCCAATTGAGTACCAGGTTGGTATCTTCACACCTTTGTAACACATTTTCCAGATTTTGTAAGCAGTGGTGGAACGAGTCTCCAAACACAGAAAAATCATCCATGAAAACCTCCATACTTTATTCCAGCATGTCTGAGAAGATGGCCATCATGCAACGTTGAAATATGGCAGGAGCATTACATAGTCCAAATGGCATTCTGTGGAAAGCAAAAGTACTATACGGGCATGTAAATATGGTTTTCTCCTGATCTTCTGGGGCGATGGCAATCTGATTGTACCCCGAGTATCCATCCAGAAAACAATAAAACTCATGTCTTGCCAATCTGTCTAACATTTGGTCAATGAATGGTAACGAAAAATGATCTTTCCTTATTGCTTTGTTCAGCTTCTGGTAGTCCATGCATACTCTCCATCCAGTCACTGTTCTTGTTGGAATCAGCTCGTTCTTTTCATTTGTGACTACAATAATTCCTCATTTCTTTGGCACACACTGTATATGACTCACCCAAGTGATGTCATAGATGTGGTAGATGATGCCGACATCCAACCATTTGATAATTTCTTTCTTCACGACCTCATTCATGATTGGATTTAGTCTTCGTTGATGCTCCACTGTGGGTTTGTACTCATCATTCATCAGAATTTCATCATCTAGCTCGCTGTCAGTCATGTTGGTGATTCAAGCTTCAAGTTTATCCGTGGGAAGTGTCAGTGCAACAATATCCTGGATGATACTATCTACAACATCAATTCTGAAACATTCATCTTCCTTTTCATCACTCGGGAATTTCATGGCTTTGAAAACATTAAAGGTAACTTCTTGGTCCTACACTTTCATGGTTAGTTCTCCTTTTGTACATCAATGACAGTTCGACCTGTAGCCAAGAATGGTTTCTCAAATATGATAGGTACATCTTTATCTTCTTCCATGTCAAGGATAATGAAATCTGCTGGGAGAATGAGTTTGTCGACTTTGACCAGCACATCTTCAACTACACCTCTTGGAAATACGAGCGTTCTATCAGCAAGTTGTAGAGAGACTGAGGTGGGCATTACTTCTCCAATTTGCAGTTTCCTGTAAATTGAAAAAATGCATCAAATTAACACTAGCACCTAAATCACACAAAGCTTTACCGATGTAATGTTCTCCAATGGTGCATGGGATGGTGAAACTGCCAGGATCTTTCAACTTTGGGGGAAGTTTCCTCTGAATGATGGCGCTGCATTCTTCTATCAATACTACTGTCTCGTAATCTCCCAATCTATGTTTTCATGAAAGAATGTGTTTCATGAATTTGACATAGCTGGGCGTTTCTTCCAATGCTTCTACAAATGGAATGTTGATATGCAACTTTTTGAAGACCTCCAAGAATCGAGCAAACTATTTGTCCAGTTTGTTTTTCTGGAGACGCTGTGGAAAAAGTGGAGGTGGAGTGGATATTTCTTGATATTTTTCCTTTGTTTCTTTTTCCTCCATCTATGGAACTGCTTCTTTTGGAACTTCTTCAATGAATGTCTTGATTCCAACATCTTTGTTGATTTCAGTACCGCTTTTCAAAGTAATGGCCTGACATTGCTCCTTTCATCGGTTCCTTGGATTTGGTTCTGTGTTGCTGGGAAGATTTCCTTGCGGTCTGTAACTCTGAGCATTGGCCAGTTGTCCCATCTGATTCTCCAATGCTTTAATAGAAGCTGAATGGCTTTGATTCAATGCTACTTGATTTTGTACCATAGCTGTTAAGGCATCGTATTTTGCTTCTTGCTTTTTCAACTGGGCCAGTACTTATGTTGTTCCAGGTTCTTTTTCATACTCATGGCATTTGTTTTGCTGTTGGAATCCTGGTGGTGGATTGTTCATTTGCCCTGAATTATTGTTCCATGAAAAATTGGAATGATTCCTCCACCATGGGTTGTAAGTGTTGGAATATGGATTGTTTCCCTGTCTATTGAAATTGTTGACATAATTCACCGTCTCTTTTATTTTGGTGGTATGATTTTGTCTCATGTGCTCCTCCATATTGTGAACTTGTGGATCCAATATTACTTTGCGTGCTAAGAGTTTCCATGAATTTGCATATCTGATCCAGCTTGGCATTCATTACTGTGTTGGCTCCAACTTCATAAATTCCTGCGATTCGTTGGATCATGCTGATTTCTTTTGGCCACAAAGAATTGTTGTTGGCCATTTTTTTAATTCAGTCCCAGGCCTGATCTTCTCCTTTTTCCATTAAAGCTCCTTCATCCGCAGCATTAATTGTGGTTCTCATTAGTCCAGAAAGTCCATTGTAGAAAGTTTGGACTTGTAGCCACTTTGCAATCTCATGGTGAGGACATTTCCGGAGCAAATCCCTGTATCTTTCCCAAGCTTCGCAAAGGGATTCTGAGTCAAGTTGTACAAATGATGTAATGTCATTCCTCAGCTTTGCAGTTCTGGCTTGGGGAAAGTACTTTGCAAGGAATTTGGTGGCTAAAGTGTTTCAAGTTGTGATGGAACCTGCTGGTAGTGAATGTAGCCAAGCCTTAGCTCTGTCTTTTAAGGAATATGGGAAAACACGCAGTTTCATTACTTCTTCAGCCGCTCGGTTGTAATTGAAAGTGCCGCAAACTTTCAGGAAGTTTTTGATGTGGGCAGTAGGATCTTCAGTTGCATTCCCCCAACTGAACTGGCTGCTGTATCATCTGGATGTATGTTTTGATGTCACACGCATTTTCTGGTAGGGGAGGAAGTATAATACAGGAAATGAAGCTGTCAACCCCCGGAATATTTCTGTCTCGAATTGGAATTGGTGGTGCAACCTCCAAAGGTTCAGGTTCCATGTTGATTAGTGCTTCTTGGCCTTCTCGCCATTCCCATCTCAACTGTCTAATAGTTCTTTCAATTTCTGGGTCAATAGGTCGGATTTCAAAGCTTCTGGTTCGTCTCATGTAGTATCTGAGAACCTGAAACACAAGAAAACATAAATAATAAGTAAAAAGAAATTAGACACAAGTAAAGGTATCTAACCCCAAAATTAATAGTGAAAGATAAATAAGTCCCCGACAACGGCGCCAAAAACTTGACCGGCGTGATCACACACCTATAACGCAAGTGCACATATCGTTCAAGTTGTATAAAATGTATCGATCACACGAGGACTTAATACCTAAGCTATTAATTTATGAAGCCAAATGTTTACAAGTATCTAATAGATTTGTTGTTTGATTGGATGGTGACTTTAAACTAAAACAAGTAAAAATAGAGTGAAAGTGAATTAAAGGTAAAATCAATATTATTAAATTGTATAGGGTTGTGAATCCTTCCAATATCTTTTAAAGATGAAGTGGTTATCTCATGTTTGTGCAATATATCGATTTATTAACCTGAAACACGAAATTATGCAAAAGTCTATGTCGATGGTCAGATGGAAATACCCAGTATAACCCAATTAATCATATGTCTATGTTAACCAAGTTACATAAATTCATTAAGATTGAGTTCCAATTATGGCTACCCCCACCCGACAGGTATATGTCTATCCTGGAAGGAAATCTATTCAGGGGTATCTAATCCTTAACGGAGATCGTGGGCTATTAAGTCTAAGGATGAAACCTAAAATTCATTTATCAAGTTTATTTTAAGTTTACCACATCAATCTTATTAATGGCCAGTTAACAAGAAGCATTAAGCTTAAGAATTAATAAATAAACCTTTATATTACCCAAACTATAAAATAATCCCTTATAAACCGGTAATATTGGAATTCATCACAACCCTAGATAACAGGTTTAGTTACGACACATATCTAAGGCTAGTAAAAGCTTAAATAAAGTAATTGACATAAAGTAAATGCTGAAAATTAAAAACGTTTTAAAACAATAAAGAAAATGTTGGGGGTTAGATGATCCACTTTTATTACTTCTATTTTAGATATCTCCATTATTATAATATATAAACTTTGCATGATATTACCAACCGACCATATAAGCGGTATCCTGATTAAGTCAAATTTATGATTAATTCCAATAGACCAGAAAGGCGGTATCTAATTTAGTCAGATTAAAATCAATTTAATTAAGTCCAACCGACCGTAAAGGCTGTATCCCATTAATTCAAGTTTTAAATAGTTTATATATTATAATTAAGGGAGATTAATATAAATATTAGTAATAAAAGTTTTACCTTAAACCACAGGAAGGAGGAGTTACCTCCTCATGCTGAAAAATAAAATAAAAACAGAAAAGTAAAGTAAAGAAAGAACTATTGCGTAAATTTAAATAAATTAAATACAGAAAATTGTAAATAAACAAGAAAAATACAATCTTCTTAGTATTCTTAAGGAATTCCTTAGAAGAAAGTATGAATTGGAATTCTGAAATCGACCTCAATTTATAGGCAAATTCTGGCCTCTCGCGTCGCGACGTGTGGAACATTGCACGTCGTGACGCGCCGTAGATTTTGGATGTGTGGCACGGACTTCGCGGAGACGGTGACACGTGACATCGGCAGCGTCGGCATCTGAATTATTAGCTCAGAGTCACGACGCAGAATGCTCTGTGCTTCGCGACTCTGACGTCAGCAATGACGTCTTCTGTCGGTAATATGGGATGATGACACGTGTCAGACACATGTTAGCACGATTGTTGTGATGGTTACACATGGTTAGCGCACGTTAGCAAATGCGCATGTTAGCAAATTTGCTGGGATATTGACACGTGACAGGCTCATGTTAGCGGCACATGATAGCAGATGATGCATTTTAGCAAACGGCGCATTTTAGCCGGAAATTTACATTTTTACCTTTTTTGTCTGTTTTTCGTTGTTTTGGCCCCGAATTGATTTCAGAGAGTCCTTTTATTTTATTTATCTATAAAATAACACAAAACACATAAAAATATTCACAAAACTCAAGAAACTATACAAAATATTAGGTCAAAGGGATGGTAAATACCGATATATTTACCGCTTATCATTTTATCTATTTTATTTGACTTTTAACGTTCGTTTTTGAATTCTTTTGAATTATTTATTTTTAGATATTCTTTTTTATTATTATTTTTTTGTTTCTCATTTTATTTATGTTTAAATTGCATGCCTAGACGTAGGGATAAATTTGGTAGATTTGTTAGGACTGAAGAGGAAAATTCAGACTCAGATAGTTTGTTTGACAATCTCTTTGCCACACCCTCCATGTCTAGCGCATATACTATGAGTGAGTATGAGACACCACCTATGAGGACTCTTAAAGAGTACATTTATCCCTCTTGCACAGCTACATCATCGTGCATCATATTTCCTCCTAATGCACCACATATAGATTTTAAACCTGGAATGATACAGTTTCTCCCAACCTTTCATGGTTTGGAGAACGAGAACCCTTATGTGCACATTAGAGAGTTTGAAGAGATTGTAACAACTTTCCATGACCGGTTTGGAACCACTGACATAATTAGACTTAAGTTATTCCCTTTTGCCCTTAAGGATAGAGCTAAAAGCTGGTTGTATTCTCTAAGACCTCGGTCAATAGGATCATGGGCGATGAAACAGGCATTCTTTAATAAATACTTCACACACCATAAGACAAATGCCTTGAAAAGACAAATATCTACCTTCTCCCAAAAAGATAATGAAAACCTTTTATCAAACATGGGTGAGGTATAAAGAGATGTAAACAGAGGATTTAAGTTAACTAATGACTTGGATTACTTTGTAATGATGTTTTAAGATTAATAGAACTGAAAACATTGAAATCAGACTTGATTTGGTTGTTATGATGGTTATGTTTTATTATCATTCTTCCAATTGATGTTTGGATGGTTTCTCCAACCAGAATTGTATGTTTGGGAGTATGGGTTTAGATTTGATCTCTTAAATGTGTTTATTGAACTGACTTGGTCATGCATACATTCTTGCAAACCTGGCAAGGTTGGAAAAAATTATGTGACATGTTCATTTGAATTACATATATTACATATAACTTCTTGAATTGAATTAACATGATCATTCTTCCTCATTTCTAATGCCTCAACATTTTTAGCTAGAAATGCATATTTAAGAGAAAGGTCATGGTCTTCCCTAAGGTTAAATATGCCTCTACCAGATTACTGTGGTTTTACAGACAACTCATAAGTGCCAACTGTGTCCCAGTGTTTTGCAATCTCTTTTATATGTTCTAGGTAATCTAGTGCATCTTCGAGACTTTTGTCCCTAAATTCACTATTACACATAATTTCCATAACTTGTCTATTTTGGGTGTTAAACCCTCGTAGAAGTAGGAAACCAGTCTCCATGTTTCAAATCTGTGATGTGGATAAACATTTAACATTTCTTTAAATCTCTCCCAACATTAAGTAAGTGTTTCCCCCGGACTCTTGTGTGAAAGTTGTGATTCTTCTTTTAAAGAAGTTTATCTTGTGAGAGGGAAAGAATTTTTTTAGAAGTTGCTCTTGCAAATCATCCCATGTTTTGATGGATCATGACCTAAGATTTTACAGCCAAATTTTAACTTTATCCTTTAAAGAAAAAGGAAAAAACCTGAGTCGATTTATATTCATGCTGTAATTTTGGTATGTGCAAGTATTACACACCTCTTCGAATTCTCTTAAGTGCTGATAAAGATTTTCTAATTCTAGATCATGGAATATTGGTAAAAGTTAGATGACACCCGGTTTGAAATTGAAACGTTATGCATCTAGGAGGAAAACAATGCAAGATAGTGATCCTGTCCTAGTGGGATTCATGAATTCTCTGTGTGTCATAGGATGATTAAGATCGTCATATTGAGACTCATGTTCTACCTGATCAACTAGATTTTCATCTCGGCCAAGTGGGTTTTTATTTTAGTTATCCGCCATTTTAACTGACGGTAAAGGTGTTTGAGACTCTCTATTTAATCTATCGCTCGATGATTGAGACCAATGCCTCATGCAATCTAAATGCAGACTACATGCTAAATTTAATTATGCAAAAGCAATACTTAAAAATGAAAAAAATAATAAACAAGTGAAAAAAAATAAAAATAAATGACCAAAGAAAAACAAAAATGTAGTGATTAGATCCTAAAAAAGTCATCTGATTTCTATCAATTCAAATCTCAATTGAATTTCTAATTCAGTTGTCTCAATTCCTCGAATCAGGTTCACTCAAAAAATTATGGAAGATTCTCTAGATGGGGATAGCTCAAGAAATTCTTTGGCAAAGTGAAAACATAATTTTAATTGTGTTTTCTATCTCATATAACCTTGAAGAATCAAGTACAAGGTTTGTCTATACGTGGGATGTCTGGATTCATAGTACCTTTAGAATCAATCATGACATCTTAGAATCTACATAAATACAAGGAGAAAACATGAGATGCAAAAAATAAAAAAATAAAAAAAAAAAAAAGAAAACAAAATGAAAGGATATTAAATTATTATTTTATTTAATAAATTATATTTCCTGGCAACGGCGCCAAGAACTTCACACACTCACAAAGTGGTTTTTTACTCCCACGTATAAAAGTGACGAAGTAATAAAATAACCCGGTAATTCTTGGGTCGATCCACATGGAATAAATTTAGTAAAATAAAATAACAATTCGAGAAACAAAATAAAAAGACTGAATTATTTGAAGTGATCGATAATTTTAAATTGAATTACAACAATAAAATAAAATATTGGGTCTAGGGATCCACTCTTGATATTTCAAATAAAGAGAAATCTTACTTTTTATAATATATAAATTGTCATTATTACCCAATTAATTTACTTCATAAATTAATTATGCCGAAACATATAAAACCAACCATATAGATGGTGACAATATTTGTCTATAAAAAATCCAGATAGTTCAATTATACCAAATTATATAAAACCATCCATAAAAGCGGTAACAAAGTTTGTCAATAATTAGTGCATATTTAAATTTTTTTCTCACATAAATGGAGTAAAGTATTAACTGTGCCAATCCAAATGAGATTGTTTACAGCGAATCAATACACCCACAAATATAAAAGAGATGGAAATATTAAAATAACACAATTTATATTTATAACATAAGTAAAATAAATCTATATTCTCATATTAAGAGTTTCATCATTTATCCCAGTAGAATGAAATTAGCTACTCATACTTTGAATAAAAAAATTAATAATTTTATTAATGAAAGAAAAAAGAGATTACAAGAAAAATAAAACACACAAGACACTTCTTTCAAATTCTACAAGAGAGAAAATGAAAGAAACATGAAGAAAATGGAAGTGAATACATCTATTTATAGTGGAGGTGATCACCCCTCAAATATGATATACAACTTTGCAAATCAAATACAAATAATAAATATTTACTGATTTATTATTTTTATTTTTTTCTTTTTTCTTTTTTTTTGTTTTTTATTTTTTATTGATCATTTTGCATACATTTGTCACAATCCACCTAAATGTGGATTGTGACATTTCAACTTTTATTTATTTTTTTTTCTAATAATTAAAATTACATGCAATATATGTTGGTTTCTTCATCAATTTCAACCTTGAAAATCTCATAAATAGAAAATATTGTAAGAGCAAAGTTGTATATATTTGAGTCTTCTTTCAATTGGAACTAGAATTGCATCAATCCGATATCATAAAAAAAGTTATGGCTAAAATACAAAAATTGCGCAAGGTTGGAATTTATAAAATTTAACACAGTTAGAACGCCCTTTAAAGTTTTTGACCTCCAAAATCCAAATATCATGTCCATTTTTATAGTTATGCATCCAAAGTATTATTTCACCTGCATAAGAAATAAAAATCACAATAAAAATAGATAAATCATAAAACTAATTATCATTTACAAAAAGTGTTAAATTAAGGGGATTAATGAATCTATAAGTGTAAAATGATAAATTTTTTTTTTATTAAATGTACACTTTTTAGTGTTTATCAACCGCTTCTAGCATCTTAATCTGTATGGTGGCCTTTTGTTTCATCTACTTATGGCATTTTGATCCGTTTGATGGCCTTTATTCCATCTACTTCTGGCATTTTTGATAATGTCTCCCATTTTGACCTTATTTCTGAGGCTCTATGATGAGAACCTGCCTGGAACAAAGCCAAGCAAACACACAAAAGACTGAAATCGTTTCCAAGAAAGCCAACGACAGTTTGATTGAAACTCTAAACCTCTGATAATAAGAAACAGAAACATAGAGTGCTAATGGGGTGTCACAAAGGGTTATCAGACCATTGATAAGCCAAAACCAGTGAGAGAAAATTGAGGGTTCTCAAAGCTCATGAAATTTACTTGATTTTCATTAAAGATGAATTGTTTTAAAACATAGAGAAAACAAGTCTTTTATAGAGAGGCTACAATCAAAACCCTAACCCACAACCAAATTAATAAATTCTAATTAATACACCAAATCCATAACCAAGATAATAACTCCTAATTAATGCACCAAACCCATAACCAAAATAATAAATACTAATTAATACACCAAACATAAAACTCAAACCATAATAAAATATGAAAACACAAAAGCTGTATCGATAATTTGCATCTGACTTTGGACCATAAAGGATTCCGAATTAGACTTTGTAAACTACAAAGTTGTAGATCCATGTGTCTTCTTTCCAATGCAACTTGAATCACTAAAATTTGATATCGGATGAGAAATTTACACCCAATATACGAATATTATGCAAAGCTCACCACTGCTAATCCACAATTCGAAAATTAAGCCCAAAATCAATCAAAGCAGCCCATGCACATCCAAGACCCATTCCATTCTTGCCTTACACATAATAAAACCTTCATATAAAGTATCATGCATGGACCAAATTCCAGAACCCAAGGAATCTTTCAAATCCACGAAAATGGCCCAAATATACCAATCTAACCCAGCCATGCAATCAGCCACAACTTCATTTTATTTGGCCCAACAAACATAGCTCATTATTGATCACATAATTCTCAATCTCTTGAAGGATTCTCCCTCGAATCCGAATCCAGATCATAGATAAATATGACAAGATCAATGTGAGGAAAATCTTGGAACAAAATTAAATTGCATGGAAAAAAATGGTTAAGGTGAGCAAAGGTTTTTTCCAATATTTTTCCCCTCTCAATCTCTCCATTGCTACTCTCATTCTTAACTCCACTTGCAACCTTGAAGAGAGTCCCACATGGATTCACATTTGAAACCTCATTTAAAATAAACTCAACATGCCCATGCCGCTTCTCAAACAATTAACATATTCATCCGCGATCTGATCACACCCTACATATTCGGCCACATGCATTTTTTTCACCTCATTCTACATATGATATTTATCATTAACAGTAACTTCAAACACCTTATTTTTATTCATAGAAACGTCAACATGTTTCATTTCATTACTCAAGACTACACCCATATCCTTCTGTTAGGGTTGGTGCTCGGAGTGCCAATCCAGATCGTATTTATGTCTGATTCATGAATACAAACAATTCATTTTTTTTCCATAATATTACTTATTTATGGTAGTCCTTCTTATATATATATATATATATATATATATATGAAACTAAATATGATTTAGTGATATGCATATATTAGACAAAGACCCGATAATATATTTTGTAGTGCGCAGTTACAAAATAGTTTGTAATTGACATTGGGAAGTGTCACTACTAGAAGTTATTATAAAATAAAGTTTCTGGTCAAGATTTACTAACACAGGTCGGTTAGTAAAATCCGCTGAGACCAGTACATATCGTATATCGAGCCATGGCTGAAACCTCCGTAGACAAAAAACTCCCAAATTTTCTTGAAGAGAACATGAAGAAATCAAGAAGAAAGTTTAAAGAAATTAGGAGATTTTGAGGTAATCTTCTATATTCCTAAACTTAGAAAGCTTGTTTCTTGTTCTTGAGCATCTATAATAGTTCTAGGGTTTCATCATTTCTTATATTTTGGGGTTTTTTGATTTGGAGGATGGATTTGGAGGCTAGATGCATGTGTGAAGTTAGATTGAATAATATTATTGTAATATTAGTTCAATTTTATCATTTGATGACTTTTTGCCATTCTAGAGTATTATGACCACTCTTGTAACTCCTAGAATTATTCTTGAGTTCTTCATTTGTGGTGACTTTGGTTGGTATAAGTATTAATATGATTAATGTTGAGAAAATTGGATTTAAAGCATGAAAAATGATAATTTTGGTTACCAAATCAGTTCTGGAATTTCTGTGATTTTGGTGATGAAACGTATGTTGTATAAATGTATTGGATGTGTTGTGGCCATTGGAAGAATTGCCTGAAATTGTTTCGGAGTTGAAATACGCGAAAATAGTGAAATACGGCGTTACCATGTGAGTTTTGGGTTTACCGGGTCTCCGCTATCCAAACAGTGAATTGGTCACTATTCGGGCAGCCCATGAACTGCCCAAGTACTATTGGGGCTGACCTAGGCAGCCCCCGTGTGTATTGGTTGGTCGGTTCGGACAAAAACATGTTTTATGCCACTTTACGGAAAAATGTTTTTTGTAAACATTTCGCAGTGTTTCAAACTTATTTATGTCATTATTTGATATCGAATAAATGTGTTTATGTGAAATATGAATGAATTATTCATATTAGATATTGAATAATTTATTTGGTAAGTTTAAAAAAGTTTTAAAGTTACGATTCCCCTCGAACTGCGCTTCCGCATGAGCCTTTGATAAAACCCCAACAAAAATGGTATCAGAGCAGGTATGATCCTTCATCCATTACATTTTTCATGCTTGATATATGATATATAATCCAATTTTGATATTTGTACATGCATGTAATTTAGATGTTTCTTAATTTTTTGGTTCTACGCTAATGGAAAACATAACGGAGATTTAATGGTTAAGTCCAGTTATGTTTTCCCAAGTAGAATTAAACTATTGAGAAATTTGATCTAGATTAAAATCTGCATTTGATGTAGAGTAAAACCCTCTTTAGGAATATCCCCGCTTAGATAAGGCATTAAAGTAACTAGTATTAGGAATACTTATTTTTTGGTCCACCTTGTCAGTACAGATGCAAATGATTTCCTAATGTTGTAGCGGTATCGTGCCAAAGCTATGCAGTTATCAGGACTACATCGGTAGCTTGATTTTTTTCACTGACAAGTGAAGCCTTGATATGCCTCCTTATGAACGTGTCAAAGCTGTCATAACGAGAAACGGTCAGAACCAAAATCAGGAGTCACAGTGAGTGTGATTAACAATGAGTTGTCTACCTGTGAATATACGTAGGCGAGGACTTGCCAAAGTTGTGAGTCGAAATATATTCATGGGGTCCACTTATCACTATGGAATTCAATTTAATTATTGGATTCCCATTTTCCGTTGGAGATTATGGTATTATGTAAAGTAGTGGGAGGCACTGCTGGGTTAAAAATCCATAACTAAGGTAGTGTGTAATATTATGAAAATTGTCGCTTATGTTTCCTTTATTCTATTGTGTATATAGAATTAAACTTCTAATCCACTGCATACATATTATTAGTATATGTTTTCTGACCTAGCTTATGGTTGTAGTTTTCTAGAATAGGTTCCAGATATCAATAGACATGGATATAATTAGATTAGTCTATACCATCGAGAACTATTATTCCAATTTGCTTGGAAAATCGAGATGGTTAATGACTTAGTTACTAAGTCACGATAGGTAATCTAAGAAGATATTCGTTTTAGGATATAATAATTTAGAGAGAATAGTTTCTTTTGCAGTAAGAATTGACGTGAATTAGTTCATGTCTCTAGATTCTTGACTGGCATTAAGAAAACCTCATTAGGTATTTGTTTATCTGATAATGACGTTTCTTTGCTTTAGTGACCTTTAGAGGTAGTGTGTCTGACACAATTTGCTAATCAATTATTGCAATTGTTGTGAATAGTTGAAGGCAAATTATAAAGCTAAAGAAATGAGATGTGTATAATTGTGTGTAGAGAATATCGATTTTCACAATACGACAACTATAGGTATTGGATACCAGATCTCCCGTCTAGTTATTTAAAATATTGTTTAATAATTATTTTGATATTTGATATTAGAAATTGCGACTATTGGATAGTTACTTGTTCTTTATAAATATTTGGTACATATTTTAATATGACTAGTAGTGTCATTGATATAGAGATAAACATTAAGAAAAATATTTGGTTAACTAAATAATTTAGAACAATATTTTATGAGATTTTATTACTTAAGCATTAGATGTTTATTCTGTATGGTAAAGGATGGTCTGATACGAGATCACACCACATATCCTTATCCATTTAATGAATATTGTATTCGGGAATGTGATTAAATCTCATTTAACCAATGATTGTCATTAGACCACAGATTTATTAAACTAATACAGTGGATGTATGCAGTTTAATGAATTATAAATTACCTTGGATAGTTTTCTTTATGTCGTAACTTAATTAATGAATTATCATGACTTAGTTACGTGTTTCTAAAAGAACACATATTGAACGTCTTGAATTGTTCAAGAACATTCAATATGTTTTTGATGAAACGCGGATAGAATATTTTGAATGGTTCAAAGATATTCGATTTGAAGTTTTGAAAACTATATCTTTAAAATTCATCATGAGTCTTTGAATTGTTCAAAGATGTTTGATATAATCAAACATATGAATTTATGGTAATTAGTTCTAAGGTTATTCAATGAATATGATTCTTACTCAATATTATTCTTCTATGATTCCAATTTGATAGAATTGGTCAGTGGGAGAAATTGAATCTTATATGATTTGATTCGTTTGATATTGAATGTTACCAAATTAGTTTCAATAATCTTAGGGATATGCTCCTGTAACACTAATTCATCCTTTTAATTAATGTTCCATTAGTTTCTACAGTTATATATATGATATGTATAAGTAAAAAATTTGAATCTTGAAAAGTTTGAGATTTGAATCTTTCTTTTATATAATGGTTATATAATTGAAAAATACTTGTGCCTCAGAGGTACAAGTAAAAGTTTGTCATTTATTATATTTAATAGAATATTGTATTCTATTTGATAGAATATTGTATTATATTTGATAGAATATCTTTTCTACGATCCGAGTAATAAAATTATTTTATTACTTAGTGTGTAAAATCGGATGTTGACCAATGTAGAAAAGACTTGACTTAGTGAAGTCAAATGTTAGAGTGATAAAATTTAAATGGAACCACATAATTAATAAGATGAAAAGACCATTAGACAACTTCCATATAAGTCCAATAGGATGTCATAATCATTTGTAAAGTATTTGATACTTAATGGTTCTGATGTTTTCTTATCAAAGAAAATTATCATATAACTTGTAATGGGAGCGATATTTGATATCGATTTCAGAAGTTAACATTAAACCATAGATCTAAGATTTTTCATAGCTTACTACGATCAAGTTTGTAACTTGATTGAGCTTTCATTATGAATCGTTCATAAAATGTGCAAATTTTTTGTGCAGCACAAAGTCAGCTTATTAAAGGTTTAACCTTTATAGTATGACATAGAGAAAAGGTTATACTCAATAATCTATTGTAGATTCTGAGGAAACTTGTCTCTAGTCACACTAATTGAACAATTAAGGATATGTTGGTTAATGTTGATATTAAACTATGTATTTTAGCTAGGAATACAAAGTGGCGTTCCTGAAGCAGCACAAAGTCAGCTTATTAAAGGTTTAACCTTTATAGTATGACATAGAGAAAAGGTTATACTCAATAATCTATTGTAGATTCTGAGGAAACTTGTCTCTAGTCACACTAATTGAACAATTAAGGATATGTTGGTTAATGTTGATATTAAACTATGTATTTTAGCTAGGAATACAAAGTGGCGTTCCTGAATGGTTTCTTCAAAGAAGAAATCTATTGTGATTTCTTTGCTATAAAAGTCCGTTCTGGAATGGGCCTGGAGTTTGTATTCTGTTAAGATCACACTATCACAGTTTGATATACCAGCTTATACAGCCAATTGTAGACTCAGATGAGCTTTCCGAAAATCTCTGTTATCTAATTTTGATATTAGTCAGATTGTCTAAATTTTATCAAAGCATAGAGAATACGTATGGGATAGTAGAGTTAGTAAGAGCGTACATATTTCGTTCTAGTATTGTATATCCTAACGACATTATCATTATTAATGTAATAGTGAGATGTTTATAAGGTAAAAGGTTTACCTAAGTCTTCTTTTCTCCGTGAAAGCAATATGAGTGGTCTCTGTTATATTCGATATAAGGTTTTATATATGATATAAAACTAAGAGACTTTTGAGATACTTCTATTAGTTGTGCATTAGATATGATCTAATAAAGGACACAACAAGATTATCTGTGTGACAGTTAGTATAATTGTTTGGCAGTTAGTGTGTATCTTGTATATAGTATTTATCTTTCATAAGGGATGATTCCTTTGTCGAAAGAGATATTGATTAGAATGTCTAGTCAATTTTATGCATTATAGGATGATGGCATAATGAATTTTATATTATGTGCGATTAAAGATATCAATTTAATCGTAATTATTACGAGCTATTTTTGAAACCCTGTAGACCATATTATGGGTCTTGAAATATGTTTTTTGTTATCTTGGAGATATTAAGAACGAGTTTTTTATTCATAGAGAATATAGTCTGCAACCATTAGGGTCAGATTAGTTTTGAGTCTAATTATGACGTTAGACAGTCTGCGTCATATAGAGTCAGAAAAGTTGCAGTGGGAGTGTCACGGTTGATTCTATTATATTAGTGGAATTAGTTGTAACTTATTAAGTATTGACTTATGAAGTTGCATAGTGACCTTATAGATTAGAAGTTTTGATATTAGTGTTGTGCTTGCGGTTGTCTCATAATATTTGGATTTAATCTCTAAATACATAGACAACTCAGTAGCTGTAGCACAATATTGATGTCGCATATGAGTCATATTTATGTATAACTTAGGTTATACAATATATAAATGATGTTGGCTAAGGGAAATGATTGGGTTTGTTGGACAAACTCAATATGTTATAGCGGGCTTACTTGTTGTTGCCTACCTCTTGAGCGTTAGGTCAGCTCTTGAGGACCATGCGTATGTAATACATATTTAGATGTGTATATGATACCGTGGACTGGCACTAGAGAAAGTGTGAGAAATTGTTAGGGTTGGTGCTCGTAGTGCCAATTCTGATCGTATTTATGTCCGATTAGTGAATACGAACAATTTCCTTTTCCATAATATTACTTATTTGTGGTAGTACTTCTTACTTTTATATACATATTCGATCTAATTATGATTAGATTGAAACTAAATATGATTTAGTGATATGTATATATTAGACAAATACCCGATAATATATTTTATAGTGCGCAGTTATAAAATAGTTTGTAATTGACATTGAGAAGTGTCACTACTAGAAGTATATTATCAAATAAAGTTCCTGGTCAAGATTTACTAACACGGGTCGGTTAGTAAGATCCGGTGAGACCAGTACATGTCATATAATGAGACTTGGTCCGATAGTTTATCCCAACGAACCATGAGTCTTGGGAGACTCGTATAGACATGTAAGTGTTTATTTGATAAACACTGAATGACTCACCGAAGATTTCCTAATAGATGGTACACCAACATCAATAGGAATCTTCTCGAGTCGAATAGCATAGTGGTCATTTGACTTGAGATACCGCTGTGGATATATGAGATATCCTCTACACTTTGATGGCAGTCACGTCACCGATCTATTTAGATCAGACCTCCGCATGTTCGTTGGGTGTGGACTGATGCTCATGATATCCTGTGAGTATCAGATAGAATCTGTCAGTCTTGTGTACATGGCATAGGTATTTTGAACATGTTTGCGATCTAGTAAATCCATGGTTGTGGTATACTTCGGAAGCGAGTTCTGAGTGTTATTTAGAGATCGTAAATTTGAAAGTCGACTATATTATACCTTGGGGATTTGACGTTCTTATCTATATCCTTGGTATAATATTGATAGCTTGTGACTGATGGATTATACGTATGCAATGACCTCGACTTGCATAGTTTAGCGAGATTATCCACGGTCATCATAATTCATGAATGGGTAAATTATGGACACGAAATTAGATTCTATGACAGATAAACCTAAACTTAGAGAGTCCCACAATATGAAGTGTACTCGTTGAACACTTGGACAACGTGTTATGAATAACACAGATTATTCATAATACTTCACCAGATTAAATGAGTTAATTCAAATCATTTAAACGGTTAAACGAAACTAAATGCGTTAGGGTTTTAGTCAATTAATAATTAATGTGTATTTGTATTTGATACAAGATTTGATTTGATACATATTAATTAATTGTCAAATGAGACTTTGACACATGCCATTAATATATGTATTTGTTATTTAATGTAAATAAAATACATATATAATAATAATCACATTAATTAATTATTTAGGTGTTTAAATATTAAATGTCAATATGTTTGATTATTATTGGTTACATGTGGCATGATTCTTTTAAGCTTGAAATATACAAATTGGATTTGTTAACTTAAAGCTTATTATTATTTAATTAGATTAAATTGACCAAATGACCGAAATGCCCCCCCAAAGTCGATTTTGGCCTAATTTTTAAGTTGAAAAAATTTATTTTCTATTTTATAAGAGAGCCATGGCCGAAACCTCCGTAGACAAAAAGCTCCCAAATTTTCTTGAAGAAGTTTGAAGAGAAAGTGAAGAAATCAAGAAGAAAGTTTAAAGAAATTAGGAGATTTTGAGGTAATCTTCTATATTCTGAAACTTAGAAAGCTTGTTTCTTGTTCTTGAGCGTCTAGAATAGTTCTAGGGTTTCTTTCTTTCTTAGATTTTGGGGCTTTTTGATTTGGAGGATGGATTTGGAGGCTAAATACATGTGTGAAGTTAGATTGAATAATATTATTGTAATATTAGTTCAATTTTGTCATTTGATGACTTGTTGCCATTCTAGAGTGTTATGATCACTCTTGTAAATCCTAGAATTTTTCTTGAGTTCTTCATTTGTGGTGACTTTGGTTGGTGTAAGTACTAATATGATTAATGTTGAGAAAATTGGATTTAAAGCATGAAAAATGATAATTTTGGTTACCAAATCAGATCTGGAATTTCTATGATTTTGGTGATGAAAAGTATATTGTATAAATATATTGGATGTGTTTTGGCCATTGGAACAATCATCGGAACTTGTTTCGGAGTTGAAATACGCAAAAACATTGAAAACGGTGGTACCGGGTGAGTTTCGACTTACCGGGTGTCCGCTGTCCAAACAGTGAATTGGTCACTGTTCGGGCAGCCCATGAACTGTCCAAGTACTATTGAGGCTGACCTAGGCAGCCCCCGTGTGTATTGGTTGGTCGGTTCGGATAAAAACGCTTTTTATGCCACTTTGGGGGAAAATATTTTTCGTAAAAGTTTCGCAGTGTTTCAAACTTATTTATGTCGTTATTTGATATCGAATAAATATGTTTAGGTGAAATATGAATGAATTATTCATATTGGATATTGAATAATTTATTTGGTAAGTTTAAAAAAGTTTTAAAGTTGTGATATCTCTCGAACCGCGCTTCCGCATGCGCCTTTGAGAAAACTCCAACACCTTCTTCACTTCACATTTTGCTAGCGTCTTGTTCTCTATCAATTCTGGAAGCTCTCTTGGTAAAATTTTAAACTCAGCAATCGCACTCTTTTGTTTAGCCGACTCTTCTTCACCTATGTGCATATACAAGTCTTCATTATAGACCTCTTGTAGGGTTAAATGAGCAAGCTTGATAATTTTTCCACCATACCTAAATTTATACATATTCTTATCCATATTATAAACTACTTTATTAAATTTATACCAAGGCTTACCCAATAAAATATGCGTATGATAAATACGAACCGCGTCACACACTACTTGGTCAACATACTCCCCAATAGCAAAACTTACCATAACCTGCTTATCAACCTCGAACTCTCCAAAATCACTCATCCACTTATAAGGTCTATCAAGAGGTATCAATGGTAATCCCAATTTTTCCACAAGGGTAGTGCTAGCTAAATTTATATGATACCCTCTTTTAATAATCATATTACACACTTTATTATTGATAAAGCATATCGTGCGAAAGATAAATACCCATTTGTCCATCAGATTATGTATATAAATCAACCTTTTACTTGAAAGACTCAAATAATGATTAACGACTCAAAGAATCACTAAGAATACGAAAAAAAACAAAGAAAATGGCTGGAAAAAAAAAACCAAATGCAAAATAAGAACACAAACTGAATTGAAACTGGACATAATCCGTAATAAATATTTGATAGCGATTTTGAGACTCTATATGTACACAGACAGAATTCGGCTGACCACTATCGCATGCTTCACCTCGAGTACTTATAAATCGATATATTATGGGTCTCGTAACTCTTTCTGGATAAAAAGATACAATTATTTAAAGTTTGATGCGTGGATGGAAAATTTTGGACGATAAAACTGATTTTTTTTTTAATTCTAATTACTCAAGAATACAAGGAAAGGATACAAAAGTAAGACAATTACTGAATTGAAACAAGACAAGAATAAAACACACGAAGTAAAAATCAATGAAACAAGACAAGACAAAAAAACAAGAAGCGAAACTGAATGGAAAAAAAAAAAGAACTTTTTTTTTGTGTTTTTTTTAATGAACGAAACACAAATAAAATAAAAGGATAAAATATGACCTTGGAACCTTGCTACTGATACCAACTGATGAGAAACTACCTGGAACAAAGCCAAACGAACGCACAAAAGACTGAAATCGTTCCCAAGAAAGCCAAAGACAGTTCGGTTGAAACTATAAACCTCTGAAGAACAAGCAACAGAAACCTAGAGTGCTAAAGGCGCCACAAAGGGTTAGGAGACCTTTGATAAGCCAAAACCAGTGAGAGAAAATTGAGGGTTCTCAAAGCTTACGAAATTTAATTGATTTTAATTAAAGATGAGTTGTTTTAAAACATAGAGAAAGCAAGCCTTTTATAGGGAGGCTACGATCAAAACCCTAACCCACAACTAAAATAATAAATTCTAATTAATACACCAAACCGATAACCAACATAATAACTCCTAATTAATACACCAAACCCATAACCAAAATAATAAATACTAATTAATACACCAAATATAAAAGTCAAACCTTAATAAAATATAAAACATAAAAGTTGTATTGATACATTCCGTCTGTCTTTGGACCATGAAGGATCTGAATAAGACTTTAACGTAAACTATAAAATTATAGATTCATGAGTCTTCTTTCCGATGCAACTTGAATAACTAAAATCTGACATCGGATGAGAAAGTTAAACCCAAAATACGAAGAATGTGCAAATCTCGTCACTGCTAATCCACTATTTAGAAATTAAGCCCAAAATCAATCAAGGCAGCACATGCACCTCCAGGACCCATTATATTCTTGCCTTAGACATAATAAAGCCTTCATATAAAGTCTCATGCATGAACCAAATTCCAAAACCCAAAGAATCTTCCAAATACACCAATCTAATTGATCCATGCAATCAAGCACAACTTCAAGTTAACTTGGCCCAACAAATATCACTCATTCTGGGGAATATCACTCTAATCCATTCCTGGAGTTGTCTCTTCTCCGTTCCCAGATTCATTTCGGAGTTGACTCTCATTCGCCCCAGATTTATTCTAGAGTTGACTCTTCTTCGTTCCCGGATTCATTCCAGAGTTGACTCTTCTTTATTCCCATATTCATTCTGGAGTTGGCTCTCATTCTCCCCTAGATTCATTCGAGAGTTGACTCTCATTCGTTCCCAGATTCATTCCGGAGTTGACTCTCCTTCGTTCCCGGATCTATTCCGGAGTTGACTCTCATTCGTTCCTAGATTCATCCTAGAGTTGACTCTCATTCGTTCCCAGATTCATCCCATAGTTGACTCTCATTCATTCTTGGATTCATTCTTGGAGTTGACTCTCATTCATTCCTGGATTCATTTTAGAGTTAACTCTCATTCATTCCCAAATTTATTATGGAGTTGACTTTTCTTTGTTCCCATAACTATTTTGGAGTTGTCATGTGATGGTTCTGATATTCCCCTTTAGGTGGGCTTCGCCCCTAATATTCTTTTTTATGTGGACAGGTTTCATTCCCAGTATTCTCTTTTATGTGGAAGGGCTTTATTCCCATTATTCTCTTTGTAGGTGGGCTTCGCCCCATATTTTCTGATTTTGGATGCTCCGTGTTTTGGAGGCTCTCGCTGTATACCTCATTTCTATAAAAAAATTCTTCTCTGCCATTTTTGTTCAATTTCCTGTGAATGAAATGTTATTTTTTATGTATACATGTATGCATGTGTGCAAATGATCGATAGTTACCTACCCTTTCTTAGGCTTATTGGAGTCCGATATTTTTACGCGGGGATGTCGTCAGGTTTCGTCTCATTTCTATCCAGGTTGCCATTTGGTATTCTTAAATCATTGACTTTGCCTTCCAAATTCCATTTTTTATCATGCAATAATTTTCGCATGTTCTCAAAAGGTTTTTTTCCTTGAAATCCCGACTTTTTTCAAACTATGAATATTGCTCAAATCAAAAATTCAATTCCAACAAAGGTTTCACCTTTCAAATTCTTCTACATGTGTGTGTGTGATTCTTTCACAAAGAATTTACATGCTAGCCGAATTGGTTTATGCTGGTATAGATTAGTGTTAACACTCTAATTCATTTTATCCTTGCATTCGTCTAGACAAGTTAACACCTAGTTAAGAATCAACAAGATTTTAGAATTCTCCGAAAATTTATCTTATGTAGGGCTTATCTTTATCTATAACTTCCTTAAGTCGTCAAATTGTCTTTTGACGCAAAGGCTTCACATTTTTTATGCAGGCCCTTGGTTACTCAACAATTTCACCAACTAATGTTGCTTTGCATACTCAATATTTGAGTTGTCGTTTGACGCAGTTCACAATACTCATTTTACTAAATAATTCAAATAGTGGAGTAGTTTTTTATGGGATTCACGCTTTCAATCTTTTTTCTTTTTCTCCTTTATCTCTTCGTTTTTTATTATTATTTTTCTGTGGGATTCACCCTTTATTTTCTCTTTTTTTTTTCTTTCTTTTTCTTCTCCTTTTTGTTTGCATCATCTCCTTAACTTAATGTCATCTCAGCCTTAACTTTGGAAAGGAATTAAATGGGTGCCAAATATTTTGTCTATCTCTACAAATTATGTCAGCATAAATTTTTTCTAAGTCGGCAACACAATTCTAATTGCAAGTTTTGAGCATAATATTTTGGATGACATCCTACCAGTGATTCTAAAGTTAAAGAATTGTCTTAAGAATTTAGACATGCTCATTTTTTCAAGAGACGATATTTTCTTGAGAAAGACTGAGTTTATTATCACTGGACATTTAAAGAAAGTCAATACATAATGAAAAAGAAAAGATGCAGATGCAATTCTTCGATGATTTGGAACCCGGTAATTGCATGGTCGAGGTTTCTTCAGGATCAGATATTCCACCAGCATCGATCAAATTCTGAATTTCATGTCTGAGGTAGGCATATTTGTATGTCTCATGTCTTGGGAATTGGTGGAATGTGCAGTAGAGGATTAGATCAATTTTTCTTGACAACGGGTTTGGCCAAGCTTTAGATCCAGTGATTTCTATAGGCTTGGTTTCTGAAGCTTGCCTAAAATCTCAGACATTGGTCTTCCTAAATTCTAGAAATGCCATTTCTAGATTATGTTGACTTCTGATATTCTTTTTCCTGAATTCACTGAGCCATCTCTATTGTTCTTCTTATGTTGCCTCTGGCTATTGAGCTTCATGTATTCTACTTCTTCTTCTATGTCCATGACGGTCTCATTTAACTGCTGAAAGTTTGTCATCATGAAGGTTATTCTCTTCAAATTATTGTAGATTGAAAGCTTGGTACCATTTATGATCATTTTGATCTGGTCATGATCTGATAGCCTCGTGTGCATCTTCAGCACCTGGCTTATCCAATGATCCAGGTATTCCTTGAAGCTTTCTTCGAATTTCTATTTCTTGTTTTCTAAATCCTGAAGTGATAGATCTAGTTCCAGGTCTGTGATTTACTAGTTAAAGAAGGCATTCGTCAATGTATTCCAGTAATCTTTTATCTTCTTTTCCTAGTTATGGTATCATACCACAAGTGCTTCTTTAAGTGACATGCCAAACTTCTTCAATACTTGCCACTTGGACAGGCCAGTAACACTCATTATGGACACGTACTGATGGAGGTGTACTTTGGGGTATCCATTTCCATTGAATTTGGTAATATTAGACATCTTGAACTCGGTAAATAGTTATTCCTGAAAGGACATGGTATATGTTGGGGCAGTTTTGGAACCCCTAGGGTCGGATCGGTGTCCCGCAGCGGAAATGGGTCTAACCCATAGATATCAAGTATGGGTGTAATTTTAAATTATTTAATGAAATATTATATTCCATTACGAGTGTATAGGAAAAAACCGGGACTGAATCGGAGTCTGGAAGCTCCAGAACGAGAGAAAAAAAATCAGCACGTGTAGCGCGCTATAGTGACGTGCGCACTGTACGCGTGTAGGGCATACCTACATGCACCATTGTGACATGCGTACTATACACGCTACAGTACGCGTGTCACTGTAGCACGCACATCAGTCATTTTTTAACAAAATTTCATTTCTTTCTCTCATTCAGCTCACTTTCCAGTGAGCTGAATGGATTAGGGTATTTTACCCTAATCTATTTTGGTTCTCCCTAAACACTTCAAAAACATCCAAAATTAATTTTTAATTTCAAAACTAACATCAACACATGTTATAGAATAAAAATAAGGTTTTTCAAAATATCAAATATTTTTACAAAAATATAAATTTTTTCTAAATACGCACTTGTGTAAATTTTGAATCCAATACACAAACCAAATTAGAATCCCAATAAGAAATATCTCATGAACAATTCTAGGTCAACTAAAGGTGGTCAAGTGATTCTACAATGGTAGCCATAGCTCTAAGCTTTAATATAGAGTTCTAAACTCTTATTAATTGTTTCATGTCCAACATGAACATTTTTGACCTAATTCATAAGCATGTTATGTTTACACTTCTAAAGTATCCTAACACAATTGATTAGTCTTAAGCTATGTGATCATGCATCTAATACACAAATAAACATAGCTTAGGAGAAGATCAAATATTACCTAGTAAGCTTGATGCAAGATCCAATCTACTTCTCATTGTTGAAATTGTTGGAGAACCTCCAAGGTGTGCAAGCTTGACATCAAGATCCAATTTTGTTTCTAATGCTACCAAGCTTCACTTCAAGATCCAATCTTGATTTCTCCTAGATGAAATGTTGTAGAGACCTCACAAGCTTCTCTAAACACTTCTCTAATTTAGGCTAATTTCTCTTGCTTATGCTTATACTTGTTCTTGTACTTGTAATTAAAACCTTCCTAAAGCTTGCTATTTATAGCAAAACTTAGGTAGTTTTTAATTAAAAAAAGTTGTAATCAACTTTTAAGTGGGCTTAATCCAATTTGTCCAAATATGTATAATTAGGTGTGACTAATCTCCATTGTCTCCCACTTTGATTTAATCCAATTAAATCAAGCCAAGGATTAGGAAATGGATTAGTTCAATGTTTGCCACTTTGATTTAATCCAATTAAATCAAGCCAAAACCACATATTATTACATACTTACAATTACCATAATATCCTGAAATGGTATAGATAATTATGATTTTACAATTAAACCCTTATGTAATTATTGAATTAATCCAATTAATTCATAGGTCAAAGTAAATAATCAATGTTATCCAATAACACTTGATTATCTTAGTTGATAATTATAATATCGAATATTATCTTTTATCAAAAATAATCGGCTACCCAAGTGCTCAACGAGTACACTTCATATTGGGACTCTTTAAGTTCAAACGCGTTCGTCATATAAGCCTAGCTAATATCTACGCAATTCGGCCACCTCCGAATTCACGAAGAACATAAACGACCTTTCTGAACTATACAAGTCGAGGTCATCACATATGTTTAACAATCCTTCCATCGTAGGCTATCCGAGTTGTGCTTAGGAAACATAGAATACACCGTCAATTTTCCAAGACGCACATCTCATGTCGACATGTCCACGATTCTTTACAACTGATGTGATCCACCCTAGGTGATCGGCTTTGGCCAAAGTCTTTAAGAATCGTGGCTTCACTCACATGGATACCTAAACCCCTTATGGTACATAAACGGGCCGACGGATCCTATCCTGCTTCGTACTTGATTACTGAGTGCATCGGTCCACACCCAACGAATATCTAGAGGCCACACCATGTAAGGTTTCTGACATACATGGCATCAAAATGTGGAGGATCTCACACAAAATCAATGATATCCTATAGTCAAATGATTACATTTGCTACTCGACTCGAGGAGATTCCTATTTATGGTGGTGTGTACTTCCAACTATTAGGAATCACATGTGAGTCATTCAGTATTCGCATCAACGAATACCCACATGTCTATACGAGTTTCCAAAACTCATGGTACATCGGGTTAAACCATTGGAACTCCAATTCCAATATACGACATGTGCTAGTCTTCTAGGTTATAGGAATTCGACCGTATTCCAAAACCAATGACTATGAATATTTACTTTAAGAATAGTTTACACCTAGTGTCAAGACTATTCTAAGGTCGATGTCATTCTTAGCATATATATACATCAATCTAATACGCATAATGACAATACCATTAATGAGGTATGAAATGAAAAATGTAGTTATTTTATTAATAATAAAATATACCATTCGCATTGGCACTCCAAGCACAAACTCCATCAAACTCCCATTTGCTTAGTGCCAATCTCCTCCACATGTTTATCGAATAACTTAGAAGGTAAGGCATTTGTAAGCGGGTCTGCTATGTTGTCTTGTCCTTGAACCTTCAAGACCACTATGTCTTTTCGTTCAATAATCTCTCTAATTATGCGGTATTTCCTTACCACATGTTTAGACTTGGAATGCGCACTCGGCTCCTTAGCTTGCGTGATGGCTCTGTTATTATCATATTACAATGGGATCGAATCCACAATACTAGTCACAACGCCAAGTTCTGTGATAAAATTTCTAATCCAAACATCTTCTTTAGCAGCTTCTGAAGCCGCTATAAATTCCGCCTCAGTAGTGGAATCCGTTGTTGAGCCATGCTTTGAACAACGCCAACTAATCGCACCACCGTTAAGGGTAAATATATATCATGAAGTCGAAGTCTGTATAACCCTTAACTTGTAGCTCATTTTCTCCATATATGAGAAACTTATCCCTAATACCTTTAAGATATTTCAGGATATATTTGACGGCTGTCCAATGATCATTACCTGGATCAAATTGATATTGGCTGGTCACACATATGCCGAAACTGATGTCAGGTCTAGTACATAACATATCATACATTATGCTTCCAAAACAAGAAGCATATGGCAAGTTAGACATCTTAACTCTCTCTTCCTCAGTTTGAGGTGCAATTTTCTTCAAAAGATATATGTCGTATCGGAATGGTACATTTGCTGCCTTGCAATTGGTAAAACTGTACCTTTCTAACATATTTTCTATGTACGTCGATTGTGACAACCCTATAAGCTTCCTAACTTTATCTCGGTAGAGCCTTATACCTAGTATATAGGAAGCTTCACCCATATCTTTCATGGAGAAGTTCTTGCAAAGGTAGGCTTTCAAACTTTGCATCATCCCTATATCATTTCCTATGATAAGGATGTCATCTACATACAAGACTAGGAAAACTATCATGCTCCCACTCATTTTCTTATAAACACATGGTTCTTCCTCATTTTTTATGAATCCAGATAATCTAATTATCTCATCAAAATGACGATTCCAGCTTCGGGATGCCTATTTAAGTCCATAAATAGACTTTTGGAGCTTACAAAACAAGTTTGAAGTCTCACTAGATACGAAACCCTCTGGTTGTTCCATATAGAAATCCATTTCAAAGAATCCATTTAGGAAAGCAGTTTTCACATCCATCTGTCATATCTCATAGTCGTGATATGCAGCAACGGCTAAAAGAATCCTAATGGATTTTAGCATGGCTATTGGTGAAAAAGATTACGCATAGTCAATCCCAGGATGTTGAGTGTAACCTTTCGCTACCAATCGGGCCTTAAAGGTTTCCACCTTTCCATCGGGCCCTCGCTTCCTTTTGTATACCCATTTACTGCCAATAGGTTTAACTTCTTCAAGAAGTTCAACTAAGTCCCAGACTTGATTGGCATGCATTGAATCCATTTCGGATTTCATGGCTTCTTTCTATTTTCCCTAATCGATATCCAATATCGCTTCTTTATACGTAGTCGGATCTATTTCCTCCAAGAGGAGAACATCAATGCTCACTTCAGATGTTAAAAATAATCTCTCAGGAGGCCTTGATATTCTATTCGACTTACGTAGAACCTGTGTTGTAGATCTTTCATCTAATTGGATCTCTGGTTCCATCTCAGGTTCTTTAATGTTGGGATCAAACTCATCAAGTTTAATCTCTCTACAATTCCCACTTTCTCTCAAAAATTGCTTTTCAAGAAAAGTTGCAAAGCGAATAACAAATACATTTCGTTGCTCATAATCGTAGAATTGATATCTCATGGAATTATCAGGATATCCAATGAACCTACATTTATACCCTCTGCATTCTAGTTTATCCTGCTGTGCAATTATAACGTATGCAGGACAACCCCAAATCATTAAATGCTTAAGACTTGGATTTCTACCAAACCATATCTGATAGGGGGTCGTAAAAATAGCTTTCGATGGAACCCTATTAAGTATGTAAGCAGCAGTAAGTAAAGTGTAACCCCAAAGGTAATAAGGAAGATATGTATAGTTCATCATTGTTCGCACCATATCCAATAAAGTACGATTTCTACGCTCAGACACTCCATTGTGTTGAGGTGTTCCTGGTGGGCTATATTGGGCAAGAATTCCAATCTCCCTTAAATAATTTCTGAATTCTTCACTCATGCATTCACCGCATCGATCTGATCTAAGGCATTTGATGAATTTACTGGTTTGTTTTTCTATTTCGTTTCAGAATATTTTGAACTTGTCTAATATTTCCGACTTATGTTTCGTCAGATAGACATATCTATATCTAGACTTGTCATCTGTGAAAGTCACAAAGTATGTGGAACCATCATGAGCGGCATGATTTAATGGACCACACACATCGCTGTGTATTAGCTCCAGTAAATCTCCAGCACTATGTCCAACACCTAGAAATGGGGCCTTTGTCATCTTTCCTTAGATACATGACTCACAAATCGGTTAAGGATCTAAGGTAAGATTTTCAATCAAACCATCATTTACCAATTTGGATAGACGTCTAACACCTATGTGGCCCAATCTCATATGCCATAATTCAGTATTATTTAGTTCAGATTTCCTACTTGTATTTTTCTCTATATTAAAGACATATTTATATGTTTCCAAAACATAGTGACCGTTTGATAAAGAACATTCACATTTCAATAAATTTTCTTTATCATACAAACATAAAGTTGCATCCTTAATGTTTATTTTATATCAATCTTTATCTAATATTGGCAGTGATATTATTTGTCTGATAAGTGAGGGAACATAATAACAGTCATGCAAATCTAATTTATATTCATTCGAGAGATCTAGAATAATTGTTCATATGGCCTTGACATCCAATGTCTCGCCATTGCCAACTCTAAGCTGGATCTCCTCTTTATTCAGTCGTCTTCTAAACCTCATTTCCTGCAGGGAATTGCAAATATGAGTAGGATTGCCAGTGTCTAACACTCATCCACTATTTGCATCTAAGGCTAATGAGACGTCAATAATTGGAAAAATACAAAGCGTATCTGAGGGTCCTGCTTTTCCTTTTAGCTCTAGACAATCCTTCTTCCAATGTCCTGACTTCTTGCATTGTAGATATTGATCACGAGCTACTTTTGGTTTTGCGCCTTTACGCTTCTTGGAGTTTTTCTTTGATATCTTCTTCTTCCCCATCTTGATTTTCTTTGACTTCCCAGAAGTCTTTGAAGAGCCAACTCCACCATGGAGATACAATGTGGGGTTGTATTTATTCAAATCTTGTTCTGGCGTGCGTAGCATGTTATGAAGTTATTCGTATGTGGCTTGCATCGAATGCATATGTAAATTTAAAACAAAGCCAACATAAGAACCATGCAAAGAAGACATAATCAAATTACGGCCCACCCGTTCATCAAACACAATGCTCTGTCGTTCCAGATATCGAATCTGGTCGATCATGTTCAAAACATGAGTGATGACAGCTTCTCCATCCTTGAGTTCAGCATGGAACAATTCCTTAGACCTTCGATAAAGTTCTGTTTCTTGGTTTGCTTCAAACAACTCCTTGAGTGTTCGCAAGATGCTTCAAGCATCTGGTAGTCATAGCTCTAAGCTTTAATCTAGAGTTCTAAACTCTTATTAATTGTTTCATGTCCAACATGAACATTTTTGACCTAATTCATAAGCATGTTATGTTTATACTTCTAAAGTATCCTAACACAATTGATTAGCCTTATTTCAACATTAAGCTATGTGATCATGCATCTAATACACAAATAAACATAGCTTAGGAGAAGATCAAACATTACCTAGTAAGCTTGATGCAATATCCAATATACTTCTCCTTGTTGAAATTGTTGGAGAACCTCCAAGGTGTGCAAGCTTGACTTCAAGATCCAATCTTGTTTCCAATGCTACCAAGCTTCATTTCAAGATCCAATCTTGATTTCTCCTAGATGAAATGTTGTAGAGACCTCACAAGCTTCTCTAAACACTTCTCTAATTTAGGCTAATCTCTATTGCTTATGCTTATACTTGTTCTTGTACTTGTAATTAAAACCTTCCTAAAGCTTACTATTTGTAGCAAAACTTAGGCAATTTTTAATTAATAAAAGTTGTTATCAACTTTTAAGTGGGCTTAATCCAATTTGTCCAAATATGTATAATTAGGTGTGACTAATCTTCATTGTCTCCACTTTGATTTAATCCAATTAAATCAAGCCAAAGATTAGGAAATGGATTAGTTAAATGTTTGCCACTTTGATTTAATCCAATTAAATCAAGCCAAAACCACATATTATTACATACTTACAATTACCATAATATCCTCAAATGGTAGAGATAATTATGATTTTACAATTAAGCCCTTGTGTAATTATTGAATTAATTCAATTAATCCATAAGTCAAAGTAAATAATCAATGTTATCCAATAACACTTGATTATCTTAGTTGATAATTATAATATCGAATATTATCTTTTATCAAAAATAATTGGCTACCCAAGTGCTCAACGAGTACACTTCATATTGGGACTCTCTAAGTTCAGACGCGTTCATCATATAAGCCTAGCTAATATGTACGCTATTCGGCCACCTCCGAATTCACGAAGAACACGAACGACCTTTCTGAGCTATACAAGTCGAGGTCATCACATATGTTTAAAAATCTCTCCGTCGTAGGCTATCCGAGTTGTGCTTAGGAAACATAGAATACACCGTCAAATTTCCAAGGCGTACATCTCATGTCGATATGTCTACGATTCTTTACAACTGATGCGATCCACCCTAGGTGATCTACTTTGGCCAAAGCTTTAAGAATCGTGACTTTAATCACATGGATACCTAAATCCATTATAGTACACATACGGGCCGACAGATCATATCTTACTCCATACTTGATTACTTAGTGCATCGGTCCACACCCAACGAACATCTAGAGGCCAGACCATGAAAGGTTTCTCACATACATGGCATCAAAGTGTGGAGGATCTCACACAAAATCAATTTTATCCTATAGTCAAAGGATTACATATATTTCTCGACTCGCAGAGATTTCTATTGATGGTGGTGTGTATTTCCAACTGTTTGGAATCACCTATGAGTCATTCAGTATTCGCTTCAACGAATACCCACATGTCTATAAGAGTTTTCAAAACTCATGGTCCGTCGGGTTAAACCATTGGAACTCCAATTCCAATATACGACATGTGCTAGTCTTCTAGGTTAAAGGAATTCGACCGTATTCCAAAACTACCGACTAAAAATATTTACTTTAAGAATAGTTTACACCTAGTGTCATGACTATTCTAAGGTCGATGTCATTCTTAGTATATCTATATATCAATCTAATACGCATAGCGACAATACCATTAATGAGGTGAAAAATGAAAAATGTAGTTATTTTATTAATAATAAAATGTACAATTCGGATTGGCACTCCAAATATCAACTCCATCAGCATAATAATCAAGCAAGTTTTCATACTTGCTTTTCATTTTCTGTGTGACTGATTCCATTTGTTCTTTCAACTTTTGGAGCTCGGCCTTAGCCCGGAGGTTGGCCATTTTATCTGCAGCATATCCTAGCAAGTCTTAATCTTTGTCAAGTGTGGGGATTTCTTCTGCAACCTTATTTATAGGCCTTTCATGCCTCCTTTCACTATTTTCAGCACCTCCTTCCGGAAGTACCATCAGGTTGGCCATAGCATTGTCCAGGGTCTTTTAAACATTACATTTTTTGCATGATCCCGATGATGAGCCTCGTGTGAAGGAGGCTTTTTTTCTTCTTCTTTGGTGAATCACCGAAAAACAATAGAAAAAGAATAAGAAGAAGAAGAAGAAGGAAAAAATAATGAAACACTGGAGAGAAAAAAACCTATGGGATCACCGAAAAAGAGAGAGGGGGAGAGAAAAAAACGTAAGACAAAAAGAAAAAAAAAAGAAAAAATAAGAGCAAGTACCGAAAAGAAAGAAAACAGAAGAGCAATCACTGAACGATGGAAAGAATAAGTGAATCACCGAAAGAAAAGAGAAAAAAAGATGGGAGAATCAGCGTGAAGCAGAGACCAGAAATAGCAAGAAGTAGAAACCAGAAACAACGTGAAGTAAAGACCAGAAACAACGAACCAACATGAAACAGAGACCAGAAACAGCAAATAGTAAACCAAAAATAGCAAACAGCGAACTAGAAACAGCAACCAGCAAACCAGAAACAGTGAACCAGCAATCAGAAATAGCGAACCAGCAACCAGAAACTGAACCAAACCTTGAAACAAGCTTCAATCCTTTCGGTGACGGCCTAACGCACTTCCGAAAAAGCAACTTAAAATATAAGACCTGAGGGCACCCTTACCGTATTTATAGCTCTGGATGCTGCGTGCCTGACTGGATGTGAAATACGTCCAGTCGGGTATGTGAAGTCCTACATCAAAGATGGCCAAATCTCTGGTCACATTTCTTCTTTGGAATTTCGTTATTTATCTTTCTTTTATTTATTTATTCACTTTTATCGTTATTTTATTATTTCGCCTTTATTTTGTTTATGTTTGGTCATGTTGATGATTATACTCATATGCATTGTTATAGTATCTCGTGTATATTTTTTATGTCCATTCACGTTGCATTGATGATTATGTGTGTTATTATCCCTTGCGGTATATCAGATGGAAACCCAGACGTAAATTCCGTAGCCGAATCCGAATGGACGGTAGTGCAATTTGTACTTGGGATACAACTCCACGTGCCACTCCGGAAATACTCATATATGTGTTGACATATTTCTTTATATTTTATGCATTTTTACTTCTTTAGTTATTCATTTTGCATTATGCATGTGTGGTTAATCATTTATATTACGTTATACTTTTCCCCTTCTTTATATTTTACATCGTTTATATGAATTTATTTCATTAATCAGTCACCTTATATTATGCATGAATGATTTAATTATATCTTTGCTTGGAGCCATATTATTTCTATTAATATTTATAGGTGTGCAAATTTGTGTTTATTTGAATTACCTTGCATGAACTGAATAAGACTTGACTATACCATTGTGTGAACCCATACATTATACTGCCATAAGTAAGGGACCATTCTGAACCCAACGGTTTGAGGTCTTCCCTTGCGAGGGGTGAGTGCGGCCTTAAATCTTTCCCAGTTCATGCTAGGTGGCGACTCCTTCATTCTCCGGTTTAGTCCCCTGTGGGCTAACCTGTACTCTCTACGGGCTATGAGCCCAACAGTGTCGTGGTCACCGAACTTCATAGGCATAGCCATAAACCCCGCTTCGCTCCTACAGATGGCGACTCCACTGAGGATAGAGAATCGGCTCTGAAACAATGCCTTGTAGTGTCCGTGGCTTTGGCTTTGGTTAACCAAGTCTCATATATTTTGCATACCCTTCTTACCCCCGATGGCATCATGTATCGTGAAGTCGCTTTCACTAAAGGCGGCGGATCGTTATGTGATGCTAACCATCACTCGTTGGCACGTATCCTAGGGTATAAAAAAGGCATGCTCACTTGGTCGCTTGAACCCTTGAGTGGGGAGACCTAGTTGTGTGCAGCCCTTCGCCGATGAGAGCCTTATCCATACCCTTGTAAGCCCACATACGAACCATAGTTATGTGTCATATAGAAGCTGCCCCCATACTTGTGTTTGGGCCCATTATCATTTGAATCCATTTGGGCTTCTCGCCATAGGATACGAACTTGTTGGGCCACTTAAACTGGGACGAGTTTGTATCTTATGATGATTGGGCCAAAAGTTTTCAAAATAACGATGGGCCACCTTGTGTTTGGGCCCCCTATCATTTGAAGTTATTTAGCCACCTTATCGCAAAAGTGTAAACTTGTTGGGCCTTTTCAACTGGGACAAGTTTACACCTCGCGATAATCTGATTGAACGCTTTAAAATGATAACGGGTAAACTTGTATGAAAACCTTGATGGGCTTAGAAGGTCCAAACATGATCCGAATATGCCAAATGCATGAGTCCGATATCCGCACTGGCTTTCATCCAGGAAGGGTACACCTTATTATGGCATATTTGTATACTTTTGGATATCTCCAAGTCCGTCTCCGCCACAACCATGATTACCGAGGGCCCAATTCGTCGTTTCTAGACAATGACACGATCCCCATAATAGGCTTAATCAATCTTGTAAATGGGCGGTCTTTGTCTTTTACTGATGAAAAAGGACTAAGGTATCCAAGGTTCACCCCTGTAGCATAGGAGAGAACGATTTTGTGTACCCCACATTGGTGCATAAAATGAGCCATACCTAGTGCAGAAACGGACTTACCACGGGTGTGGGAGGAATAAGATCGGAAGGGTATATGATGTTTTGATAACCACATGCATCTCATGTATCGCATGCATACACGCATCATGATGACCCCTGGTCTTAAAAGCCATCATAGATATCTGTTGGTTAGAGGAGAATAAAGACTTGTCAAGAAGAGGTTAGCAAGCATGGATGCGTCAGGCAGCGAAAGTTCCCGCATGGATCAATTGGAGACCAACATCACCAAAATTACCGAGCATCTACAAGCTTTGACCAACGCTGTGGCCAATTTGATAGTACCCCACACAGTGGGAACAGAAAACAACGAGGATGGAAAACGTGAGGAGCCCCCGAATAGGGTGAGCGAAGAAATCCTTTTTTTGATGATGACATGACGGAGTATGCTGCGGGAAGGATAGCCGGGCCTCAGGCAGAGTTACAGAAACTCAGAGAACAAGTAGAGTCAGTTACCCGCAAGATGAAGGGAAACCATGAAGATTTATTAGACTATGATGCAATGACTTTTGAAGAACAACTGCCTCCCCAGTTTAAGATGTCTGACATGGCCAAGTTCAACGGAAACGGAGATCCTAGGGTCCATCTCCGACAATATGTTTCAGTGATGAGTTCAGTGGGTTTGTTGAAGCGCCATGTGCAGAAGATGTTTGGGATGTCACTGGAAGGGGTGTCGTAGTATGGTATCATGGCCTGGAGAGAAAGGTCAGGGATGACTGGAGGGCATTAGCAGAGGCTTTTCTGAACCAATATGTCACGGACATGGAGATAGACTTGTCGCTCTGGGACCTAGAAAACACCAAACAGAAGCCAGAAGAGACCTTCAAAGATTATGTGGATCGCTGGAGAAGCCATCTCTTGAAGATGCAGACACGGCCCTCGGAGAAGGACCAGATTAAGATGATCATTAAGGGCACCAAGCCCTCCATTTATAACAGGCTGAGAAGGATGACCTCTGTGATTAGCGACTTTCGACAGTTAAGAGAAACTGTCATGAATATCGAGGAAGAGGAAGCCGAGAACAGAAAATTTTACGGCCAGAATAGAAAGACCATTGGGGGCCTTCAGGGACCAAGCTCGCTCCTGCTGAGGTCGCCGCCATCAGAAACATGCGATTCTCCAATTTTGGTAGACCTTTGTCAAAGGTGCTTGAGAAGCTGAAGAGGCAAGGACTCATAAAACCCTTAGAACCCAAACCACTTCCAAACCTTGTGCCACGCCACCTTGACCTAAACCTATACTATCACTACCATCAGCAAAAAGGCCACGAAACTGACAACTGCACCCGCCTTAGGCATGAGATCCAAGACCTCATTGACACCCATAAGATATCCGACCCGGAAAAAGAACAACCCAACACACACGGAAATCCTCTACCCAACTACCACTCTGTTCCACCACCCACCTACATGATCAACTCCGGCCTGCCCGAAAGCTTTGTCCTACAAACTCTCAAACACCAAGCTTCTTGTATGGGGATAGCAATAGTGAAGATGAAACAGAGTAGATGAGAGATTTCTGGGAAAACTTCTCGAGTAGTGACGAAGATGAGGTAAATGGGTTGACTCGCAGTGGACTTTTTTACAGTGATGTAACAGAGAAAGGCAAAGAAGTGCTAAAAGAAGGCCGAGAGGTGATGGAGAATACGGATAACACCGAGGGGGATATTGTGTTGCGTTAATTGAAGAAGACATGGGCACATGTGAGCATATGGGAGTTATTATGCGCCTCTCAAGAGCACAGACGTACCATGGTAGAAGCTTTAAGCAAGATAATGGTACCTGAAGATGCAAACTCGACGATGTTCGTAGGGTCGATATAGAAAGAGGGTAGGCAGATGATAACATTCTCTGAAGAAGAACTATCGATGGAGGGGAGGAATCACAACAAGTCGCTATTCATAAAAGCGGAAGTAAGAGGCAAGAATACATCTTGTGTGATGGTGGATGATAGCTCATCTATCAATGTGTTCCCTTTGAAGATTCTGTCAAGGTTGGGTATGTGGACAACAGATTTAAGCCCCTCCAGCATGACTATCAAAGCATATGACGATAGCAAACGGGGAGTCGAAGGTACTTTTACTACAGTAGTCAAAGTGGGCCCGATAGAAGACGAGGTGGAGTTCACAGTGCTTGATATCCAAGCTACATTTGCTCTGTTATTGGGGAGGCCATGGTTTTATAGACTTGGGGGCGTGCCATCCACTTTGCACCAGGGTATTAAGTTCACGCATGGAGAGGAAGTCGTCACCATCAGGGCTGAAGTAGACAAT
The DNA here is from genome assembly GCA_019454045.1 of Zanthoxylum bungeanum. Lineage (NCBI taxonomy): Eukaryota > Viridiplantae > Streptophyta > Magnoliopsida > Sapindales > Rutaceae > Zanthoxylum > Zanthoxylum bungeanum. The sequence continues at coordinate 109,348 of SKCR01038891.1, read as the reverse complement.
GATGTGGCTGTCTTAGACATACAGCCTTTCACAAGGTTCCAAATGGCGGCAAACTTCGAAGAATAGGTGGACCATAAAGTGGCTAGAATCATGGAAAGAATAAAATATTAGCTGGGCATAGGTTTGAGTGCTAGAGGCCAGGAATTAGAGCACTGCCGGATTTCAAGGGACAGACCACTAAGAGAGGATTGTGGTATGAATCCGATAGGAATGAGCCAAAAACTAAGAAAAAATGGATGAAGCTGATGGAATACTTTGTGAAAGCCACAGGATATCAAGGAGAGCCTGAACCCGTAGAAGTCAATGGGATCATAGTACCGGGATTCAAAATCTTTAAGGATGTGATGGGCAAAGAACCACAGGCAGAGGAAGTTGCAAAAGAGGAAGATAAATGGGAAGAAGAACTACTGCAGTTGGAGAATCTGATGCTCGAATAAAGCAAGAAGACGGAAGAAGACAAGACTGTAAATTACGAAGATGTTTATTTTCTTGACTTATTCTATTGTAATCTTGCCTTTATTAATAATAAAGACATTGATTTTGCTTACTTGTTTGAGTCTTTTCCTGTTAGTCTGCATCATAACATGCATGACATGAGCATATTTGACATTGACTCAACAAAGACAAATGCATTTAATCTTGGTACATGTGAAAACCCCAAGGAAGTTTCAATTGCAAGTGAGCTTACCTCTGATGAGCGGAAAGAATTAGAGAGAATATTAATAAAATATGCAAAAGTATTCGCCTGGTCCTATGAAGACATGCCAGAAGTGGACAGGGGTATTGCCCAGCACATGATACCAACTTATCTGAACATGAGACCAGTAAAACAGAAGCTCCGAAGAATGAGGCCAAAAAGGGCCGAAAAGGTTAGGCAAGAAGTCAAAAAGCAGATAGATGTGGGGTTCTTAGAGGTGGTGAAGTACCCCGAGTGGTTAGCCAACATTGTGCCGGTACCAAAGAAGGATGGAAATGTCAGAATGTGCGTGGATTATAGGGACCTCACCAAAACTTGCCCAAAGGATGATTTTCCTCTACCTCATATAGACGTGTTGGTTGATAGCGTGGCTCTATCTGCTATGTACTCGTTCGCGGATGGATTCTCAGGATATAACCAAGTCTTCATGGCCGAAGAAGACAAGCATAAGACTGCCTTCGTCACTGAGTGAGGTACATATTGTTATGAGGTGATGTCGTTTGGACTTAAGAATGAGGGAGCCACTTATCAACGAATGGCCACTACATTATTCCATGACTTGATGCATAAGGAGATTGAGGTATACGTGGATGACATGCTGGTTAAATCAGAGACGAGGGTCGGACATATAGAAGCGCTGGAGAAATTCCTTCAAAGGGTCAATAAGTACAACCTCTGACTCAACCCAAAGAAGTGTGTGTTTGGGGTAACATCCGGGAAGTTGTTGGGGCATACGGTAGGAATGGGAGGGATAGAAGTGGACCCTGAATAGATCAAGGCAATTACTGAGATGCCCGCACCAAAGACAGAAAAGGAAGTTAGAGCTTTTCTCGGGAAAATCCAGTATATCAGTCGATTCATTGCCAAGCTAACATTAGTATGTGAGCCCATCTTCAAGCTATTAAGGACGAACCAACTTGTGGAGTGGAATAGGCAATGTCAATAAGCTTTTGACAAAATCAAGGAATACTTGGTTAAACCGCCCGTCCTGAAACCTCCAAGGCCGGGCAAACCCTTGGTGTTGTATTTGGCCATAGAACCCGAAGCATTACGGGCGATGATGGTACAGGCAGATGAGACATGGGTGGAACATGCAGTCTACTACCTCAGTAAGAAGATGCTTCCGTATGAAGCCTACTATCAAGAGGTGGAAAAGATCTGTTTGGCGGTAATATGGGTTTCCCGAAAGTTGCGTCATTACTTCCAATCCTATAAGATACAAGTGGTAGCAAAGGAGAATCCCCTAAAGTATTTGCAGTCAGTACCTTCACTGGTGGGGAAGTTGGGCAGATGGTTGGTGTTGCTAGCGGAGTTTGATATAGAATACCTCACCTTTAAGGTAATCAAAGGGCGAGCCGTAGCGGAATTCTTGGCATTACAACCCATAGAAGGAGATCAGTATAAGTTCGAATTCCCATACGAGGAGGTTCAAGCCATAACGTTCCAGGGGTGGAAAATGTATTTCGATGGAGCGGTGAATTATAAAGGAGCAGGAATAGGAATTATGATAGTAAACTCCGAAAGAGAAACCCTACATATGGCCAAAAGGTTGACGTTCGGAGTAACCAACAACATGGTCGAATATGAAGCATATGTCTTTGGACTGAAAGCCCTGATAGCCCTATGAGCTAGGGACGTAGAAGTTTATAGAGACTCGATGTTGGTAGTTCAACAGATGCGAGGGGAATAGGAATTGAAGGAAGACCGGTTGAGACCCTACCTACTCCATCTCAGGAAGTTGGCACAGGCTATCCCCGACTGTAAATTCCAGCACTTGCCACGAGAAGAGAACCAAATGGCGGATGCATTAGCCACCCTAGCTGCAACTTGGGAAAACCCAGAAAAACTGGTCATGAGACCCCTTGTGCTGACAATAGCTAGCAGATCCAGTTATGAGATAGAGAGAATCTTGGAAATAGAAGTCGACGATGGGAAGCCGTAGTACTACGACATTCTGCAGTATCTAGAACGTGGGGAATTCCCATAAGGAGCCGGTAAGAAATACATAATATCCATTCAGAAATTGGCTTCCCAGTATATGAGTTTGAGGGGAGAACTGTACAAGAGACAAGCCAACGGCGTTCAGCTGAAATTTTTAAGAAAAGAAGAGTCTCAGAAGGTGATGGAAGAGGTGCACGCTGAAGTATGTGGACCGTACATGAATTGCTTGAATTTGTCTCACAAGATAGTGAGACAGGGATTTTACTGGTCGACCATGGAAGCTGACTGCGCAAAGCTGGTGAAGCACTGTCACGATTGCCAGGCACACGGCAACTTGAACCATCTACCGCATACGGAATTGCATTGACTGTCAGAACCATGGCCTTTCTCAGCGTGGGGTATTGACATGATTAAAGAAATCAGGCCACATGCATCAAATGGACATCGTTTCATAGTAGCGGCGGTGGACTATTTTTCGAAGTGGGTAGAAGCTTAGTCATTCCGTAATGTTACGGCGAAGCAGATGGCCAAGTTCATAGCCCGTAATATAGTATGTTGATATGGAATGCCACATCACATAGTGACGGACAATGGAGTCCAATTTCAGTGAGAAATAAAGGCGATGTTGCAGAAGTACGGGATAGGGCATTACAAATCATCACCTTACAGGCCACAGGCTAATGGGGCGGTGGAGGCGGCCAACAAAACCATAAGTAAAATACTAGCTAAGATGACGAAAAGTTATAAAGATTGGGCTGACAAACTACCGTATTCCCTATGGGGGTATAGAACTTCGGTGAGAACGGCAACGGGAGCCTCACCCTATATTTTGGTTTACGGGATGGAGGCAGTGTTACCAGTGAAAATAGAGATACAGTCAATGCGAGTACTAGCAGAGGCAGGATTGCCTGAGCAGGAATGGGCCTCGCAGAGGTTTGAACAGCTAGCATTACTGGATGAGAAAATGATAAAGGCCTTGCACCACATGCAGCTATACCAGAAAAGGTTGGCCAGGGCGTTCAACAAGAAGGTGTGTCCCACCAAGATCAGAAAAAAGGCTCATTGGGTTGAAAATCCGCAAAGGACAGCCCAAACAAAATATAGAGCATGAGTGAGCAAGAAAAATGGTTAATTGTAAAATCTGTGAGGAACAGTTAGCGACAGAGGTATCCTTGCAATGCAATTATTTCCTACATATGTACTAAGAAGTAATGCAAATGCCTTTATTGAAACAAATGTTCAAGATGTTCATAGATTGCATAAATCACAGCTAACCGGGAAATATTAGAGTCAAGTAATTACAAATCACGTCTTTTGTTTCTTAGATGCTGGACCAAGGTCAGGAGATCTAGGAGAAGGAGCGTTGGGAGGCCCTAGGTCAGCGACGGGCCACATTCGGCATTGAGACCATTTAGTCTATAAATGGTCCAAGAAGCGGCGAGGATGAGCAAACTCCAAGAATGGAGAGGGACCTCAGGAATGAGGACGAGCAACTCCAAGAATGGAGACGAACTCCGGGAATGGAGAGGAATATAGCAACCTCGGGAATAGGGACGAAGAACTCCAGGAATAGAGAGGAACCTCGGGAATGAGGACGAGCAAGGTGATGCCAAAGGCCACAAGAAATAAAGACAGTAGCCGGAGGAGGAACAATAAGTCTTAACTTCTCTTGCAACCAGAAAAGAAAAAAAGAAAAATTTGTAGCTCGCTGAGTTGAAAACCTGAAAAGGCGACTCAGGCAAGATAGAGAAATCCGCTAAGTTGAAAATCTGAAAGAACAGCTTAGGCAAAAGATAGAATAAACCTGCAAAACAAGGAAAGCTTCGGAGGCTTCCCGAGGGTATTGACATTGGAAATGCGGCATCGTCGGAAAGGTAGTATGGGAAAAATGCAAGCCGAGAATGGCCGCAAACTCCTCAGGGAGAGGGCATATTTCGAAATCTAGGAATCGAAAGACATGATTTTCAATATCCCAAAAGGATGAGGCCGCTTTCAAAAAGGCGCAATCCACCTAGACCCGGTGCAGGTAGCGGAAAGTAGAAAGTTGAGCCAGGTCTGGGGATGACTAGTCTACCACCCCGCGAATAAGGGACACAACGGGATCTTGAGCCATAGAACCAAAGAGAACTGAGTAATCACCAGAGGAGAATTGGAAGAAGGAAACGGTAAGCATGCCTAGGGGGCGACCAAAGCTTTTTATAGCCAAAGGGCACAAAGGCCAAAAGGATTCCTAAACGGATGAAGAAAAACCCTCTAGCGCAAGGAATGCCTAATCACAGGATGACATCAAGCCAATAGGACAAAGAAACCTCATCGGAATAGGGAATGCATCCATGCATACATGCACATATGTCGCATACACATAATTTTTGTATTCGCAGGCTTTGAAGCGGCGAGGATGAGCAACTCCAAGAATGGAGAGGAACCTCGGGAATGAGGACGAGCAACTCCAAGAATGGAGAGGAACAACCTCGGGAATGAGGATGAGCAACTCCGAGAATGGAGAGGAACTCCGATAATGGAGAGGAACAAAGCAACTTCGGGGATGAGGACGAAGAACTCCGAGAATGAAGAAGAACTCCGAGAATAGAGAACAACCTCGGGAATGAGGACGAGCAAAGAGCCTCGAGGATGAGGACAGATCAAGTAAGTAAAAAATGCATGCATGACTTTGATAGGCTTGTCACTATCACACACTGCACAAGCCACATCAAAGTGGGGGTGACTGTAGACATTGTATTTTTTCATGAGCCCGATGATGAGCCTCGTATGGATTAGGCTTTTTTTTTCTTATTCTTTGGAGAATCGCCGAAAAACAACAGAAAAAAAAGAATGAGAAGAAGGAAAAAACAACGAAAAACTGGAGAGAGAAAAACCTAGGGGATCACTAAAAAAGAGAGGGGGGAGAGGAAAAAAAACGTACGACAAAAAGAAAAAAAATAAAACAGAAGAGCAATCACCGAATGACGGAAAGAAGAAGTGAATCACGAAAAGAAAAGAGAAAAAAAGACGGGAGGATCAGAGTGAAGCAGAGACCAGAAACAGCGTGAAGCAGAGACCAGAAATAGCATGAAGCAGAGACCAGAAACAGCGAACCAGCATGAAGCAGAGACCAGAAACAGCAAACAGAAAACTAGAAACAGCAAACAGTGAACCAGAAACAGTGAACCAGCAACCAGAAATAGTGAACCAGCAACCAGAAACCGAACAAAACCTTGAAACCAAGCTTCAATCCTTCCGGCGACGACCTAACACACTTCTGAGAAAACAACTTAAAAGGTAAGACTTGAGAGCACCCTTACAGTATTTATAGTTCTGGACGCTGCGTGCCTGGCTGGACGTGAAATACGTCCAGCCAGGTATGCGAAGTCCTACATCAAAGATGGCCAAATCTCTGGTCACATTTCTTCTTTGGCATTTTTTATTTATCTTTCTTTTATTTATTTATTCACCTTTATCGTTATTTTATTATTTCACCTTTATTTTGTTTATCTTTGGTCATGTTGATGATTATACGCATATGCATTGTTATAGTATCTCGTGTCTATTTTTTATGTCCATTCACATTGCATTGATGATTATGTATGTTATTATCCCTTGCGGTATATCGGATGGAAACCCAGACGTAAATTCCGTAGCTGAATCCGAATAGACGGTAGTGCGGCTTGTACTTGGGATACAACTCCACGTGCCACTCGAGAAATACTCATATATGCGTCGACCTCTTTCTTTATATTTTATGCATTTTTACTTCTTTAGTTATTCATTTTGCATTATGCGTGTGTGGTTAATCATTTATATTACGTTATACTTTTCCCCTTCTTTATATTTTACATCGTTTATATTATTTTATTTCATTAATCATTCGCCTTATATTATGCATGAATGATTTAATTATATCTTTGGTTGGAGCCATATTATTTCTATTAATATTTATGGGTGTGTAAATTTGTGTTTATTTGAATTACCTTGCATGAACTGCATAAGACTTGATTATACCATTGTGTGAACCCGTACATTATACTGGCATAGGTAATGGACTATTCCGAACCCAATGGTTTGAGGTCTTCCCTTGCGAGGGGTGAGTGCGGCCTTAAATCTTTCCCAGTTCACGCTGGGTGGCGACTTCTTAATTCTCCGGTTTAGTAGGCATTTTGTTCCTTATTTTTATTCACTTTTATTGTTATTTTATTATTTCGCCTTTATTTTGTTTATGTTTGTTCATGTTGATGATTAGCCGTATATGCATGGTTATATTTTTTTATGTTTGTTCATATTGCATTGATAATTATGTGTGTCATTATCCATTGCGGTATATCGGATGGAAACCCATACGTAAATTCCGTAGCCGAATTTGAATGGACGGTAGTGCGGTTTGTACTTGGGATACAACTCCACGTGCCACTCGGGAAATACTCATATATGCGTGATTGACCCCCTTTTGTTTTCCATTTATCTTAATGAATCATTTGCTATTGAATTGTTTATTATAATTTTCGTTATCACACCTCGTATTTCTTAACTTAATATGCTTTCGGAACTACGTTATTGTGATTATTATCTTGGTTGGGTATGTTATTACATTTTTATTCGCTGTTATGCATGAATTGCATTAAGACTTGACTATATCATTGTGTGAACCCGTACATTATACTGGCATAAGTAAGGGACCATTTCAAACCCAACGGTTTGAGGTCTTCCATTGCGAGGGGTGAGTGCGGCCTTAAATCTTTCCTAGCTCACGCTGGGTGGCGACTCTTTTATTCTCCGGTTTAGTCCCCAACGGACTAATATGTACTCTCTATGGGCTGCGAGCCCAAAAGTGTCATGGTCGCTGAACATCATAGGCATAGCGGTAAATCCTGCTTCGCTCCTACAGGTCTGCAGCTGGTCAGCAACTTGTTCATGTTGGCTTCCAACTGATCTATACATGAATTTTCACTGTTGGCCATTTCTGACTTTTCCCTAATCCAACGGGCTTCTATGATGGCTGCATTCAAAAGTGTTAGCATGATGCATGTATGCATGTGATACATGAGACGTGTGGTAAGTCCAATATATTCCATAGGTTTGGCTTGGTTTCTGCACCAATATGGGTACACAAACTCGTTCTCTTAGCTAAAAGACAAAGCCTAATCATGTCATTGTTTAAAAGTGACAGATTTGACCCTTAGTAATCACAATTATTTGGAATGAGCTTTAAAATATTTAAAGATGTCCAAATGAAGTAAAGCAAGACGCACCATTCTGGTTGAAAACTAATACATGTATTGGATTCATGCATTTAGCACATTTGGGCCATAAGAAATACGCAACATTTAAAATATTTAAGGATGTCCAAATGCCAATCAAGGTTTTCATATAAGTTAGCCCGTCAACATTTCAAAGTGTTCACCAAATTATCATGGAACATATACTTGTCCCAATAAAAGGCCCAACAAGTTTGCACTCCACGGGAAAGGGATTAAATGGCTTCAAATGATTAGGGCCCAAAGACAAGCACTAGAGAGGCTCATTCCTATAGGGAAGCAACTATGGGCTTACATGTGGGCTTGATACCGAGTTCAGGCTTAGGTTCTCATCTACGAAGCCTTTTCACAATTAAGTCTCCATTCCCAATGGTTCAACCGACCAATGAAAGAGCCTTTTTTACACACATAGGTACGTGCCAACAAGTGATGGTTATCATTATATAGTGATCCACCCTCATGAGTGAAAGCGATTTCACGATATACAACGCCATCGAGGTTTGAAGGGTATGCAAGAGAAATGAAGACAGAGTTAACCTCAATCTTTCCATGGATACTACAAGGTAATTTTTCAAGGCCGATTCTCTATCCCCAGTGGAGTCACCATCTGTAGGATCGAAATGAGGTTTACCGCCATACCTATGACATCGACGACCACGACACCGTTGGGCTCACAGCCCGTAGAGAGTACGGATAGCCCACGGGGGATTAATCAGAGAATAAAGGAATTGTCACCCAGTATAAGACACTGGGAATGATTTAAGGCATCACTACACATGTCGTAAGGTCTAACATTAAACTCATTTAGATTCCAAATGGTCCCTTACTGATGGCAGTATAATATACATGATCAAAAGAAGTCTTTGCATATCTTATAATGTATTAACACGGTAGTTTATATAACATGACAATGCTTTCATTAAAAAATAAAGGCAGAAAATGAATTATTAAAGCAGTAGTAAAACAAGTATATTAGAACATATATCTCGCTGGCCTGACTTCGTAGAAGCCTGACTGGACACAAACATGGTCGGCCGGATATTCTGATGGACTTGAAATGTTTGGCCGGACATGTGGCATAAAACAGAAAGGCTAGAAACTCATAGTCACACACACATGGCAGCCTGGCCGGACATGAACATGGTCAGACAAATATTCTGATGGACTTGAAATGTTTAGCCGGACGTGTGGCGTAAACCAGAAAGGCTAGAAACTCAGAGTCACACACGCATGGCAATAATGACATATGAGACAATGTTAAAGTAATAATAAAACAATTAAAACAAGAACAATGAAACTCTACCGAGACAGTAAGCCAGAAAAATAGTAGTACAAGAATATCAAAACCACAAGCGAATGTAATAAATGTGTGCTTTACCGGTCTGGCTTCGGAGAAGCCTGGCCGGACTTTATTCATACCATGCGTGTCCGACTGCACTTACATGAAGTATGGCCAGATATTTATAAATAGAGGCATAACAAGGTAGTAGTATGTGCAGATAACAGCACAATGGGAAATGAATGACTATAAAATAGCTCAATAATAAAGAAAGACGATAGGATGAGACTCACTTTTTGCCGGATATTGCTTGATATTTAGCCGGACTAATTACAAGTCTGGTCAGAGATTAATTATGGATTAGAAACATAACATGCATGAATAACAATGAGAGCAGATAAATAATTACAGAATCAGAATAAAAGCAACAAGACATGGGTCAAACAGGAATAGGATAAACGCATAACCGGACTATCTACATGTAACTACATACAGAAACATGCATCAACAAATTAAAACAACATCACACAATGAAGACTAGTTACGTAAAATCGACCTTTCTTATAATCATTTCCCTGTGGTACATGGAGTTATATCCCGAGTGCAGACCATATTACCGTCCATTCGGAATCGGCTATGGAATTCACTTCTGGGTTTTCATCTTATATACCAATAGAGAGTCATATACGGCCGAATATGTGTTGACTTATATATATCCAGCCAGATTAGGTCAAATCTGGTCAGACATATTGTGTCAGAACAGTATTATAAAACGAATAGAAATATGTGCCTTCAAGTTCTCAGGTCGTACCTTAAATATGTTTGGCTCGTAAAATGCCTTTGAAAATTAGTTAGTTTGTTGAGTCATGTGCTGGAAGAGTATAAACTCCATGGATTCTTTCGGCTCTCTGTTTTAAAACTCTCAGTGTTTCATTTTGTTCTCACTGTTTACTCTGTTACCTCTATATTTTTTTAACTTTCACTAGCTTTTCATAGACATTAGTATTGACAAGATAATAACGATACTAATAATAAAATAAATCCTGAAGTAAATCCCCTTAGTAGTTTGGTTTAATCCAACTACTTCACTGGATAATTGCAGCTCAATACATGTCTAGTCGGATTTAGGATTTCAAATATATATCTGGTCAGCTGATAGAGGTCTGGTCGGACATAGGTAATGTCTGGCCGGATGTTAGCATCTGGAAGAGGTCTGGTCAGACATAGGATATGTCTGGTCGGGATTTTGATGTTCTCTGAATTATTTGGAGTTTCTTTTCATTCCGACATTTAACTCTGCAACTTAATTTCCAAACTTTCAAATGGTGCCCATGTACAAACCTTCCAAAAATATTCTGAAATAAATTCGGGATATTACATTCACCTCTCCTAATAAAAATTTTGTCCTCACAATTTCCCTTGTCCTTACGTCTGATCATTTGAAACGAAACGAATATACGAAAACCATCTTATCCATATACAAAAGCTATCTTACTCTAAACATCGTCGAAAGTCACACATTCTGTTCGGAACAGACCGCATCACATTATATCAAATTCAAGTTAAAGCATAGGTCAACACATCATCACAATCACATCAGAACTCGAACATCAAATGAATTTCAATCATACAAAAATAGAATCTATCAAAACTCATACATCTAGAAGATTTCAGACATATCAAATCATAATCAGATCAAACCATATCAGATCAGAACATATTAATTCAAATAACGTCAAATCATATGAAATCATTCAATCTATAACAAATCCATTCATATCACACCAAATCTCATAAAATCATATCACGTTAGATCACATAGGATTCACTTTATCTGTATCGAATCCAAGCCATATCAAATCACGCCAGACGAAATACATCAGAGAAATCTTACTAATATCATATCAAAATCATAACACATCATACTCATCATCAATAATTAAGGGCTCTGTGCCCAAAATTACACATACAAATCAAAACTTTTATATATATATACATACAATATCGTGCTCAGCACGACTCAAAACATAAACATAAGTAACTTGGGTTCTAAACTTCTACGACACATCCAAGGATTCTAAAGTGGATGAATGCAACTTGGGTGATCCATCATCTAGAGCAGGACTTTCCAAAAACTTGATGGCTTATCGACCTGATTGCCAACCTGCGAAACTAGAAAACTGTTATGGAGTGAGTTATAAAACTCAATAAGTAACCACACTCATACCATAAAAAGAATAAATCTTGAAAATAGTATATATAATCATATATAAGTTTGTCAAAAAACCTTTAAAATGTTATGCTGAAATGCGTGGAAGCATATAATTGTATAGTCATCGGAAAACGACACAGACATACAAATTTAGAATTTCAAAGAAACACTGTACTTAAACTTATTTTGAAAATCTTTCAAACTTTGTACTATTCTTTTAACTTTTTATGTACAAAATCTTATGAAAAACTTACATATAATGATCTAGAAACTGAGTTTATAAGGCACACTTAAAACCGAAATTTAAACAAAACTTTAATCGAGAACTGTAATATCCAAATCATTTGAATTCTGAAATTAAGCTCTTTTATCATATATCGGAAAATGAAACATATTTGAAATATCATCAAATCAGAAAGTTTAAAATTTTCTTTAAAAATAACTCAAGTACTAATCCTTATAAGGAAAACCTTTTGAACGTTAAAAATTCAAGATACATATAATTACATATACGAATTCAAAAATGTAGCTTGTATATAATCTCAAATCCTCTACATAACAACCGTACAAACACAAATTTGGAAAGCTTACTTGTACTCATATATATACGAAAAATATTTCAAACTTCAGAATTTTCATGTATATTTTCCACGTACAAACTTCCGAGAAATGCATATATGTACAAATCTAAAATCTTAACTCATTTTAGACCTTCAAAATATTATATAGCCAACAACAGAGACGTACATAACTTTTAGAGATCAAAAGTCATAAAATAACAAGATCAAAAGTCATAATGTGAAAAGAATACATAATTGAGTCATAAACATATATAAGTATTGGTTTATGCATACAATACTCGTACGAAACTCACTATCTATTTTAGAATAGGTATAAGATGAATGTCATCCGAACGGACTCCCTAACCAAGACTACTATAACACAATACCAATTTATCAACCAAACTATTCACTCACACTTTACAAATATAAATTATGTACAATCAGTCTCATCGATCATCAAAAACAGATAACATAAAATAACCGCTTTAAACTCACTTTTTGAAAACAATCTTTTCAAACATTTTCTTTTTCCAAGAAAATAATAAAACGAGAATATCCTATATACATTATAAAAATAATCAAGCATCCAAGTCCGAGTCACGCGCACTGACCAGACAATGTACGAAAGCAAACTCATGTCGACATAGGGTAACAGCTTGGTCCACTACAGATGGACATGACCATATACAAGCACCACAGCGAGTTCAAAATCATAAAATAAATAAAAATATAGTGCGAGTGTTGTGGCATAAACATATTTTATCATATTATAAGCGAAAATCAAACACATCTCATTCAAAATAAAATCTTACTGAAAATAAACTTTTCAAAATACATTTTCAGAAAAATCATTAAACAATAGTATTCAAAATATATCATAAAACTAATCTGTTGTAAACGAAATCAAACCAATATTATCATAAATATGTATTAAGCGTCTTGGAACCAACTCAACTGGACAAATAAATCAAGCGTCCAATGTCTGTGTTGCGCGCTCTAACCGGACAATGTACGAAAGCAAGCTCATGTTGACAGAGGGTAATAAGTCGGCCCATTTCAGATGGATATGACCCTATACAAGCACCAAAATGAAATCAAAAATCATAAAACAAGGAAAAACTTAGTTCAAATACTGTGGCAGAAACATATCATATCATATCATGAGAGAAATCAAATACATCTTGTTCGAAAGTAAAACTTTTCAAAACATTTTTTTATGAAAAACAAATAAACAAGAGTATCTCCACACATATCAGGCTCATCACACAACACGTATCAAATCTATCAACCATTGTCAAGTAACTCGCAAACTGTGAAACAATAATCCTACATCTCATATTATTCTTACACTGGTTATACCGACATATCTATACATATATACAAACACCCACACAAACATATATATATATATATATATATATATATTAAAGAAAATCAAACAATACGTCAAGTACTCATCGCATGCAATACTTACCTGGCCTCGCGAATACTCCTGATTATAGTCATATATGTCAAAACAAACGGTGAAATACGGTTAGAATCACTGTTATGTGGAATTCTCGACTCAATTATTATGAATTTTTGGACTTTCCCAAAATACCAAAATCAAGTCTTATTGCATTAATTTCAGTTTTATTACTCTTAATACACCAGATACACAGTTCTAAGTCAACCAGTTAACTTAAATCCTCAAATTATACGTTTTTAGAAAATCTTCTGAAAAAATTTCTGAAAATGCTACGGAATGATCCTAAACCTTCTGGAACTTTCCAGAATCATCTAAACATCATCATATCATCATAATAACTCACATATATCATTATGTTCATCAAAACATCGGCGTACACGGAATCAAATTTTACCAGAAACTCACATAATCTACTAGATCGATCTAATTCGTTCCGATTTCATTCGGATGCTACCAATAGCATATATTCAACACATTCATGCTCAATTAACTCAATACAGATCAATACATAACTCTATGAATCTACTGGGCATCCAAATATAATACACTTCACTTGAAATTAACGAGTTTTTATTGGGATGTCTTACCGAAATTCTGAGGGCACCACCAGACTCCAAACGTGACCACGAACATGTAACATCGATGGAATACGAAGCGGAGCATTTGGGCTCGTGGGTATCACTATTCATCATGTGTTTCTTCCTCGTTTTGCCCAAAACCAAGCATCGATTGACAAAATGTCATCGGGCAGTCTCGTAGTACGTTCCACAAGCTTTGATTTGGTGGTTGGCTCGAAATATGGATCGAAACGACGAGCCAGGATCAAGACACGGAGCTTGCGATGTTTTCTGCTCTTTTATCATCGTTTTCAGCATCCATATGGCCACCGTGGGCCACCAATAAGCACGGTGGGTATAATTGCGTCAAAAAAAGCTTTTCGTCTTTTCTATAATATATGATAGAAAATGTTGATTGATAATATAAGCTAATGAAAATATAAATTAACATTTAAGCTACGTTACACTAAATTTCATATTATTCGAACATGAAACTAAATCAAAGAAAGAGGGACCGTTTTCTTCTCTTCGGTAGTGTAGGAGCGAAGCGGGGTTTACCGCTATGCCTATGATGCTCGGCGACCACGACACTGTTGGGCTCGCAGCCCGTAGAGAGTACGGAGTAGCCCCTGGGGGACTAAACCGGAGAATAAATGAGTCGTCACCCAGTGTGAACTGGGAAAAAATTTAAGGCTGCATTCACCCCTCCCAAGGGAAGACCTCAAACCGTTGGGTTCAGAATGGTCCCTTACTTATGCCAGTATAATGGATGGGTTCACACAATGGTATAGACAAGTCTTATGCAGTTCATGCAAGATAATTCAAATAAACACAAATTTGCACACCCATAAACATTAATATAAATAATAAAAGCATATTAAATTAGGAAGTACAAAATGCGGTAACGAACACTATAATAAACAAAGATAAGTGGGAAAAGCGTCGATAAATAAATAGCAAACAAAAAGGGGGGTTAATCACGCATATATGAATATTTCCCGAGTGGTACGTGGAGTTGTATCCCAAGTACAGACCGCACTACCGTCCATTCGGATTCGGCTACGGAATTTATCTCTGGATTTCCATCCGATATATCGCAAGGGATAATCACATACATAATCATCAATGTAATGTAAACGGACATAAAAATAAACATGAAAACGGATAATGAATAACTAAAGAGGTAAAAAAATGCATAAAATATAATCATCAACATGAAAAAAAATAAACAAAATAAAATAAAGGCGAAATAATGGCATAACGATAAAAGATAATAAATAAATAAATAATGCCAAAGAAGAAAATAATGTGACCAGAAATTTAGTCATCTTTGATGTAGGACTTTGCATACCCGGCTGGACGTATTTCATGTCCAACCAGGCATACAGCGTCCAGAACTATAAAAATAAATAGGGTAAGGGTGCCCTCAGGTCTTACCTTTCAAGTTGATTTCTCGGAAGTGCGTTAGGCCGTTGCCGGAAGGATCGAAGCTTGGTTCACTGGTTCGCTATTTTTGGTTGCTGGTTCGTTGTTTCTGGTTGCTATTTTGCTGTTTCTGGTTGCTGTTTTTTTGTTGTTGTTTTACTGGTTTGCTGGTTGCGCTATTTGCTATTTTTGGTTGTTTATTGGCTGCTATTTTGGTTATTTTTTGCTGCTATTTTTGTTGTTATTTGGCAGCTGTTATGGTTGTTTTTGGGTTGCAGTTTTTTGGGTTTTTTGGGCTGCTGTTTTTAGTTGTTTTGGTTCATTATTTCGGTGATTTAGGTTCACTATTTCGGTTGGATTTGGTGGTCTTTTTTGGTTCACTGTTTTTGGTGATTTGTGGTTGTTTTTGGGCTACTATTTTTGGTTGTTTTGGTTCACTGTTTTGGCTAACTGTTTCGGTGATTTAGGTTGCTGGTTTTGGTTATTTAGTTGGTTGTTTTTGCTGGTTTGTTTTGCTATTTTTCTCGGTGGTGGACTGCTGGTTTGTTTTGGTTTTTTGGCTATGTTTCACGGTGGTGGGCTGCTGGTTTGTTTCGATTTTGGTTGGTTGGTGTTTTCGATTTTGGTTTGCTGTTTGTTTTTTGGTGTTTTAGGGTTGTGTTTCTCGATATTTTAGGGTTGTGTTTGTTCGGTGTTTCAGGGTTGTATTTGTGTGTAGTTTCGGTGGTAAGAAGAATAAGAAGGGAGTCGTCCAAGGTCTAGGGTTTTTCTTTGTAGTTCACACCTGAAGCCTCCTCTTTGTGATTATTTGGTGTCCCTTTTATAATATTTTGAAAGGATCTCTAAATAAGGGAACAAATCATGTCTATTTTGGAAATTTATTTTGGGAAAGAATCTTGTAAATTTGGTGATGAGGTGATTTCAAAATCTCATTAAATCGAAAAGTGATTTGAGGGGATTTTAGCATGTGGAATGCATGGGACTTCATATCTTGTTAAATTGGAAGGTGTTGATGAGGGAATTTTCACATGTGAATTGCATGGGATTTTATATATTTGGGAAGATTTGGGCGTGTGCATGGGTTGGATTACATGGGCCTTGGCCGTGTGGATGGATTGCATGGGGTCTTGGGGTGAGGCTAAGGTTTGAAACAGAAACTGACTGAGCGAATCCGAGGCTGGCTAGTGAGTCTGAATCCGATGAGGTGCTAATTTTGGAGGTTTTCCTTCCTTCCGGTATTCGTTTTTCGCAACTTCCGCAACTTTTCAGGTAGTTCCTCCATACGAGGCTCATCATTGGGCTTATGCAAAAATGCAGTGTCTACATTCGCCCCCACTTTGATGGGGCTTGTGCAGTGTGTACAGTGACAACCCTATCAAAGTCATGCATGCATTTTTGCTTACCTGGTTCGTCGGCCATTGCCAGACATACCTGTTGTTTCGTTGCTGGTGTGAGATTTTTCGATCTCTGAGTTGAGTTGATGGCGAGGTGCTTTGACCCCTGGGATTTCTTCCCGACCCATGCTGGGTGTGAGATGCTTCGATCTCTGGGATTATTTCCCGAACTAAGTTGAGTTGATGGCTAGGTGCTTCGACCTCTGGGCTTTATTCCCGAACCATCATGGGTGTGATATGCTTCGATCTCTGGGCTTCATTCCCGAACTGAGTTGAGTTGTTGGCGAGGTGCTTCGACCTCTGGGCTTCATTCCCGAACCATCCTGGGTGTGAGATGCTTCGATCACTGGGCTTCATTCCCGAACTGTGCTGAGTTGATGGCGAGGTGCTTCGACCCCTGGGCTTCATTGCCGAACCATCCTAGGTGTGAGATGTTTCGATCTCTGGGCTTCATTCCCGAATTGTGTTGAGTAGATGGCGAGGTGCTTCTGTTGGACAATTATGACCCATAGCGTCACTATTTGTAAAAGACATTGTGGTTTTTTGTGCAAATTAACTATGTGACAATGAAATTGCATTTTATCATTTTGTAATTTGATTACTTAAATATATAAATGATAAAAGTCCTTATGATTAGTTCCGGATTATTAGATATGAGACAATATCAATCCATAAAGGTTTAATCATTAAATATCCCTAGTCGTAGTATTATCGAGACTGGACATCGATAATGCGGATAGACTAATATTGCACTTGTGCGTGTTATAGAAGCGTAACAGCATAGTTCTCATATATTTAAGTATTGGATACTTATGCAAGTGTGATAGGAGGTTGTGTTTACCGATGGTACGGAAACAGCTTCGCTCTGGATAGACCCCGCGGAATCCCATTGGTAGTATGACTATGTTTCTATGGAAATCCGCATTAGGGTAGGTGTATTTGGTCTTAACCTGAGACTTGCATCGCTAGTACTTGCGACAATCAATACGTTTTGGTTTTGGTCGTCCGGGACTTTAACAAGTTCTGTGTACACCTCTTCTGGGTTTATTGAGAATCGTAGTGTATTGGGTGTGATGTCAAGACGGAAGTATCACTTCAGTCATATGGAGATGATGATCACGCAAGGATACAGAACTGGTACTCTAATTGGTTGCAACCGTCGGGATAATATGACAAGGTCATGATTATCCGATTAAAGAGACTAGTTGCTTGTGATCCGATATATGCTTCGTACGGGGCAGACACTATATAAGCCCTAGGCCTTGCATGTGACCATCTAATACTAGATCGCAATATGCAATACTATGTATACTACGCCTGACATAGATTATATATTCCTTTAAGAATATTTCTGGAGAATTGGGTAGGCACGGTGTTTTGCTAGAAGCCAACCATGTCTCATAAATCGGTAAAAATGTAGTACTAGGTACGTACGTGTTTGGATAGTCCGACGACCGGATTTACTGCCAACATATCCAGGGATCTCATGGGTCGCTTCCGAAGATTAAGATTCCGATGACGTATGATTCGAACATAATTAATCTAGGATTAATTACGGAGAGATTTTATATGGGATAAAATACTATTTGAAGAGAGAGAACGATTAATTTGGAATTAATCGATAAAATAATATATTCGATATATTAAATGAAATTAGATTTCATAACGGAATTAAAATTAGATTTTAATTCGGGCGAACGAGTTAATTTAGAATTAATTCGCTAGCGACGTGAATAGTAATTTTGCTATGCATAATTATTTAATTAAATTTGATTTAATTACGTCGCAACGGATAATTCGTTAATTCGGAATTAGCGAACCCGAGCCCGGGAGTGTTTGCGGGCCCACTCAGATTTTGAATTCAAGTGGGGCCCACAAGTCACATCAAGTCACATCACTAGTCATTCATTCACCTTTTTGGTGATGGAAGTTAGTGTAGGAAATGATGGATGCTTGTTTTACACTCAAAGTTAAATTGATTGACTTTTTACCAAATATTAGATATTTGGTATATCTTTTATTTTTGATTTTAGAAATCAAATACACAAGTCATTCACACTTCTTCTCTCTTTCTAAGTTCACGCCCAAAGTGCAATTTTTCTTAGTGCTAGCACACATCAAGGAATCATATAAGGTGATAGGGAAACCAATCCTTGAGCTTGGAATCAACAACAAAGCTTGGAGCTTGGATTTCATCCCCAAATGAGGAGCTTGGCCGAAACTTCAAGGAGCAAAGTTTTGTATTTGACGCATCCAACATCCGATCAAAGTGAGTATTATTCCGCAAATTCTTCTTTGAGTATTCACATGTTTCATTGCTTAAATGATCTTGGGACACCTTAGAAACCCAACAATGGTATCATGGAGCCATTTGAGCATGAAATTTGATTAGGGTTAATATATTAAAATTTGGGAAAATTTGATTTGAGCATGTTTTAATCAAATTGTTTGTTTGAGTATGCTTGAATGTTGATAACTTGGAGTTATGCATGATCAAATTGATGAAAAACTAATTGGATTATTTTTCCCTAATTTGGGTATGATGGCTGAATACATATATGCCCTAAAGTCATGGTATTTTTTTGGTTCTTTTGATCATTGGATGAGTTTAAAGACTTGGATATATTGATTTGAGATTCAATCGGATTGAAATCGGAATCGGATATAAAATCCCTACAAATGCCGTGAGCTTCAAAGCATGGAATGAGATTATTTTTGTTTGAATAATGTTGGACATGTATTGATGATGACTAAGCATGATTAATTGATTAAATTGATATTTTGGAAATGTTAATTTAGATAATTAATTAATGTAATACACATTAATTAATTAAATTATGAAATTTGGAATTTTAGAATTTGATTAATTGGGCTTAATTTAGAATTGGGCTTATAATGTTGTATTTGGGCCTAATGGGCTTGGTTGGGCCAAGTTGGTTTAGGTCAATTGGATTGGATCCAAATTGGGCCTAAACCATTCCATTAAGTCCAACTATAACAAATGGGCCTTTTATGTTTAATTGGGCCTAATGGGCCGAAATTGGTTTCTTGGCAAATAGGGTGATTCCTTAATTGGGCTTTGGTATTTGGGTTTGACCCATATTGACCAAATTCCATGCCTTAAGAAATTAATTGAAAGCTCATTGGACTTTAATTAAATGACATTGGATGTTAATTGGGCTTTGAGACCCATTTAGATTAGATTTGGAATCTAAGTCGTAAATGCGCATTAAAAGTGTAATTATTTAATTTGGAATTAAATATAGAATTAGTATTGAATACGAATTAAATTAGATTTAAATTGTAGTTCGATATAATTCAAGAATTCGCACTTTGAGTACTTATTCTTAAACGAGTTGGACTCGCGCAAATCAAATCGTTGTTTGAACATTGGATGATCACTTTATTCAAAGATTAATTAATTGGATTAGATTGATTGAATAACATGCTTTGTGTGAATACATGGATGTGTTGAATGAATAATGTATATCGGATGGATATTAGAAGGGAAAGAGCAATTTTGGAAATTGTTGTAAATTTAGAATTTATTAAATTGGACCTGCGTGTCTAGCCTTATCTCTCGATTATTTGTAATTCTCTTCTCACCTAATTCCCCTCAATGTTAATGAGGTTTCTCTAATTGTATTATGTAATTGGTTAGAATAGTGCTAGCCGGGGAGGGGAAATGGAGTGATTTATTCTAGGAACAATCTGTGAGATATCCATTCGCATATCATTATTAATTTATTTACCGCGCCTTATTATGCTTTTAGAATGCATGTTTAAGGGTGTATGATCAGACCTAACAAAGATAATAAATTGGTTGCCAATTTACGCGAAAAACCCTCAACAAATATTAAGCGTTTTCCTTCCATTGAGTGATTCTTACTCAAGATCCAAGATTGGCACTGGTTTGTTGGCCAAAGTCAAGACCTTTGTCCATCGCAGATGTGTTTGAATCATGAAGGCTTTGTTCCATATCATATGTCTTGTCCAAGTTGTGATTTGTTGGCTTAAGTCAAGATAACTTCTTGTCCATCGACATCGATAACGAAGCTTTCCAAAGTCAATAAGCTTGTTGTGCCAAAGCCAAGGCTTAGTTGATTCAGAGGAAAAGGTTAGGAAAATATATTGGATATATTGGCATATATATTGTATATATGTTTCGGACTTGGAGGTCCACCTACTGGATCTAGGAATTGGATGAGATCCAATTGATCTTAGAGATCTACCTAGTTAAATATCATACAGCTTGTTGGCCAAAGTCAAGGTTGTGTGTTATTAATGAGATCCTAGCCCACTGGGAAACTAGGTTTTCCGAGTACTCAACAGAGGGTTAGAGGTCACACCGAAAAAATAGTAGGAGGCTAGTATTGAATTTGCAATTTCGTTCAAATACTTAGCTTTACGCGCTTTCAAAATTATTTCGTCAATTATATTTATTAGTTGGACTAATATTTTATTATTTTTCTTGTAACAGTTATACTGTACCCTACATCGTTAATTGAATAGTTGGACTATTACGATTAAGATGACAGGAAAGTTAAGCATTTGGGATATTACCATGGGCGATAATGTCTTTAATGGCACAAACTTTCAAGATTGTGATATGAATCTCAGGATTGTCCTAGGATCCGAGAAGTTACTCTACACTATAGAGAGACCTCTTGGGCCTAACCCCCGACCTGATCAGTTGCTTGAGCTAGAGCTTTGGAAGACTCATAGTGATGACAACGCGACTGCTCAATTGGTAATGCTTGCTGCTATGACTCCGCAATTCCGTCGTCAAAATAAGGGATTGGATCCCTATGAGATGATGGCGGAGTTGCATGATCTTCACCGATCTAATCTTAGATCGCAAAGATATGAGTTGCAGAAGAAGCTCTTTCGTGCTCACATGTCAGAGGGTACGTCTGTTGAGCACCATGTGTCACAGATGATTGCTGACATTGAGCAGCTGGGACAGATGGGCATTGTCTTCGAGGCTGAGACTTCAGTAGATTTGATCTTACAGTCTCTCCCTGACACTTGGAGTGGGTTCATCATGAACTATAATATGTTGAACCAAGACCAAACTCTTGGAGAGTTGATGTCCACACTGCGCGAAGCAGAAAAATAGCTCCTAAAGAGCAAGAAGCGCGAGGCACACTTCGCTTCAACATCTCAGACTCCGAGGGCTTGGCCCAAGGCGATTGGAGGTGTAAAGAATAAGAAGAAGAAGAAAAGCAAGGCCAAATCGTCAAAACCTTCTGGGAAGGGTAAGGACAAATCACAAGATGTATGTCTGTAGTGCGGGAAGCGGGGTCACTGGAAACGTGACTGCCGCGAGTACAAGGCACACATGAATGAAATCAAAGCGGGCAAGGGACCGGCTTCAGATATGTTTGTTATAGAAATAAACATGTCTACTACTAGTTTTAAAAATTGGATTTTTTATTCTGGTTTTGGTACTCATATATGTACTGATGTGCAGGATCTACAGATTAGCAGGAGACTGGCCTCAGGAGAGATTGACCTCCGCGTTGGAACTGGGACACGAGTCACCGTTTTGGCAGTTGGCACTTTTGTTTTGGAACTACCCTCGGGGCATGTACTTAAACTTACAGACTGTTATTATGTACCTAGTTTGACTAGGAATATTATTTCTGTATCTATGTTAGCCCAATGTGGGTATACTTTTGTATTAGAAACACTGGGTGTTTTATGTATAAAAATGATATGGAAATTTGCACTGCTGATGTAAATAATGGTCTTTATATTTTGAATATGAATGAATCTCAAACATATAATGTAACAAACAAAAGGCTTAAAGTAAGTAACAAAGATGAAACTTACATGTGGAATTGTCGTCTGGGACACATAAAGAAGACACGTATATCCACACTTTCGAAGAGTGGGTACTTGGATGGATTTGATCCAAATTCATATGACGTCTGCGAATCTTGTTTATTAGGCAAGATGCATAAATCACCTTTTAGCGGTAAAGGTGCACGTACCACTGAATTGTTAGCCCTCGTTCATAGTGACGTATGTGGGCCCATGTCTAGCCAGGCTAGAGGTGGATATGAATACTTCGTAACCTTTAAGGATGATGCATCATGTTATGGTTATGTGTATCTTATGAGACACAAGTCGGAAACCTTTGAGAAATTCAAAGAGTTTCGACACGAAGTAGAAAAATAGACCGGCAAAAGTATTAAGACATTACGGTTGGACCGTGGTGGCAAATACTTAAGCAATGAGTTTCTTGATTATTTGAAAGAATATGGTATTCTTTCACAGTGGACTCCTCCCGGAACACCGCAATTAAACGGTGAGTCTGAATGGAGAAACCGAACTTTGTTAGACATGGTAAGGTCTATGATGAGTCGTACAGAGCTACCTATTTCATTCTGAGGATATACATTGAACAGTACAATACTTATTTTGAATAAGGTTCCGTCAAAGTCTGTTCAACAGACTCCGTATGAAATATGGATAAGAAAGAAACTGGGTTTCTCATTCCTGAAGATTTGGGGTTGCTGGGCATACGTCAAACGTTTGGAAGGTACCAAACTTGAACACAAATCGGATAAATGCCTATTTGTAGGATATCCTAGGGAAACCAAAGGATATCACTTCTATCACCCATAAGAGAACAAAGTATTTGTTGCTCTACATGCGGTTTCCTTGAGAATGAATTCCTAAATGCAGTGGTAAGTGGGAGGAAAGTAGAACTTGATGAAAATCGGAGTGACACTGTTCCTGGAACAGAATCCTTAATGGAACATGAATAGTTCATCAGGGATGAAACTGTACCACAATCTTCGAATACACAAGAACCACGTAGGTCGGAAAGAGTCAGAAAACAACCTGAGAGGTATGGGTTTCTGATCTCACCTCATGTGGATATTAATCTTATTGAGGAAGACGAGCCGGCTACGTATGAGGAAGCGACACAAGGTATCGACTCCGGTTTATGGCAAGATGCCATGAATTCCGAAATGGATTCCATGTACACCAACCAAGTTTGGACACTGGTTGATGCACTAGAAGGCGTAAAGCCTATTGGTTGCAAATGGGTCTTCAAGAAGAAGACTGACATGGATGGCAACGTACAAACATACAAAGCTAGGCTTGTAGTGAAAGGGTATCGTCAACGACATGGTGTCGATTACTACGAAACTTTTTCACCCATTGCCATGATTAAATCTATTTGGATAATGCTTGCTATTGCTGCATATTTCGATTATGAGATATGGCAGATGGACGTCAAAACCACTTTCCTTAACGGAAACCTTTTGGAGGATGTTTATATGCAATAGCCTGACGGTTTTGTCGTACCAAAACTTGCAAATAATGTTTGTAAGTTAAATCGATCCATTTATGGATTGAAGCAAACATCGCGTTCTTGGAACCAACGTTTTGATGAGATCATAAAAGAATATGATTTCGTTCAAAACGAGGATGATCCTTGTGTATATAAGAAGGTTAGTGGGAGTGCACTGACATTCATTGCCTTTACGTTGATGATATATTTCTTATTGGCAATGACATTCCCATGTTAACGTCGGTGAAAGCTTGGTTTTCATTAAAATTCTCCATGAAGGATCTGGGAGAAGCAGCCTTTATTCTAGGATTAAAGACCTATCGGGATAGATCTAGAAAGCTTCTTAGACTCTCCTAGAGCACATACATTGACAAAGTGTTGAAGAGATTCAACATGGATCAGTCCAAGAGGGGACTGTTGCCAGTGTCACTCTATCTAAGGACATGTGTCCTAAAACTCAAGATGAGAGAGACAACATGAGTCGGATACCATTCGCCTCGGCAGTCGGATCGATCATGTATGCCATGATATGTGCGCGACTTGATGTCTCATATACTTTGAGCATGTGTAGTCGCTATCATCAGCCGATCTAGGTGATGGTCACTAGATGGCGGTTAAGAATATCCTTAAGTATCTTCGACGAACTAATGATGTTTTTCTTAATCTATGGAGATGAAGAACTTGAGGTAACTGGGTTTACCGATGCAAGTTTCCAAACCGATAAAGATGACTGCAAGTCGCAATCCGGGTACATATTTTGTTTGAATAACGGAGCAGTAAGCTGGAAATCTTCCAAGCAAGAGACTGTTGCCAATTCAACAACAGAAGCAGAGTACATTACTGCAGCTAGAGCAGCAAAAGAGGCAATGTGGATCTGTAAATTCCTAATTGGATTAGGAGTAGTTCCGTTAGCAGCTGAGCCTGTTCCATTGTATTGTGACAATAACGGGGCTATAACGCAGGCTAAGGAATCGCGGTCTCATCAACAATCTAAGCATGTTCTTCGAATTTTCCATCTAATTCGTGAGATCATACATCGTGGCGATGTGAAGATCGAGAAGGTCACATCATAGGACAATATTGCAGATCCGCTTATGAAAGCTATTCCTCAGTAAAATTTTGAGCGACATGTATATAGTTCAGGTGTTAGATGCTTGAGTGACTGGCTATAGGCCAAGTGGGAGATTGTTGGACAATTATGACCCATAGCGTCACTATTTGTAAAAGACATTGTGGTTTTTTGTACAAATTAACTATGTCACAATGAAATTGCATTTTATCATTTTGTAATTTGATTACTTCAATATATAAATGATAAAAGTCCTTATGATTAGTTCCAGATTATTAGATATGAGACAATATCAATCCATAAAGGTTTAATCATTAAATATCCCTAGTCGTAGTATTATCGAGACTGGACATCGATAATGTAGAATAGACTAGTATTGCACTTGTGCGTGTTATGGAAGCGTAACAGCATAGTTCTCATATATTTAAGTATTGGATACTTATGCAAGTGTGATAGGAGGTTGTGTTTACCGATGGTATGGAAACAGCTTCGCTCTGGATAGACCCCGCAGAATCCCATTGGTAGTATGACTATGTGTCTATGGGAATCTGCATCAGGGTAGGTGTATTTGGTCTTAACCTGATACTTGCATCGCTAGTACTTGCGACAATCAATACGCTTTGGTTTTGGTCGTCCGGGACTTTAACAGGTTCTGTGTACGCCTCTTCTGGGTTTATCGAGAATCGTAGTGTATTGGGTGTGATGTCAAGATGGAAGTATCACTTCAGTCATATGGAGAAGATGATCACGCAAGGATACAGAACTGGTACTCTAATTGGTTGCAACCATCGGGATAATATGACAAGGTCATGATTATCTGATTAAAGAGACTAGTTGTTTGTGATCCGATATATACTTCTTACGGGGCAGACACTATTCCAGCCCCAGGCCTTGCATGTGACCATCTGATACTAGATCGCAATACACAATACTACCTATACTATGCCTGACATAGATTATATATTCCTTTAAGAATATTTCTGGAGAATTGGGTAGGCACGGTGCTTTGCTAGAAGCCAATCATGTCTCATAAATCGGTAAAAATGTCGTACTAGGTACGTACGTGTTCGGATAGTCCGACGACCGGATTTACTGCCAACATATCCAGGGATCTCATGGGTCGCTTCCCGAAGATTCACCGATGACGTATGATTCGAACATAATTAATCTAGGATTAATTACGCAGAGATTTTATCTGGGATAAAATACTATTTGAAGAGAGAGAACGATTAATTTGGAATTAATCTATAAAATAATATATTCGATATATTAATTGAAATTAGATTTCATAACATAATTAAAATTAGATTTTAATTCGGGCGAACGAGTTAATTTAGAATTAATTCGTTAGCGACGTGAATAGTAATTTTGCTAGGCATAATTATTTAATTAAATTTGATTTAATTACGTCGCAATGGAAAATTCGTTAATTCAGAATTAGCGAACGCGATCCTGGGAGTGTTTGCGGGCCCACTCGGATTTTGAATTCTAGTGTGGCCCACAATTCACATCAAGTCACATCACTAGTCATTCATTCACCTTTTTGGTGATGGAAGTTAGTGTAGGAAATTATGGAAGCTAGTTTTACACTCAAAGTTAAATTGATTGACTTTTTACCAAATATTAGATATTTGGTATATCTTTTATTTTTTATTTTAGAAATCAAATACACAAGTCATTCACACATCTTCTCTCCTTCTAAGTTCACGCCCAAAGTGCAGTTTTTTCTCTCCCATTTGGCTTGGCCGAATTCATCAAGAGCAAAGGAAGAATTGTTGCAATTTTTCTTAGTGCTAGCACACATCAAGGAATCATATAAGGTGATAGGGAAACCAATCCTTGAGCTTGGAATCAACAACAAAGCTTGGAGCTTGGATTTCATCCCCAAACGAGGAGCTTGGCCGAAACTTCAAGGAGCAAAGTTTTATATTTGACGCATTCAACATCCGATCAAAGTGAGTATTATTCCGCAAATTCTTCTTTGAGTATTCACAAGTTTCATTGCTTAAATGATCTTGGGACACTTTAGAAACCCAACAGCTTCGACCTCATGGCTTCATTCCCGAACCATCCTGGGTGTGAGATGCTTCGATCTCTGGGCTTCATTCCCAAATTGTGCGGAGTTGATGGCGAGGTGCTTCAACCCCTAGGCTTCATTCTCGAACCATCATGGGTGTGAGATGCTTCGATCTCTGGGCTTCATTCCCGGAATGAGTTGAGTTGATGGTGAGATGATTCGACCATTGAGCTTCATTCCCGAACCATTCTGGGTGTGAGATGCTTCGATCTATGGGCTTCATTCCTGAACTGTGATGAGTTGATGGCGAGGTGCTTCGACCCATGGGCTTCATTCCCGGACCATCCTAGGTGTGAGATGCTTTGATCGCTGGGCTTCATTCCCGAACTGAGTTGAGTTGATGGCGAGGTGCTTCGAACCCTAAGCTTCATTCCCAAACCATCATGGGTGTGAGATGCTTCGATCTCTGGGCTTCCTTCTCGAACTGTGCTGAGTTAATCGCGAGGTGCTTCGACCTCTGGGCTTCATTCCCGAACCATCCTGGGTGTGAGATGCTTCGATCTCTGGGCTTCATTCCCGAACTGAGTCGAGTTGATAGCAAGGTGCTTCGACCCTTGGGCTTTATTCCTGAACCATCATGGGTGTGAGATGCTTCGATCTCTGGGCTTCATTCCCGATCTATATTGAGTTGATGGCGAGGTGCTTCGACCTCTGGGCTTCATTCCCGAACCATGTTGGGTGTGAGATGTTTCGATCTCTGGACTTCATTCCTGAACTGAGTTGAGTTGATGGCGAGGTGCTTCAACCACTGGGCTTCATTCCCAAACCATCCGGGGAGTGAGATGCTTCGATCTCTGGGCTTCATTCCCGCACTGAGTTGAGTGATGGTATTTTGGTCCATCTGCGTGACTCTTCGATCTACTGGGGAGTTTTTTCTGTGATGATGAGGTTCTTCGACCTCTAGGATTCATTCCCAAACTGTTGATAATGGTGGTGAGGCACTTCAACCCATGATATGCCCTCCTTCTCGAGGCTCTTTGCTCGTCCTCATTCCCGAGGTTGTTCTCCATTCCTGGAGTGCCATTCCCGGCTTTCTCATTCTCATTCCCAAGGAGTTGCTCATCCTTATTCCCAAGGTTGTTCTTCATTCCCGGAGTTCCATTCCCAGCTTGCTCGTCCTCAATCCTGAGGATTTGTTCGTCCTAACCGCTTTTTCTTTTTCTTCAAAGCCTGCGAACACAAAACAAAAATTATGTGTATACGACGTGTATGCATGTATGCATGGATGCATTCCCTATTCCGATGGGTTTTCTTTGTCTTAATGGCTTGATGTCATCTTTGGTCAGGTGTTCCTTGTGTTAGATGGTTTTCTACACCCCTTTAGGAATCCTTTTGGCCTTTTGGTGTTAATGTTCCTAGAACATGCCAAGGATCTCTAATCATGATATGTGTGTGAATACTCAAAGAAGTTGCGGAAATACTTACAATGATCGGATTTGATGGATGTATGAAGTTCAAAACTTTTTGATCTTTGAGAAGAGCTCCAAGCCTTTCTTTGTGTTCCAAACTCAAGGGATTAGTTTCCCTAACACCTTGAATGACTCCTTGAAAGTGCTAGCTTGAAGAAAATTTGCAACAAAATTTCTAAGGGAAGAGGAGAAGTTATCGGCTTTTGGAGGAGGGAGAGAGGATAGTGTTTTGTTTTTTTTGATATTTGATTTCTAAAATCAAATTACCATTTACCAAAACAATTTGGTATATGTCATTCCAAATGACAAAGTGTTGTTGACTTTGGTTGAGTGAAAAACAAGCAATCTAAGCTTTACACTCAACCATCAACTACTTTCATCACTATTCAAACTAGTTGATGTAAGTCAAGTGGGTCCCATTACTTGTAAATTCCAAATTTAAGTCGAAAAAAAAAAATCCAACACGCAACTTCGCTGGGGGCCCCGGGTTTTGTTTAATTTCAAATTAACGAATTTGCCGTTGCGACATTATTATTAAAGTCGCTTATGAATTAATTCTAAATTAATTCGTTTGCCCGAATTAAAATCCAATTTTAATTCCGCATTGAAATCTAATTTCAATTAATATATCGAATATATTATTTAATCGATTAATTTAAAATTAATTGTTCTCTCTCTACTATTCGAATTTTATCCCAGATAAATTCTTGCGGTAATTAATCCCAGATTAATTTTCTCTCTTATAATTAATCCTAGATTAATTCTGTTTGAGTCAAACGTCATCGGTGAATCTTTGGGAAGCGACCCATGAGATTCCTGGATATGTTGGCAGTAAATCTGGTCGTCAGACTATCCGAACACGTGCGTACCCCGTACCACGTTCTAACCAATTTACAATACATGGTTGGCTTCTAGCAAAACACCGTGCCTACCAAATTCTCCAGAAATATTCTTTTAAGGAATACATAATCTTTATCAAACGTAGTATACTAAGTATTGCGTATTACGATCCAGTATTGGATGTCATATGCTAGGCCTGGGGCTGGAATTATGTATGCCCCGTACGAAGCATATATCGGATCACTAGCAACTAGTCTCTTTAATCGGATAATCATGACACATAGTCATACTACCAATGGGATTCCGAGGGGTCTATCCAGAGCGAAGCTGTTTCTGTACCATCGGCAAACAAAACCTCATATCACACTTGCATAAGTATCCAATACTTAAATATATGAGAACTATATCGTTAAGCTTCCATAACGCGTACAAGTGCAATATTAGCCTATTTCGCATTATCGATGTCCAGTCTCGATAATACTACGACTATGGATATTTAATGATTAAACCTTACGTGAATTGATATTGTCTCATATCTTATTAATCCGGAACTAATCATAAGGACTTTTATCATTTATATATTCAAGTAATCTAATTACAGAATGATAAAATAGTAATTTCCTTTGTCATATAGTTAATTTGTACAAAAACCACAATGTCTTTTACAAATAGTGATGATTTGGGTCATAATTGTCCAAAAATCTCTCATTTGGCCTATAGCCAATCACTCAAGTATCTAACACCTGAACTATGTACATATCGCTCAAACTTTTGCTGAGAAATAGCCTTCGTCAGCGGATCTGCAATGTTGTCACCTGATGTGACCTTCTCAATCTTCACATCGCCACGATGTATGATCTCACGAATCATATGGAAACGTCGAAGTACATGTTTGGATCGTTGATGAGACCGTGGTTCCTTAGCCTGTGCTATAGCCCCGTTATTGTCACAATACAAAGGAACGGGCTCAGCTGCTAATGGAACTACTCCTAATCCAATTAGGAATTTAAGGATCCAAACTGCCTCTTTTGCTGCCTCAGCTGCAGCGATATATTTCGCTTCTGTTGTTGAATCGGCAACAGTCTCTTACTTGGAAGATTTCCAGCTCACTGCTCCATTATTCAAACAAAATATGTACCCGGATTGTGACTTACAATTTTCTTTATCGGTTTGGAACTTGCATCGGTAAACCCAGTTACCTCGAGTTCTCCATCTTCATAGTTTAAGAAAGCATCCTTAGTTCGTCTAAGATACTTAAGGATGTTCTTAACCGAAACCCAGTGACCATCACCTGGATCGGCCTGATAGCGACTACACATGCTCAAAGTATACGAGACATCAGGTCGCGTACATATCATGGCATACATGATCGATCTGACTGCTGAAGCGAACGGGATCCGACTCATGTTGTCACTCTCATCCTAAGTTTTTGGACACATGTCCTTAGATAGAGAGACGCCATGTGACACTGACAAC
Organism: Zanthoxylum bungeanum; assembly: GCA_019454045.1. Lineage (NCBI taxonomy): Eukaryota > Viridiplantae > Streptophyta > Magnoliopsida > Sapindales > Rutaceae > Zanthoxylum > Zanthoxylum bungeanum. The sequence continues at coordinate 78,383 of SKCR01038891.1, read as the reverse complement.
AGTCCACTCTTAAACTGATCCATGTTGAATCTCTTCAACACTTTGTCAAGATACGAGCTCTGGGAGAGTCCAAGCAGCTTTCTAGATCTATCCCGGTAGATCCTTATTCCTATAATAAAAGCCGCTTCCCTTAGATCTTTCATGGAGAACTTTAATGAAAGCCAAGCCTTCACCGATTGTAGCATGGGAATGCCATTGCCAATAAGCAATACATCATCAACGTAAAAGACAATAAATGTCAGTGTGCTCCCACTAACCTTCTTATATACACAATGATCATCTTCGTTTTGAACGAAATCATATTCTTTTATGATCTCATCAAAACGTTGGTTCCAAGAACGCGATGATTGCTTCAATCCATAAATGGATCGATTTAACTTGCAAAACTTGTTTGCATGTTTTGGTACGACAAAACTGTCAGGCTGTTGCATATAAACATCCTTCAAAAGGTTTCCGTTAAGGAAAGCGGTTTTGACGTCCATCTGCCATATGTCATAATCGAAATATGCAGCAATAGCAAGCATTATCCAAATAGATTTAATCATGGCAACGGGTGAAAAAGTTTCGTAGTAATCGACACCATGTCGTTGACGATACCCTTTCACTACAAGCCTAGCTTTGTATGTTTGTACGTTGCCATCCATGTGAGTCTTCTTCTTGAAGACCCATTTGCAACCAATAGGCTTTACGCCTTCTGGTGCATCAACCAGTGTCCAAACTTGGTTGGTATACATGGAATCTATTTCGGACTTCATGGCATCTTGCCATAAAGCGGAGTCGATACCTTGTATCGCTTCCTCATACGTAGCCGGCTCATTATCCTCAATAAGATTAATATCTACGTGAGGTGAGATCAGAACCCATACCTCTCAGGTTATTTTCTGACTCTCTCCGACCTACGCGCGGTTCTTGTGTATTAGAAAATTGTGGTACAGCCTCATCTCTGATGAATTGTTCGTGTTCCGTTAAGGAATCAGTGTCAGGAACAGTATCACTCATCGAATTCTACTTTCCTCCCACTACCACTGCATTTATGAATTCTTTTTCAAGGAAAACTGCATGTGTAGAGCAACAAAACTTTATTCTCTTGTGGGTTGTAGAAGTAATATCCTTTGGTTTCCCTAGGATAACTACAAATAGGCATTTATCCGATTTCGGTTCTAGTTTGGTGTCATCCAAACGTTTAACGTATGCCCAGCATCCCTAAATTTTCAGGAATGAGAAACCCAGTTTCTTTCCTGTCCATATTTCATATGGAGTCTGTTGAACAGATTTTGACGGAACCTTATTCAAAATAAGTATTGCACTGTTCAATGCATATCCCCATAAGGAAATTGGTAGCTCTGTGCGACTCATCATTGACCTTACCATGTCCAACAAAGTTTGGTTTCTCCGTTCGGACACACCGTTTAATTGAGGTGTTTCGGGAGGAGTTCACTGTGAAAGAATACCATACTCTTTCAAGTAATCGAGAAACTCACTGCTTAAGTATTCTCCACCATGGTCCGACCGTAATGTTTTAATACTTTTACCGGTCTGTTTTTCTACTTCGTGTCAAAACTCTTTGAATTTCTCAAAAGTTTCCGACTTAGTCTCATAAGATAAACATAACCATAACGTGATGCATCATCCGTAAAGGTTACGAAGTATTCATATCCACCTCTAGCCTGGCTAGACATGGGCCCACATATGTCACTATGAACGAGGGCTAACAGTTCGGTGGCACATGCACATTTACCACTAAAAGGTGTTTTAGGCATTTTGCCTAATAAACAAGATTTGCAGACGTCATATGAATTTGGATCAAATCCGTCCAAGTACCCACTCTTCGAAAGTGTGGATATACGAGTCTTGTTAATATATCCCAGACGATAATGCCACATATAAGTTTCCTCTTGTTACTTAATTTAAGCCTTTTTGTTTGTCAGTTATATGTTTGAGATTGATTTATATTCAAAATATAAAGACCATTATTAACATCAGCACTACATATCTCAAAATCATTTTTAAGACAAAACACCCGGGTGTTTATGAATACAAAGTATAACTACATGGGTTAAACAAGATACATAATAATAGTTCTAGTCAAACTAGGTACATAATAGCAGTCTGATAAATTAAGTACATGCCCCGAGGGCAGTTCCAAAATGTAGGTCCCAACAACCAAAACGACGACTCTAGTCCCATTTCCAACTCGGAGGTCGATCTCTCCTGAAGCCAGTCTCCTGCTAATTTGTAGATCCTGCACATCATTACATCTATGAGTACCACAACCAGAATCAAAAATCCAATTTTTAAAACTAGAAGTAGACATGTTTATTTCAATAACAAACATACATGAAGCCGGTGTCTTGCCCGCTTTCACTTCCTTCATGTGTGCCTTGTACTCACGGCAGTCACGCTTCTAGTGACCCCGTTTGCCACACTGTAGGCAGACATCTTGGGATTTGTCTTTTACCTTTTCAGAAGACTTTGATGATTTGGCCTTGCCCTTTCTCTTCTTCTTCTTCTTCACACCTCCAGAAGCCTTCGGCCAAGCCTTGGCATTCTGAGATGTTGAAGCGAAGTGCGCCTCGTGCTTCTTGACCTTTAAAAGCACTTTTCTGCCTCTTTCAGCATTGCCATCAACTCTCCAAGAGTCTTCTCTTTGTTCATCATATTGTAGTTCATGATGAACCCGCTCCAGCTGTCAGGAAGAGACTATAAGATCAAATTTATGGAAGTCTCAGCCTCAAAGGTTATGCCTAGCTGACCCAACTGTTCGATGTCAACAATCATCTGCGATACATGGTGCTCAACAGATGTACCCTCTGACATTCGAGAGCGAAATAGCTTCTTCTGCAACTCATACTTCTGCGATCTAAAGTTAGATCGGTGAAGGTCCTTCAATTTCAACATCATTTCGTGGGGATCCAATCCCTTGTTTTGACGATGAAATTGTGGGGTCATTGCAGCAAGCATGACGGATTGAGCAGTTGAGTTGTCATCATTGTGAGTCTTCCAAAGCTCAAGCTAAAGTGGCTGCTCAATTCCAGACTTAGGCCCGAGAGGTTTCTCTATCGATAGAGCATCTTCTCAGCCCCCAGGACAATCATGAGGTTCATATCCCAGTCAGGAAAGTTCGCATCATTAAGGATATTTTTGCCCATGATAATGTCTCTAACGTTGATCTTTCCGGCCATCTTAATTGCAATAGTCTAACTATTCAATTAACGATTACGGGTACAGTCCAACAATTAAAAGAAAATAATAAAATATTAGTCCAACTAAATAAATATATAAAATGAAGAAAATAATTTGAAAGCGCGTATTTGGAAAGTATTTAAACGAAATTACAAATTCAATACTGGTCTCCCACTATTTTTTGGCGAGCCTCTAACCCTCTGTTGAGTACTCGAGAAACCTAGTTTCCTAGTGGGCTAGGATCCCGTTAAATAACACATAACCTTGACATTGGCCAACAAGTTGTATGATATTTAACTAGGTAGATCTCTAAGATCAATTGGATCTCATCCAATTCCTAAATCCGGTATGTGGACTTCCAAGTCCGAAACATATATACATATATATGTCAATATATCCAATATATTTCCTAACATTTTCCTCTGAATCAACTAAGCATTGGCTTTGGCTCAACAAGCTTAATTAATCCAGTTAAGCGGGACCCATTGACAGTGGGAAAGCTTCGTAATTCATGTCGATGAACTAGAAGTGACCTTGACTTTGGCCAACAAGTCACAACCGCCCAAGACATGCGATATAAAACAAAGCTTTCGTGGTTCAAACACATTCGCGATGGACATTGATCTTGACTTTGGCCAACAAACCAATGCCAATCTTGGATCTTGAGAGAGAACCACTCAATGGAAGGAAATCGCTTAATATTGTATTGAGGGTTTTTCGCGTAAATTGGCAACCAATTTATTATCTTTGATTAGGTCTCATCATACACCCTTAAGCATGCATTCTAAAGCATAATAAGGCGCGAAATAAATAATAATGATATGCGGATGGATATTAACAAATTGTTCCTATAACAATCTTTCACACTTTCCTCTATCCCTGCTAGCACTATTCTAACTTCTACCCAATTACATAATACAATAAAGAAACCTCATTAACAATGAGGGGAATTGGTGAGAAGAGAAATACAAAGAGTCAATAGATAAAAGGCTGGACACGCAAGTCCAATTTAATAAATTCTAAATTTATTACAATAATTTCCAAAATTGCCCTCACCCTTCTAATATCCATCTTATATACACTATTCATACAATACATCCATGTATTCACACAAAGCATGTTATTCAATCAATCTAATACAATTAATAATCTTTGAATTAATGACATCCAATATTCAAACAACGATTTGATTTGCGCGAGTCCAACTCGTTTAAGAATAAACACTCAAAGTACGTATTCTTGAATTATATCGAACTACAATTTTAAATCCAATTTAATTTGTATCCAATACTAATTCGTATTAATTCCAAATTAAATAATTACACTTATTTATGTGTCTTTTAGACTTAGATTCTAAATCCAATCTAAATGGGTCTCAAAGGCCCAATTAACATCCAATGTCAATTTAATTACAGTCCAATGGGATTTTAATTAATTCTTAAGGCATGGGCTTTGGCAACCAAAGCTCAATAAGGAATCACCCTTTTAGCCAAAAATCCCATTAGGCCCAATTAAAATATTTAAAGGCCTAATTATTAATATTTGGACTTTATAGAATGGTTTTAGGCCCAATTTGGATCCAATCCAATTGTCCTAAACCAAGCTGGCCCAACCAAGCCCATTAAGCCCAAATATAACAATATTAGCCCAATTCAAAATTAAAGACTAATTTTAATTCATATAAAATTCCAAATTTCACATTAATTTTAATTAAGTGTAATAGCCATAATTAGTTAGTTTTAAACCAATATTTCCAAAACACCAATTAAACTAATTAATCATGCTTAAATTAAACAACTCATGTCCACACAAATTGAAGCAAAATCAATCTATTTCATGCTTCTATAATCACGGCAATTTGGCATAATTAATATCCAATTTTGATTTCAATCTAATTAAATCAACAATCAATATACACATCATGCTTTTAACACATCCAATGGTCTAAAATCAAAAAATCACCATGATATATGCTAGGGTTCAAATTCGAATTTTGCAAGGAAATTAGGGAAAATTTATCCAATCAATTTTTCTCAAATTTTAAGATGCACAAATCCAATTCATCATCATCCAAGCTCAACCAAACAACAATTTGAAGAAATCATGCTCAAAACATAAAAACCCAAATTAAAGTATATAAACCTTAAACTTATTTCATGCTTAGAAAAGGCTCTTGATACCATTGTTAGTGTTCCTAGAACATGACAATGATCTCTAATCATGATATGCGTGTGAATACTCAAAGAAGTTGCGGAAACACTTACAATGATCGGATTTGATAGATGTATGAAGTTCAAAACTTTTTGATCCTTGGTAAGGGCTCCAAGCCTTCCTTTGTGTTCCAAACTCAAGGGATTAGTTTCCCTAACACCTTGAATGACTCCTTGAAAGTGCTAGCTTGAAGAAAATTTTGCAACAAAATTTCTAAGGGAAGAGGAGAAGCTCTCGGCTTTTGGAGGAGGGAGAGAGGAGAGTCTTTTGTTTTTTTTTTTTATTTTTGATTTCTAAAATCCAATTACCATTTACCAACACAATTTGGTATATGTCATTCCAAATGACAAAGTGTGTTGGACTTTGGTTGAGTGAAAAACAAGCAATCTAAGCTTTACACTGAACCATCAACTACTTTCATCACTAGTCAAACTAGTTGATGTAACTCAAGTGGGTCCCACCACTTGTAAATTCAGAATTTAAGTCGAAAAATCCAACACGCAGCTTCGCTCGGGCCCGGGTTCGTTTAATTCCGAATTAACGAATTTACCGTTGCGACATTATTATTAAAGTCGCTTACGAATTAATTCTAAATTAATTCGTTTGCCCGGATTAAAATCCAATTTTAATTCCGCATTGAAATCTAATTTCAATTAATATATCGAATATATTATTTAATCGATTATTTCCAAATAATCGTTCTCTTTCTACTATTCGAATTTTATCCCAGATAAATTCTTGCCATAATTAATCCCAGATTAATTTTCTCTCTCTTATAATTAATCCTAGATTAATTCTGTTCGAGTCAAACGTCATCGGTGAATCTTTGGGAAGCGACCCATGAGATTCTTGAATATGTTGGCAGTAAATCCGGTCGTCGGACTATCCGAACACGTGCGTACCCCGTACCACATTCTTACCGATTTACAAGACATGGTTGGCTTCTAGCAAAGCACCGTGCCTACCCAATTCTCCAGAAATGTTCTTTTAAGGAAATACATAATCTTTATCAAGCGTAGTATATTAAGTATTGCATATTACGATCCAGTATCAGATGTCACATGCTAGGCCTGGGGCTGGAATTGTGTCTGCCTCGTACGAAGCATATATCGGATCACTAGCAACTAGTCTCTTTAATCGGATAATCATGACCTTGTCATATTATCCCTATAGTTGCAATATATTAGAGTACCAGTTATGTATCCCTACGTGATCATCATCTCCATATGACTGAAGTGATATTTCCATCTTGACATCATACCCAATACACTACGATTCTTAATAAACCCAGAAGAGGCGTACACATGACCTGTTAAAGTCCCGGATGACCAAAACCAAAGCGTACTGATTGTCGCAAGTATTAGCGATGCAAGTCTCAGGTTAAGACCAAATACCTACCCTGATTCAGATTCCCATAGACATATAGTCATACTACCAATGGGATTCCGAGGGGTCTATCCAGAGCGAAGCTGTTTCTGTACCATCGGCAAACACAACCTCCTATCACACTTGCATAAGTATCCAATACTTAAATATATGATAACTATGACATTAAGCTTCCATAATGCACACACGTGCAATACTAGCCTATTCCGCATTATCGATGTCAAGTCTCGATAATACTACGACTTGGGATATTTAATAATTAAACCTTACGTGGATTGATAATATCTCATATCTTATTAATCTGGAACTAATCATAAGGACTTTTATCATTTATATATTCAAGTACTCTAATTACTGTTGGGTTTTCTAAGTCTTCCTAAGATCAATTAAGCAATGAAAACATGTGAATACATCAAAGTGAAGTTGAGGAATACTCACTTTGATCTGCTTTTGCGATGCGAAGAACAAAACAAATCCTCCTTGAGGCTCTCGGCATTGCCCTTTGTTTGTGCTCCTTGGATTCGGTCATGCTCCTCCATGGATGTCCTCTAAGCTCCAAGCTTTGATTGTGGATTCCATGCTCAAGAGTTGGTTTCCCTATCACCTTTGTAAGACCCATTGGATGTGCTAGCATCTTGAAAATTTTCCACAAATCTTCCTTGTTCATCATTGTTGTTCTCGGCAAAGAGAACCAAAAGAGAGAAAAATGGCTTCTTACCGTGAATGGAGAGGGAGAGGAGAGAAGATGGTAATGTGTGTTATGTTTTTTATTTTCAAAAAATCAAATACCAAATACCCATTTTTCAAAAAAATGGTACAAGACTTTAAAGTCTTCCATCAACTCACATCAACTCACATCGGTGAATCTTCGGGAAGCGACCCATGAGATCCCTGGATATGTTGGCAGTAAATCCGGTTGTCGGACTATCCGAACACGTACGTATCTAGTACTACGTTTTTACAGATTTACAAGACATGGTTGGCTTCTAGCAAAGCACCGTGCCTACCCAATTCTCCAGAAATATTCTTAAAGGAATATGTAATCTATATCAGGCGTAGTATACCTAGTATTGCGTATTGCGATCCAGTATTTGATGTCACGTGCTAGCCCTGGGGCTGGAATTGAGTCGGCCCCGTACGAAGCACATATCGGATCTCTGGTAACTAGTCTCTATAATCGGATAATCATGACCTAGTCATATTATCCCGATAGCTGCAACATATAATAGCACCAGTTCCGTATCCTACGTGACCATCATCTCCATATGACTGAAGTGATACTTTCATCTTGACATCACACCCAATACACTACGATTCTCAATAAACCCAGAAGAGGCATACACAGAACCTGTTAAAGCCCTGGACGACCAAAACCAAAGCATATTGATTGTCGCAAGTATTAGCGGTGCAAGTTTCAGGTTAAGACCAAATACACCTACCCTGATTCGGACTTCCATAGACACAAAGTCATACTACCAATGGAATTCTGAGGGGTCTATCCAGAGCGAAGCTATTTCCGTACCATCGGTAAACACAACCTCCTATTACACTTGCATGAGTATCCAATACCCAAATATATGATAATTATGTCGTTATGCTCCCACAACGCGCACAAGTGCAATACAAGTCTATTTCGCATTATCGATGTCCAATCTCGATAATACTTCGACTAGGGATGTTTTAATGATTAAACCTTCATTGATTGATATTGTCTCATATCTTATCAATCCGGAACTAATCATATGAACTTGTATCATTTATATATCCCGGTAATCTAATTACAAATGATAAAAGAGCAATTTCCTTTGTCACATAGTTAATTTGTACAATAACACAATGTTCTATACAAATAGTAATGCTATGGGTCATAATTGTCCAACAATCTCCCACTTGGCCTATAGCCAATCACTCAAGTGTCCTACACTTGAACTATATACGGTTCGCTCAAATTTCTGCTGAGAAACTGCTTTCGTCAGCGGATTTGCAAAGTTTTCATCTGATGCGATTTATTTGATCATCACATCGCCACGATCTATCATCCGAACGAATCAGATGAATACTTGAAGTATACACTTGGATCGTTGATGAGACCATTACTTCTTTAGCCTGTGATGTAGCCTAGCTCAGATGCTAACAGAACTATTCCTAATCTTATTAGGATTATTATAGATCAAAAGTGCTTCTTTTGCTGCCTCAGCTGCAGCAATATTCCGCTTTTGTTGTTGATTTGGTAACAGTATCTTGCTTGGAAGATTTCCAGCTCTTGTTCCGTTATTCAAACTATATAGTACCTTTGTTTTGACTTATAGTCATTTTTATCGGTTAGGAAACTTGCAGTAGTGAACCCAGTCACTTCAAGTTCACCTTCTCCGTAGTATAAGACATCATTCGTAGTTCATCTAAGATACTTAAGGATGTTCTTAACATCAATCCAGTGACTATCACTTGGATTGGCCTGATTGTGACTCCATATGCTCAAAGTATATGAGACACCAGGTCGCATACATATTTTTCAATGTACGAGTTCTCGGAGAGTGCCAACAACCTTTAGATCTATCCCAGTAGATCTTTATTCCTAGAATAAAGGTTGTCTCTCATAAGTATTCTATGGAGAATTTTATGAAAGCCAAGCTTTCACCGATTGTATTATGGGAATGTCATTTCCAAGAAATGACATGTCATCATTATTTAGGACAATCATTGTCAGTGTGCTCCCACTAACCTTCTTATATACACAAGAATCATTTTCGTTTTGAATTAAATCATATACCATTATGATTACATCAAAACGATGGTTCCAAGAACGCAATGCTTACTTCAATCCATAAATGGATCGAATTATCTTGCAAACCTTGTTTGCTTGTTTTGGTATGACAAAACCATCAGGATGTTGTAAACATCCTCCAAACGATTTCCATTTAAGGAAAGTGGTTTTGACGTTCAGCTGTCATATTTCATGAATGAAACATGCAGCATTAGCAAGCATTATCCAAATGGATTTAACCATGGCAACGAATAAAAGGTTTCGTCGTAATCGACACAATGTTGATAACGATACCTTTTCACTACAAGCCTAGCTTTGCACGTTGGTATGTTGCCATCCATGTATGTCTTCCTTGAAGACTTATATAGTACCAATAGGCATAATGCCTTCCGGTACAACAACTAGTGTCCAAACTTAGTTGGTATACATGGAATCCATTTCGGACTTCATGGCACTTTGCCATGATAGGGAGTCGATACCTTGTATCACTTCCTTATACGAAGTCAGTTCGTCTTCCTCAATAAGATTGACATCTTTATGAGGTGAGATCAGAAACCCATACCTCCCAGGTTGTTTTCTGACTCTCTCCGACTTACGCGGTTCTTGTGTATTCGAATATTGTGGTACAGTTTCATCCTTGATGAAATGTTTGTGTTCCATTAGGACTCAGTGCCAGGAACAGTATCACTCCGATTTTCATCGAGTTTTACTTTCTTCTCACTTACCACTGTATATAGGTATTCCTCTTAGGAAAACCGCATAGCGAGCAACAATTAAATTGTTCTCTTGTGAGTTGTATAAGTACTATACTTTGGTTTCCCTAGGATAACCATTTACAAATTAGGCACTTATCTGATTTGGGTTCTAGTTTGGTATCATCCAAACATATGCCTAGCAAACCCAAATCTTCAGGAATGAGAAAACCATGTTTCTTTCATGTTCATATCTAATATGAAATCCGTCTAACATATTTTTATGGAACCTTATTCAAAATAAGTATTGCATTGTTTAATGCATATCCCTTAAAGGAAAATGGTAGCTCAGAGCGACTCATTATTAACCTTACTATGTCCAACAAAGTTCGGTTTCTCTGTTCGGACACACCGCTAATTAGGGTGTTCCGGGAGGAGTCCACTGTGAAAGAATACTATACTCTTTCATATAGTTGAGAAACTTATTGCTTAAGTATTTTCCACCACGGTCTAACCGTGATGGTATTATACTTTAGCCGATCTGTCTGTCAACTTCGTGTCGAAACTCTTTGAATCTATCAAAAGTTTACGATTCGTGTTTCAAAAGAAACACATAACCATAACGCGATGCCACATCCAAAAAGGTTATGAAGCGTTCATATCCACCTCTAGACTAGCTAGATATGGGCCCACTTACGTCACTATGAACGAGGGCTAACAGATCGGTGGCACTTACACTTTTACCAAGTAAAATGTGTTTTAGGCACTTTGCCTAATAAACTAGATTCGTATACATCATTTGAATAGAATCAAATTTGTCCTAGTATCCACTCTTCAAAAGTGTGGATATACGAGTCTTGTTTAATGTGTCCCAGACAACAATGCCACAAATAAGTCTCATCTCATCAAATCAGTTTGAGCTATTTGTTTGTTATGTCATACGTTTGAGATTTATTTATATTCAAAATATAAATATTGTTATTCACATCTAATGTGTTTATCTCAATATCATCTTTATAAAATAAAACACTTTAGTGTTCTAGAATATAAAGGTATATCCGCAACGGATTAAACCCTGATATAGAGATAATGTTTCTAGTCAAACTAGGTACATTATAACAGTTTCCTAATTTAAGTATATACCCGAATGGTAGTTCCTAAACTTAGGTTTCTACGGTTAAAACAGCGACTCTTGTCCCGTTTCCGATTCGCAGATCAATCTCAACTGAAGCCAGTCTCCTGCTTATCAGCAGATTCTGCACATCAGTACATATCTTATGTACCACAATATAGTATCAAAATCCAATTTTGAAATCAGTAGTGAACATGTTTATGACAAACATACTTGAAGTCGGAGCCTTGCCCGTCTTCACTTCCTTCATGTCTGCCTTGTCCATACGACAGTCACGCATCCAGTGACCCCGTTTGCCACAGTTTAGGCAGACATCTTGGAATATGTCATTTGTCTTCTTAAAAGACTGTGATGATTTTGCCTTTGCCCATTTTAGAAGCTCTGGCTCTGCCTCCTAGAGCATATTCATCAACTCTCCAAGAGTTTACTCTTGGTTCACAATGAACATGCTCCAGCTTTCGGGTAGAGACTATAAGATCAAATCTTTGGTAGTCTCAGCCACGTAGGTAATGCCCAGCTAACCTAGCTGATCGATGTCAGCAATCCTCTGTGACACCTAGTGTTCGACAGATGTACCCTCTGACATTCTCGAGCTAAAGAGCTTTTTATGCAATTTGTACTTCTAAGATCTAAGAATAGATCTATGAAGATCTTTAATTTCATCATCATGTTATAAGGATCTAATCCTTAATTTTGATAACGGAATTAAAGTGTCATTGTAGTAAGCATAACGGATTGAGCACTAAAGTTATCATCACATGAATCTTCCAAAGATCATGTTCTACTATTTGCTCAACTCCGGGCTTAGGCCCAAGAGGTTATTCTATCAAATAGAATAACTTCTCAGTTTCCAGGACTATCCTGAAGTTTTATTCCCAATCTGAAAATTAAAGCCGTTTAATGACATTTTTACCCAGGTTTATGTTTTAAACGTTTATCTTTCATTTATCTTGATTGCTATAGTCCAACTATCCAATCAACGATTTCAGGTACTATTGAATATAATGATTACTATAGTCTAACTATATAATTAACTATAATTTGATTGGTTAAATTCAAATATATTGATTACTATAATCCAATTATATAATCAACTATTATTTGAAGTAGTTTGAATACAGTCCAACTGTTTAATTAAAACAACGATTAAATATTAGTCCAACTAATATATTTATTAATTAATGACGAAAAATGAAATGAGCGTGTATTGGCAAGTATCTAAACGAAATTGCAAATTTAATACTTGCCTCCCACTATTTTTCGGCGAGCCTCTAACCCTCTGTTGAGTACTCGGGAAACCTTGTTTCCTAGTGGGCTAGGATCCCGTTAAATAACACACAACCTTGACTTTGGCCAACAAATTGTATGATATTTAACCATGTAGATCTCTAAGATCAATTGGATCTCATCCAATTCCTAGATTCAGTGGGTGGACATCCAAGTCCGAAACATATATCTAATATATGCCAATATATCCGATATATTACCTAACCTTTTTCCTCTGAATCAACTAAGCCTTGGCTTTGGCATAACAAACTTAATGATTCCAGTTAAGCGGGACCCATTGACCTTGGAAAGCTTCGTAATCGATGTCGATGGACAAGAAATGATCTTGACTTTGGCCAACAAATCACAACTTGGACAAGACACAAGATATGGAACAAAGCCTTCATGATTCAAACACATCCGCGATGGACAAAGGCCTTGACTTTGGCCAACAAACCAGTGCCAATCTTAGATCTTGAGAATGAATCATTCAATGAAAGGAAAAACGCTTAATATATGTTGAGAGTTTTTTCGCGTAATTGGCAACCGATTAATTATCTTTGTTAAGGTCTCATCATACACCCTTAAACATGCATTTTAAAAGCATAATAAGGCGCGATAAATAAATTAATAATGATTTGCGGATGGATATTTAAAACAACTAGTTCCTAGAACAAATCTCTCCCTTTCATCTCTCCCGCTAGCACAAATCTTACTTCTACCCAATTATATAACACTTCTAAAGAAACCTCATTTACATTGAGGGGAATAGGTGAGAAGATAAATACAAAGAGTCAAGAGGTAATAGGCTGGACACGCAGGTCCAATTTAATAAATTCTAAATTATTACAACATTTCCAAAATTGCCCTCACCCATCTAATATCCATCCGATATACATTATTCATGCATCACATCCATGTATTCACACAAAGCATGTTATCAATCAATCTAATCCAATTAATTAATCTGAAATTAATGACCATCCAATGTTCAAACAACGATTTGATTTGCGCGAGTCAAACTTGTTTTAAGAATAATAACTCAAAGTACGAATTCTCGAATTATATCAAACTACAACATTAAATCCAATTTAATTTGTATTCAATATTAATTCTTTATTTAATTCTAAATTAAATAATTACACTTTATTAATGAGCATTTGCGACTTAAATTCTAAATCTAATCATTATGGGTCTCAAAGCCCAATTTAACATCCAATGTCAATTCAATTAAAGTCCAATGGGCTTTCAATTAATTTATAAGGCATGGACTTTGGCAACCAAAGCCCAATAAGGAATCACCATTTAGCCAAAAATCAATTTAGGCCTATTAGGCCCAATTAAAATTTTAAAGGCCCATTTAATCATATTTGGACTTTATGGAAATGGTTTTAGGCCCAATTGGATCCAACCAATTAACCTAAACCAAACTTGGCCCAACCAAGCCCATTAAGCCCAAATACAACTTTAAAAGCCCAATTCCAAATTTAGCCCAACTAATTAAATTACAAAATTCCAATTTCACAATTCAATTAACTAAAGTGTATAAGCCATAATTAATTACTTAAATCAACATTTCCAAAATACCAATTTACATAATTAATCATGCTTACTAATTATCAATTCATGTCCAACACAATTGAAGCAATATCAATCCCAATTCATGCTTTGAAGCTCACGGTAATTTAGGGATTTTAAATCCGATTTCGATTTTAATCCAATTAAATCCTAAATCAATTTATCCCAAGTCTTCCAACTCATCCAATGATCAAAAAACAAAATTACCATGACATTTAGGGCATCAACACCATTCGGCCAAGCCTAATATTTGGGGAAAAATTAATCCAATTCAATTTTCATCAAATTGATCATGCATAACTCTAAGTTATCATCATTCAAGCATATTCAAACAATCAATTTCATCAAATCATGCTCAAATCAATTTTACCCAAATTTTACCCTAAATCAATTTTATGCTTAATCAAGGCTCTGATACCATTGTTGGGTTTTCTAAGTCTTCCTAAGATCAATTAAGCAATGAAAACCTGTGAATACATCAAAGTGAAGTTGCGGAATACTCACTTTGATAGGCTTTTGCGATGCGAAGAACAACAAAAATCCTCATTGAGGCTCTCGGCATTGCCCTTTGTTTGTGCTCCTTGGATTCGGTCATACTCCTCCATGGATGTCCTCCAAGCTCCAAGCTTTGATTGTGGATTCCATGCTCAAGAGTTGGTTTCCCTATCACCATTGTAAGACCCCTTGGATTTGCTAGCATCTTGAAAATTTGCCACAAATCTTCCTTGTTCATCATTGTTGTTCTCGGCAAAGAGAACCAAAAAAGAGAAAAATGGCTTCTTGCCGTGAATGGAGAGGGAGAGGAGAGAAGATGGTAATGTGTGTTATGTTTTTTATTTTCAAAAAATCAAATACCAAATACCCATTTTTCAAAAAAATGGTACAAGACTTTAAAGTCTTCCATCAACTCACATCAATCAAAAGTGACTTGCATCACATCACTCAAAGTTGATGTGACTTGCATCACTTGAATGACTAATGATGTGACGCGTGATGTGACTTGTGGGCCCCACTTGATTCTAAATGCGAGTGGTCCCGCAAACACTCCCGAGCTCGGGTTCGCTAATTCCGAATTAACGAATTTTCCGTTGCGACGTAATTAAATCAAATTTAATTAAATAATTATGCCTAGCATAATTACTATTCATGTCGCTAGCGAATTAATTCTAAATTAAATCGTTCACCCGAATTAAAATCTAATTTTAATTCCGCGTCGAAATCTAATTTCGTTTAATATATCGAATATATTAATTTATCGATTAAATCCAAATTAATTGTTCTCTCTCTTTAAATAATATTTTATCCCAGATAAAATATCTCTGTAATTAATCTTAGATTAATTTTCTCTCTCTAATAATTAATCCCAGATTAATTATGTGCGAGTCATACGTCATCAGAAAATCTTCGGGAAGCGACCCATGAGATCCCTGGATATGTTGGCAGTAAATCCGGTTGTCGAACTATCCAAACACGTACGTACCTAGTACTACGTTTTTACCAATTTACAAGACATGGTTGGCTTCTAGCAAAGCATCGTGCCTACCCAATTCTCCAGAAATATTCTTAAAGGAATATGTAATCTATATCATGCGTAGTATACGTAGTATTGCGTATTGCGATCCAGTATCTGATGTCACTTGCTAGGCCTGGGGCTGGAATTGTGTCTGCCCCGTACGAAGCACATATCGGATCTCTGGTAACTAGTCTCTATAATCGGATAATCATGACCTAGTCATATTATCCCGATAGCTGCAGCATATAAGAGCACCAGTTCCGTATCCTACGTGACCATCATCTCCATATGAATGAAGTGATACTTTCATCTTGACATCACACCCAATACACTGCGATTCTCAATATACTCAGAAGAGGCGTACACAGAACCTGTTAAAGCCCTGGACGACCAAAACCAAAGCATATTGATTGTCGCAAGTATTAGCGGTGCAAGTCTCAGGTTAAGACCAAATACACCTACCCTGATTCGGACTTCCATAGACACATAGTCATACTACCAATGGAATCTGAGGGGTCTATCCAGAGTGAAGCTGTTTCCGTACCATCGGTAAACACAACCTCCTATTACACTTGCATGAGTATCCAATACCCAAATATATGATAATTATGTCGTTATGCTCCCACAACGCGCACAAGTGCAATACTAGTCTATTTCGCATTATCGATGTCCAATCTCGATAATACTCCGACTAGGGATGTTTTAATGATTAAACCTTCATGGATTGATACTGTCTCATAACTTATCAATCCGGAACTAATCATCATATGACTTTTATCATTTATATATCCTGGTAATCTAATTACAAATGATAAAAGAGCAATTTCCTTTGTCACATAGTTAATTTGTACAACAACACCGTGTTCTGTATAAATAGTGATTCTATGGGTCATAATTGTCCAACAATTACAAAATGATAAAATAGCAATTTCCTTTGTCACATAGTTAATTTGTACAAAACCCACAATGTCTTTTATAAATAGTGATGATATGGGTCATAATTGTCCAACATTGGGCGCCCCCTTGGCCTACTGACAGTTTCCTTCTGCCAATTCTCCCCCGGTGATTGCTCAACTCTCTTTGGTCTCATGGCTCAAGATCCAGTTGTGTCCCTTATTCGCGGGGTGGTACTTCTCGGATACTGAAAATCATGTCTTCCGATTCCCAAAGCTTTCCTTGTTTTGCAGGTTTGTTCTATCTTTTTCCCAAGCTGTCCTTTAGGATTTTCAACTTAGCGGTTTCCTCTATCTTGCCTGAGTCGCCTTTTCAGGTTTTCAACTCAGCGAGCTAAACATTTTTTTTTTTTTTTCTCTTTTTCTTTTTTTTTCCAGATATATCCTCATTCTCGAGGCTCTTTACTCGTCCTCATTCCCGAGGTTGTTCTCCATTCTTGGAGTTGCTCATCCTCATTCCCGAGGTTCTTCTCCATTCTTGGAGTTCTTCTAATAGGTCTTCTGACCTTGGTCTAGCATCTAAGAAACAAAAGACGTGATTTGTAATTACTTGACTCTAATCTTCCCGGTAAGTTGGGATTTATGCAATGTATGAACATCTTGAACATTTGTTTCAATAAAGGCGTTTGCATTACTTTTTAGTACACATGTAGGAAATAAACTGCATTGCAATGGTATCTCTGTTGCTAACTGTTCCTCACGGATTTTACAATTAGCCATTTTTCTTGCTCACTCATGCTCTATATTTTGATTGGGCTGTCCTTTTCGGATTTTCAACCCAACGAGCCTTTCCCTTCCAAATCTGACAGTCTCACTGCCTCATTCCCCATCACCTTCTTGACTAGGTAGGGCCCTTCCCAATTGGGCCTGAACTTTCCCCTTGGGTCCATTATCAGTGGCTTCGACTGCTTGAGCACTAGATCACCTTCTCTAATCTTGGTGGGACATGTCTTCTTGTTGAACACCCTGGCCAACCTTTTCTGGCATAACTGCATATGGTACAAGGCCTTTATCTTTTTCTCATCTAGTAATGCTAGCTGTTCGAACCTCTGTGAGGCCCATTCCTGCTCAGGAAATTATGCCTCTGCTAGTACCCATGTTACATGTATCTCTATTCCCACTGATAACACTGCTTGTACCATCATCGCCCCCAGCGCTTCGGATTCTATGGCCAAATACAACACCAAGGGTTTGCCCAGCCTTGGGGGTTTCAAGACAGGCGGTTTATCCAAGTATTCTTTGATTTTGTCAAAAGCTTCTTGACATTGACCATTCCACTCCACATGTGGTTCTTCCTCAATAGCTTGAAGATGGGCTCACTGTTAGGGATATGCCCTATACCCAACTTGTGGATGGGCTATATGTACATGTATTTGTAATATTTTCATTAATTAATAAAATGACAATCTTTATTATACATGTCTTACATAAATTATATGAATCATCAAACACTGTAATAAAGCCTTTGGAGTAATAAGATGATGGCTCTCATGTCTTATGAGAATCATTACTCTTAAACGTTCCTAGTCATAGTTTTGTGAATAATCTGGGCGTTCACAAAGTGGAGAGACAAGCATGATGATATGATCCGCCCTTAAGTGGGGTAGCCGATCTCATAGGCTACTAGCGGAGATCCGTCCGCTTGGTGTATCACATGGATGCATGAGTTGCTCATGTCCATCGAACTGACCGCCGAAAGTTTTCACATGGAGTGTTTATCCCATTTGTCTGTGAGAAATTTTATGTATCGATTGTATGACTAGTCCTTAGACTTGAGGTCTTTACAATCTTATGTGTGGATCAAATAACTTTGACATTCTCCTTCCCCGGTTCAAAAGATCCGGTCATAAGGGTATGATTGGGTCATTTGTTGAAACACATGAAGTTTGTAAAGATACAACAGAGAATCGCCACTATCTCGGATAATATTTTCTTATAAGAGTAGTATTCAAGTTCGCGGGTTGATATGTGTGATCAGTACTTGAGACTATGGCCGCAGCGGAAGAATCGTGTGAGATTCTTGGGTTAGCACGATTCATGACACTATCAACATCATACATTTGACTATATGGGTAGACATTTTCATATCCTAGGTCAAATGGTGGGGATACAGTGAGGCGAGGGACCGTATCATATGTAAATCGCATACAGAATGGGTATATATATATATTTCCTTCTCATTTGGGGGCATTGGCATGTTGCTAGATGTCAACCTTGGTCATTGAAATCGAACGACCATCTGATCGGAGGATAATTTATGTTCGATTAAATTATCACGATTCATTTCATGTCCAACTTGAGCAGAACCCAAAAGGTCACACACAACAAAGTCAAAATCAATTGTTAACAGTGCACAGTACAAATTTAACAGTATATATGATTGATGTAGGAATTGTTCATAAATGGTTCAATGTGTTTAATTATTGAACAGATCATTTATGAGGTTCCATAGTGGTTTAGGGATTGGTGAATGATGATAGGGGCACTTTGGGAATTGGAATAAATAAATAAATAAACATGAATAGTAACGTGAATAGTAATGTGAATAGTAAATTTTTTTTTTATTTGTTATTTGTTTTGAATTCCAATTCAGCCCAAACTCTTATTAGGGTTTTATAATCTCATTAAACCACTAAATTAAGATCCAATGGCTAAGATTAAATTAGCATTTATCCCACATCGGACTCTTGATTAATTTTGTTGTCTTTGGAGCACCTATATAAACCCAATGAATTCTTTACAAATTTTTGCATCAAACCTTTCATATCTTGGGTTTATATAAGTGAGCAACTCTAAAGTTTAAGAGTAAGCCACTGATTTTGAGGATCCTTAAGTCTAATTGACTAGAGGAACCTCGAGTTAAAAGTTTTGAGGTATTTGCCTAGGCTAGCACCAAGGGCAAAATACACGTGCACTCAATGCATAGTATTGCCGTTGAGTTTTGGCTTTGGTGTGTGCATCTTTGGAGGCCACACACTTGGGTGGCTCTTTGGAACATGGAATAGCTTGCTGAGTTCGAGAAAAGCTTGTAGATTGGAGGGAGGACTGGAGGAGTCTTCGGTTCAAGTAAGTCTTTTTCTTTCTTTATTTTAATTAGAGTTCTTATGATAGTTAGCATGTTTAGGTTTATGTTCTCTGCATGTTTTATGAGTTTTTATGCTTAGAATATATAGTAACATGCCTAGGCTTGTAGAATAATCAAAATAAATGGGTCTTGGGCAAAGGGATAGCAGCATCATAATTTTTTTCTTGATTTTCCGCTGCGCACTCGCGGCCGCTTCCCAACACTCACATACTGATGTTAAATTGGCAATGAATCAAATGATATACTGGATTTTCCCGAGAAAAGCTCTAACTTCCTCTTCCTTTTTATTTCTCTTTTTTTTCTTTTTTTTTTGTTTTTTTTTGTTTTTTTACCTATTGACAGCGGGCTTCATACAGAAGCATCTTCTTACTGAGTTAGTGGACTGCATGTTCCACCCATGTCTCATCTGCATGTACCATCATCGCCCTAGCGCTTCGGGTTCTATGGCCAAATACAACACCAAGGGTTTACCCAGCCTTGAGGGTCTCAAGACTGGCGGTTTAACCAAGTATTCTTTGATTTTCTCAAAAGCTTCTTGACATTGCTTATTCCACTCCACAGACTGGTCATTCCTCAATAGCTTGAAGATGGGTTAGCTTGGTAATTGCCTTGATCTTTTCAGGGTCTACTTCTATCTGCTTCTTGACTTCTTCCCTAACCTTTTCGGCCCATTCTGGCCTCATTCTTCGGAGCTTCTGTTTTACCGGTCTCATGTTCGGATAAGTTGGTGTCATGTGCTGGGCAATACTCATGTCCACTCCTGGCATGTCTTCATCGGACCATACGAATACTTTTTCATATTTTATTAATATTCTCTCTAATTCTTTCCGCTTATCGGAGGTAACCTCACTTGCAATTGAAATTTCCTTGGGGTTTTCTCATGTACCAAGATTAAATGCATTTACCTTTGTTCAGTTAATGTCAAATATGCTCATGTTTGTGTGTTATGATGCAGACTAACAGGAGAAGACTCGAACAAGTAAGCAAAATCAATGTCTTTATGATTAATAAATGTAGGATTACAATTAAATAAGTCAGGAAAATAAATATCTTCCTAATTTGCAGTCTTGTCTTCTTCTGTCTTCTTGCTTTCTTCGAGCGTCAGATTCTCCAACTGCAGTAGTTCTTCTTCCCATTTATTTTCCTCTTTTGCAACCTCTTCTTTGTCACTGCTCGAGAAGTTTTCCCAGAAATCTCTCCCCTGCTTTGTTTCATCTTCACTACTGTTGTCCAATATCGCCATGCATGAGGCTTGGTGGTTAAGGGTTTGGAGGACAAAGCTTTCGGGCAGGCCGGAGTTGATCATGTAGGTGGGTGGTGGAACGGAGTGGTAGTTGGGTAGAGGATTTATGTGTGTGTTGGGTTGTTCTTTTTCTGGGTCGAGTATCTTATGGGTGTCAATGAGGTCTTGGATCTCATGCCTGAGGCGGGCGCAATTGTCAGTTTCGTGGCCTTTTTCCTGATGGAAGTGACAGTATAGATTTAGGTTGAGGTGGGGTGGCACAGGGTTTGGAAGTGGTCTAGGTTCTAAAGGTTATAAGAGACCTTGCCTCTTCAGCTTTTCAAACACCTTTGACAAAGGTCTACCAAAATTGGAGAATCGCATGTTTCTAATGGCGGCGACCTCAGCAGGAGCGGGCTTGGGTTCTGAAGGCCCCCCAATGGTCTTTCTATTCTGGATGTAGAACTTTTTGTTCTTGGCTTCTTCTTCCTCGATATCTATAACAGTTTCTCTCAACTGTTGAAAGTCACTAATCATAGAGGTCATCCTCATCAGCTTGTTATAAATGGAGGGTTTGGTGCTCTTAATGATCATCTTAATCTGGTCCTTCTCAAGAGCTAGCTTCTCCAGCGATCCACATAATCTTTGAAAGTCTCTTCTGGCTTCTGCTTGGTGTTCTCTAGGTCACGGAGTGACAAGTCTATCTCCAGGTCCGTGACATATTGGTTCAGAAAGGCCTTTGTTAATGCCCCTCAGTCATCTCTGACTTTTCTCTTCAGGCCATGATACCATACTACGGGCACCTCTTCCAGTGACATCCTGAATATCTTCTGCACCTGACGCTTCGACAAACCCACTGAACTCATCACTGAAACATATTGTCGGAGATGGACCATAGGATCTCTGTTCCTGTTGAACTTGGCCATGTCAGGCATCTTAAATTGGGGAGGCAGCTGTTCTTCGAAAGTCATTGCATCATAGTCTAACATATCTTCATGTTTTCCCTTTAGCTTGCGGGTAACTAACTCTTCTTGTTCTCTGAGATTCTATAACTCTGCCTGAGACCCAGTTATCCTTCATGTGGCATACTAAGCCCATGTCATCATCAAAAATAGGGATTTCTTCGCTCACCCTATTTGGGGGCACCTCACGTCTTCCATCATCGTTGTTTTCTGTTCCCACTGTGTGGGGTACTGTCAGATTGGCCATAGCGTTGGTCAAAGCTTGTAGTTGCTCGGTAATTTTGGTGATGTTGGACTCCACTTGATCCATGCGGGAACCTTCACTGTCTGATGCACTCATGCTTTCTAGCCTTTTCTTGACAAGTCTTCTTTCTTCTCTAACCCAACGGATATCTATGATGGCTGTTAAGACAAGGAGTTAGCATGATGAATGTATGCATGCGATGCATGAGATGCATGTGGTTATCAAAATAGCATATATCCTTCCGACCTTATTCCTCACATACCCGTGGTAAGTCTATTTTTTTTTCTAGGTATGGCTTATTTTATGTACCAATATGGGGTACACAAAATCGTTCTCTCCTACGCTACAAGGGTGAACCTTGGCTACCTCAGTCCATTTCCATCGGTAAAAGACAAAGACCACCTATTTAGACTAAGCCTATTATGGCGATCGTGCCATTGTCTAGAAATGATGAATTGGGCCCTCGGTAATCACGGTTGTGGGGATGGACTTGGAGATATCCAAAAGTATACAAATATGCCATAACAAGGCGTACCATTCCTGGATGAAAGCTAGTGTGGATATCGGACTCATGCATTTGGCATATTCGGATCATGTTTGGACCTTCTAAGCCCATCAAGATTTTCATACAAGTTGGCCCGTTATCATTTTAAAGCGTTCAATCAGATTATCGCACGGTGCAAACTTATCCCAGTTGAAAATGCCCAACAGGTTTACACTTTTGCGATAAGGTGGCTAAACAACTTCAAATGATAGGGGGCCAAAACACAAGGTGCCCCATCGTCATTTTGAAAACTTTTGGCCCAATCGTCATAAGATGCAAACTTGTCCCAGTTTAAGTGGCCCAACAAGTTTGTATCCTATGATGAGAGGTCCAAATGGATCCAAATGATAATAGTCACAAACACAAGCATATGGGAAGCTTCTATATGACATATAACTATGGTTCATATGTGGGCTTACAAGGGCATGGATAAGGCCCTCGTCGGTGAAGCGTTGCCCACAACTAGGTCTCCCCACTCAAGGGTTCGAGCGACCAAGTGAGCGCACCTTTTTAATACCCTAGGATACGTGCCAATGAGTGATGGTTATCATCACATAACGATCCACTGCCTTGAGTGAAAGCGACTTCATGAGACATGACGCCATTGGGGTAAGAAGTGTATGCAAAATATATGAGACTTGGGTAACCAAAGCCAAATCCACGGATACTACAAGGCATTGTTTCGGGGCCGATTCTCTATCCCCAGTGGAGTCGCCATATGTAGGAGTGAAGCGGGGTTTACCGCTATGCCTATGATGTTCGGCGACCACGACACTGTTGGGCTCGCAGCCCGTAGAGAGTACGGAGTAGCCCGCATGGGACTAAACCGGAGAATAAAGGAGTCGCCACCCACCGTGAACTGGGAAAAGATTTAAGGCCGCATTCACCCCTCGCAAGGGAAGACCTCAAACCGTTGGGTTCGGAATGGTCCCTTACTTATGCTAGTATAATGGACGGGTTCACACAATTGTATAGCCAAGTCTTATGCAGTTCATGCAAGATAATTCAAATAAACACAAATTTGTACACCCATAAACATTAATATAAATAATAAAAGTATATTAAATTAAGAAGTACAAGATGCGGTAACGAAAACTATAATAAACAAAGATAAGCGAGAAAAGCATCGATAAATAAATAGCAAACAAAAAGGGGGGTTAATCACACATATATGAATATTTCCCGAGTGGTACGTGGAGTTGTATCCCAAGTACAGACCACACTACCGTCCATTCGGATTCAGTTATGGAATTTATGTCTGGGTTTCCATCCGATGTACCGCAAGGGATAATCACATACATAATCATCAATGCAATATAAACGGACATAAAAATAGACATGAAAACGGATAATGAATAACTAAAGAGGTAAAAAAAATGCATAAAATATAATCATCAACATGAACAAAAAATAAACAAAATAAAATAAAAGTGAAATAAAGGCATAACGATAAAAGTGAATAAATAAATAAATAATGCCAAAGAAGAAAATAATGTGACCAGAAATTTGGTCGTCTTTGATGTAGGACTTCGCATACCCGACAGGACGTATTTCACGTCCAGCCAGGCATGCAGCGTCCAGGACTATAAAAATAAATATGGTAAGGGTGCCCTAGGGTCTTACCTTTCAAGTTGATTTCTCGGAAGTGTGTTAGGCCGTTGCCGGAAGGATCGAAGCTTGGTTCACTGGTTCGCTATTTCTGGTTGCTGGTTCGCTGTTTCTGATTGCTATTTTGCTGTTTCTGGTTGCTATTTTCTTGTTGTTATTTTGCTGGTTTGCTGGTTGCGCTGTTTGCTATTTTCGGTTGTTTTTTGCTGCTATTTTTGGTTGTTTTTTACTACTATTTTTTGTTGTTTTTTTGCTGCTGTTTTGGTCGTTTTTGGGCTGCTGTTTTTGGGGTTTTTTTGCTGCTATTTTTGGGGTTTTTTTGCTGCTGTTTTGGTTGTTTTTTGGTCATTATTTTGGCTATTTTTGGGCTGCTGTTTTGGTTGTTTTATTTCACTGTTTTGGCTCACTGTTTCGTTGATTTAGGTTCACTATTTTGGTTAGTTTTGGTGGTCTGTTTTGGTTGTTTTGGTTCACTGTTTTTGGTGATTTGTGGTTGTTTTGGTTCACTGTTTTGGTTCACTATTTTGGTTCACTGTTTCAGTGATTTAGGTTGTTGTTTTCGGTTGTTTGGTTGGTTGTTTTTGCTGGTTTGTTTTGCTATTTTTCTCGATGGTGGACTGCTGGTTTGTTTTTCTTTTGGTTGGTTGGTGTTTTCGGTTTTGGTTTGTTATTTGTTTTTCGGTGTTTCAGGGTTGTGTTTCTCGATATTTCAGGGTTGTGTTTTTTCGGTGTTTCTGGGTTGTATTTGTGTGTAGTTTCGGTGGTAAGAAGAAGAAGAAGGGAGTCGTCCAAGGTCTAGGGTTTTTCTTTATAGTCCACACCCGAAGCCTCATCTTTATGATGATTTGGTGTCCCTTTTATAATATTTTGAAAGGATCTCTAAACAAGTGAACAAATCATGTCTATTTTGGAAATTTATTTTGGGAAAGAATCTTGTAAATTTGGTGATGAGGTGATTTCAAAATCTCATTAAATCGAAAAGTGATTTGAGGGGATTTTAGCATGTGGAATGCATGGGATTTCATATCTTGTTAAATTGGAAGGTATTGATGAGGGAATTTGCACATGTGAATTGCATGGGATTTTATATATTTGGGAAGATTTGGGCGTGTGCATGGGTTGGATTACATAGGCCTTGGGCGTGTTGATAGATTGCATGGGGTCTTGGGGCGAGGCTAAAGTTTGAAACAAAAACTGACTGAGCGAATCTGAGGCTGGCTAGTGAGTCCGAATCCGATGAGGTGTTAATTTTGGAGGTTTTCCTTCCTTCCGGCATTCGTTTTTCGCAACTTCTGTAACTTTTCAGGTAGTGCCTCCATACGAGGCTCATCATTGGGCTTATGCAAAAATGCAGTGTCTACATGTAGTTTCTGGTTTGGAAAATAATAGCTAGAGCACAGACGCCCGATATAAAATCTTCTGAATACAAATTTGCTTCATTTCTTCTTCCCTTGCACGCAAGAAAAGAGAATCTAATCAAAATCATCATTACAATTATCTTTGTTTTTAAAATAGGATTGGTCAATCGAATCGAGAATTAATTCTGAAATTAGTAAGAAAATTCCCTAAAAACTGATTGTTGATGGTGATTTTTGTCACTAAGTATTTGAACAGTACGGAATCGGCAGGGATGGAATTTCTCCTTTGAGGAATATGAAGGATCAGAGGGTATAAGTCACTCTTCGACCAGGTATAGAGGTTAGACCCGGTTCCCCGAATTTGACCGACCAGAGGACACAACATTGTGCAGGTTTTAGAGGCCGACAACATCAGAACCTAGACCGACCACTTCAAACCGATAGCTCGGATCAGTCATATCCTTCCTCCTAGATCAGAAGATTGAGCTCGGATACTTCGGGTCAGGTTGGAAGTAGTAAGAGTAGTGCGGCTCATTATCTAGCCGTCCTCATGACGCCCGATGTGTGATCGGGACTGTTTAAACTTTTTCCCTCTGACATGTACCACCGTATGAGAGATCTTTACAGGCTGGCATCATAATGGTGAAGTGTGGCAGTATTTAAAAAGAGTGATGTGATAGGGAGTCAGATGGCAGGCTTACTTTCGACGAGGCAGTTGGGGCAGAGAGCCCGTTAATCAGCCGGAGATCCACGTGGCTGACGTCATAAAGATATGGAAACAGTGTGTATTTCTCTTAGTATATAAAGGGAGGGTATTCTCATTTGTATAGGTTGGTTGAAATAAGTCTCATAAAAAAGTATTCTTTGTAACAAACACTACGAATGCAAACAGCTCGGTAGCGTTTGACCACCCTGTAAAAGAGGTCGGCCGAGCTCGGTTTGGTAATAGAATTAACACTCTACTTTGTTCCGTGGACGTAGGCAGGATTCACTCCGCCGAACCACGTAAACCCTCTTGTCGATTTTGTGTTTGCTTTGTCTTTTGCCAAATTTTCTTTTGGTCCCCCATAACCAAACAAATTCACGGTTGGAGGAGGATTGTCCCGAGAACACTATCCCGATATTGCCCCTGGAACTAAAATCACTTGTCAACAGTTGGCACCGTCTGTGGGGAAAGAGCAAAAAATAGCTTGTGTAGTAAGACAACGGTGGAAGACGAGAATCATATATCGTCGGAGAGCTCAACAACAGAGTGGATGAAGAAAATGACGGAAAGATTAGAGGAGAGAGAAAGTGAGCGAGCGGAAGCTGGTCAGAGTAGAAAGAAAAAAGAGATCGCTGGAAGAAATAAGGTTGACGATAGCGGCAAGAACGGGGTAAGAAAAACCCAAAGAGTCAGAGCAGTGATGGTTTTCCTCATTGAGCTGTAGAATGAAATGTAAAAAAGGTGACCATAAATCACCGATTATGACGGAGCTGTAGAATGGAATGTAACGCTTGGGGGGGAGCAGACTCTGCATCCTACCTCTGGCGTACGAACAGGCTCGTCCTAAAGAAGTTGTGGCAGTGGTTCGACCTGCCAGATCGACGGCTTCTCAGCCCCGATGTTCCTCTTCAAATGGCAGGTGAACCAACATGCTGGGGGTACTCGGTCGATTTCGATGAGTGCCTCATGCATATTATGTAGTGGTCACCCCGAATTGAAGGAAAGGAGAAAAATTTCACGGGGGCCACCAAATACCATGGGAATGGTTCTTGACCGAGCTCCGAAATTGTCCAGATATGCTTATGGAGCGCTCGGCACGAAGGGACCCTGTTAACATGGTCAGGAATTTCAGAATCAAGCTCAGAGCAGAAGATGTGATCGGACTATAAGACAAGAACCAGAAAACTATTGTAAAAGCCTCTCTTAAAATAACCCGCAAAGAGTTGTAAGAATGGTAGTAGGTCCCTTGAATATGAATAAGAATTTCTCTTTTGAATTAAAAAACGTGTCCACTTTACTTGTTTATTAATTGAATGCGAAAGCCATGTTCAATATTCCTGGGATGTGCTCGATGCGAAGGGGTGCTCGGTAGCTGGGAATGGCACCAAGCCCGTGGCAAGCCAATCCCGGGTGTCATTATCAAACCCCCGGGTGGAAGTGTTCCGACCTAGCTCCTTTCACTTTTGAGGATCTAGAACGCATCAAGGGATGAATTACATGTGGGAAAAGCGTGAACCCCTCGTGGCACGCCAATCCCAGGTGTCATTATCAAACCCCCGAGGCGGAGCGTTATTACCCCATGACTCGCATTTTTGAGGAATAGCTCGGGTAAACCGGACCCAATGAGATTTCTTCCCCTGCGAGTCGGCTGGTGAATCCCGTTGAGAACCACCAGACACATGGCATGGGATGGCCGAATGGCCTCCATGACCCTTGTGACATCAGGTAAACCGGACCCATGGAGGTTTCTTCCCCTGCGAGTTGACTGGTGAGTCCTGTTGAGAAACATCAAGTGCACAGCGCGGGGAAGGCCCAAGTGCCTCTGTGACTCCT
Organism: Zanthoxylum bungeanum; assembly: GCA_019454045.1. Taxonomy (NCBI): domain Eukaryota; kingdom Viridiplantae; phylum Streptophyta; class Magnoliopsida; order Sapindales; family Rutaceae; genus Zanthoxylum; species Zanthoxylum bungeanum. Next base: position 50,143 of record SKCR01038891.1, on the reverse strand, counting down.
GCAACCTTAGGGATGGCGAACACGGGAAGGTTTCTTCCCTCGTGAGTTATCTGCTTAACCGTCTCGGATCAGGAGAAGCATAGCATGGGGAGGTTTCTGCCCCCATGGCTTTGGCCGCTCACCGATCCGTAGCCCGGCTAGCCAGGACGCTGAATTATAAGGTTCAGAATTGTTATTTTGGGGGCACCAGGCAGGATGATGCCTCGGGGCACCCGAGTTGTTATCTTTTTGGGTCTGTGTAGAGTATGTGCTAAGTCACCTCCGATGTACTAACCCTGTCCAGTTTCCACTTTTTGTTTTTGCTGATGTCTGGGAAATGGACGCTTGAGCCGGGATCCGCGGAGCCTCGGAGATTGAAGTTGTTTCCCTCGAGATTAAGTCTCACTTGTTCCACCGGCTCGGGGCTGGATTCGTTCCGTCGAGACTATTTGTTCCACCGACTCGGGGCTGGATTTGTTCCGCCGAGACCATTTGTTCCACCTGCTCGGGGCTGGATTTGTTCTGTTGAGGCTATTTGTCCCACCAGTTCGAGGCTGTATTCGTTCCGCCGAGGCTATTTATTCCACCAGCTCGGGGCTGGATTCGTTTCGCCGAGACCAATTATTCCACAAGCTCGGGGCTAGATTCGTTCCGCCGAGGCTATTTATTCCACCATTTCGGGCCTAGATTCGTTCCGCCGAGGCCAATTGTTCCACAAGCTCGGGGCTGGATTCGTTCCACCGAGGCTATTTATTCCACAAGCTCGGGGCTGGATTCGTTCCGCTGAGGCTATTTGTTTCACAACCTCGGGGTCGAGTTACGTCCCACCGAGAGGATTACCATCGGCATGGGGTCGGAGTATCTCCCCTATGGCCGGCTCTTAATTGGTCCGGGGAGGTAACATTCTCTCAGAGCCAAGTACTCTACTACCTCGGGGTCGGGTTACGTCCCACCGAGTGGATTATCATCGGCATGGGGTCAGAGCATCTCCCCCATGGCTGACTTCCAATTGGTCCGGGGAGGTAATATTCCCTCGGAGCCAAGTTTATTGTTAGCTCGGGGTCGGGTTACATCCCACCGAGTGGATTATCATTGGCTCGGGAACGGAGCAGTCCCCTCATGGCCGGATTCAAATTAGTCAGTATCAAAACTTCTCCTCACAGTTAGAGTATGAAGAATGAGTTAGCAAGTTAAAAATGGAAATCATGCTAAGTATGGGAGACAGGAAGTAAAACATTCAGTGATATGCACGGGAAGGAAAAGTGTAAATGTTATTACAAACTAAACATTGTTTTTTACACAGGGCCCCTTGGGGTCACCCTCATTCTCCAGCCCGCACATGGGCAACTGGTTCATCTCGGTCGGGCTCAGGATTTAAAACTTATTGCACAGGCTCGGCGGGAGGAATCTCAGCTTCAGTTTGGACGGTAGGATGGGCTTCGACCTCTGCTGCAGGCACTTCGGGGGCGGGGGCAGGAGCCTCGGGCTGTAACTCCTCAGGAATTGGGGACATGGGCACGGCAGATATGGGTTCAGGATCTTGAATCTGCTCTAGATGAAGGGCGTGTAGAGCAACGGCTTCGTCCTCCGAGAGCTCCCCTTTGCAGAATTGGATAGCAACGTGGACGGGTCTCATGTCCACATCGGGCATCAGCATTGGAATAATTTGAGCACAATCACCAACCCCTTCGAGCTTGGCTTTCTCCAGCTCGTCTTCCAGTTGGGCCTCCTGGTTTTTCAGGTCCTCCTGAGCCTGATCCCTCTCTTTGATCGCCGCTTTGAGCTTAGAATCCGAGCTTGCGGCCTACCACCTCAGAAGTTTGGCTTCCTCCTCGGTGGCCTCCATTTTCGTCTTTGCAATGGTGGAGGCATTGCGGAGGGAATCGATCAATGCGGTGGCCTCAGCAGTGGCCTGTCTAAACGTTTCGTTTTCTTTCTCTTTCCTGGCTAGCTTGGTCGCGACCTGTCTCAGATCTTTCTACTTCCTACCCAGCTCGGCCTCTCGTTCTGTAATCTGAGATTGAAGCCTCTGCACTTGGCCCCCCTCGGAAAGAAGGCTCATCAGCAAGTATTTGTTCCGAGCCATTACGTAACCCATTTGTAAGAGAGAAATAAGAGGTTAGAATTCGTCAAGTAAAAATGAAGAACAGAAACAGAGAGGAATGTTTACCTCGAGGATTTGGGCAGAGAACTTGGAAATCACCTCCTCGGGGGAGATGTCCTCAAATTTTAGGATCTTCTCGGGGGCCACTGTCTCGGCCAGTGAGTTGATTGCAGGCACCAGATAAGATGTCGCATCCCAGACCTTCTCATTAAGGTCATCCACCCCCAACACTACCCCACCATTCCCGGTCTTGGGGGGAGCCTCAGTAGTTCGCCTCTCCCTCCGAGCAGCAGACTTCCTGGTGAGAGGTTCTTCTTCTTCCTCCTCTTGGAGCTCGACTATTTCTTCCCCGAGCACACGGCGTCGTTTACTCGCAGGCCTGGATGAGGCATGAGATGGTTGGACCATCGGGCTCGGTGTCACCTCTGTGAGAGTAGGAGGAGGAGGTTCCACTAGATAAGCAAGCAGTTTGGCTTTTCCCTTAGCCTCCGGAGGAATCTGAGTGGTCAGCCGCCACCGAGAACTTTTGGATTGACCCTGACCGGTCCTCTTGGTCAGACCCTCAATCCGCCCTAGGTATTTGGCCGGCTTCGTCATTCCTACAGAATACAAGGCAAATATCATTGTCAGTTTCTAAATACAGGTAACTTCATTCATGTTTGAGCTGAGCACAAGGGATTTGTCAGAAGGTTAGATGGTAGCTACCTAATCGACCTAGAGCTTGAGGGGGTACGTTCCGGATAAGGCCTGATTCTACAAAGGCAGCATCGTTGACGATTTTCCTCCAAGGGCCAGCAAGATTCTTGGCCTTTTTAATCCTGGTCCGGACCTCATGGCTGACTTTAAGGGGGTCTCTCCAGCAGGCTGAAAAGGTTTGGGAAGTTAGTATTTTTTCATGATAATTACGAAAAAAATAAGGGTTCAGGTCTTCACCTCCTGCTGAGAAGACATCTAGGACGTCTATCTCTTCAGAACTTATCGACCGAGATAGGCCCCAGTCACCCGTGGCCCAGAACCAGGGGTCTTTGAAGTTCTTGTTAGTCTGGGGGAGCTCGGTAATGAGGGCGGGGACGTCGGCGTAAGAGAAGATGTAGTACCCACCGTGGTGGGATTTCGGGGTGGCCTTCAACTTATATAGTCTTTGCAGCTCCACAAAGGTCGGCTCTCCAAGGCCAGCTCGGTGCCATATTACATGAAGACCGACCAATATCCGCCAGCTATTCTGATTCAGTTGGCAGGGGGAAACTTCCATCATACCGAACATCCTCGCAAAATACGACTGGATGGGCAGCCTCAGACCGCACTCAAAGAATGAAGGAAGAATGGCCACAGAGCCAGATTTGGGCCGACTTGCGAATTCAGCAAGGCCCGAGGCCTCAAGTGCTATGTCTATGGGAATCTCATACTGGTGGCAGAGTGTGCTCAAAGCGTCTTCCGTGATGGTTGAAGGACAGTCCATGTCCAGGGAGGACCAGTCTAATTCGCCCGGTTCAAGATCTTTCTGGGGAATTCGGTGATGGTAAGTATCTTTTTCTTCCTGAGAAAGGGTTGGAGTAGTATCTAATTCCTCCAAGCTGGCCGAGCTGGAGGAAGCCTCTTCAGTACAAGGAGGTTGGGGGTTTGTGGGCCGAGCTGAGGACGATTCAGCGTCTGAAATTCCTAGCAATGGCAGGGTCCGAGAAGGGCAGTTAGAAATCAGTTTGGGGGCACCGCATACTCAAAGGCTATTCTAACGACCGGGAACCCATGCCTAAAGTCTATAAACTTCCTAGCAATTGCCACAAACAGTAAGTCTTTTCCTAAACATCAAACCAAACACACAACAAAACAACAAACACAGAAAACCCAAAAATCAAGCACCCTAACCCAAAACCCATCATTCGATCAAGAAGCACACACATCCTACATCACCCACCCCACTCGAAACACACATTCGTGACACAGAACATGGGGATAAACATGATAGAAAAATGAAGTGCAAGCGAGGATGAATACATGAACTTTCACAAGCAGCAAGTGATCACAAAGAGTTTCAGTAATTGAAAAGAATGAAGTCGAGCAGAAAACTTACTTGATTCAAGAGGATGTATCGACGGTTGGTCTGGTCGGTCTTGAAGTTTGCTGATCTCAGGCAAATGAGGAAGAAGTCTCTTGTGCTTCGGAAGTGCCGATTTTTGTAAAAGAAAGAAATGAGTATTGCTTCTCGTTTTTATAAACAGCTTGGGGCATTTCTAGCCATTGGATCAGAGTGAAGCCTCGGATGTGCACCGCTGTCACTTTCAAGCTCCATCTGCTCAGATTGCGATGAACGGCTGAGATTGGAAACCATTCGGCTGCTCCTTGAAACGGTTGATTGCTTTGATTTTTGGTGGGAGGATCACGGATGTTCGACAAGTGTCACAGCCGGACTAAACCCTAGAAGTGATTTGATGGGCATTTAAGAGGTTATGATGGTTTATTGTTTCCAAGGGACGGCTACCAGAAGGGTAAATTGGGTATTTGCTTCTAAACAGAGGATCATTTGGATGGATATCAGAACTCTCGGTGACCGAGCACATGAAGATGACAGGGACGACCTGATTGGCAACCAAGGCAGTTTTCTCTGTGGACCGTGGAGCCGACCATTAACTGGTTGATCAGCACACACTTGACTTTGTAGTTCCTGGTACCAACTCGTACACTCGTTGAAACCGAGAACTATGGGACAGACGTTGATGGTGATTCTTGTCACTAAGTATTTGAACAGTACGGAATCGGCAGGGATGGAATTTCTCCTTTGAGGATGACAAAGGATCTTAGGGAATAAGTCACTCTTCGATCAGGTATAGAGGTCGGACCCGGTTCCCCGAATCTGGCCGACCAGAGGACACAGCATGGTACAGGTTTCAGAGGCCGATAACATAAGAACCTAAACCGACCACTTCAGACCGATAGCTCGGATCAGTCATATCATTCCTCCTAGATCGAAAGATTGAGCTCAGATACTTCGGGTCAGGTCGGAAGTAGTAAGAGTAGTGTGGCTCATTATCTGGCCGTCCTCATGATGCCCGACGTGTGATCGGGGCTGTTTGGACTTTTTCCCTCGGACATGTACCACCGTATGAGAGATCTTTACAGGCTGGCATCATAATGGTGAAGTGTGGCAGTATTTAAACAGAGTGATGTGACAGGGAGTCACATGGCAGGCTTACTTTCGGTGAGACAGTTGGGGCAGAGAGCCCGTCAATCAACCGGAGATCCACGTGGCTGACGTCATAAAGATATGGGAACATTGTGTATTTCTCTTAGTATATAAGGGATGGTAGTATCATTTGTATAGGTTTGTTGAAATAAGTCTCATAAAAAACATTCTTTGTAAGAACACACTACGAAGGCAAACAGCTCGGTAGCATTTGACCACCCTTTAAAAGAGGTCGGCTGAGCTCGGTTTGGTAATAAAATTAACACTCTACTTTATTCCCGTGGACGTAGGCAGGATTCACTCCGCCGAACCACGTAAACCCTCTTGTCGATTTTGTGTTGGCTTTGTCTTTTGCCAAATTTTCTTTTGGTCCCTCATAACCAAACAAATTCACGGTTGGATGAGGATTGTCCCGGGAGCACTATCCCGATATTGCCCCTGGAACTAAAATCACACGTCAACACCGATCATAAAATGTAGGGGTGTTCATAGGATCGGGTCAACCCGCGACCCGACCTAACCCGCACGGGTTCAAAAAAAATTTGCAAAATTTCGACCCGACCCGAAATTTTCCGGTTGGGCAACGGGTTTGATACTAAAACCCGACCCGACCCTATAATATTTTTTTATTATTTTTCTAAAAATTTTATTATTTTTTTAAATTTTTTACTATTAGTTCATTTGTTTATTACTCTCTTTTGTATTAAAACTTTATATATATGATAATTTTTTCGACATAAAATAACTAATATTTATATTTCAAAAAAATTTATTCATTAAAAAAAATTATTTTTTTAATAACCCGACGACCCGACCCGACTCGAACCCGATCGGATTCCACCTTCGCGTGACCTGACCCGCAACCCGACTTTTTCGTGATCCGACCCGATCACGTATCACAAAATTTCAAAAAATCTGACCCGACCCGTCACGTGAACACCCCTAATAAAATGTGCCAAATCCTGTGAACAAGCACAATTATTGCATTTTTAAAAAAAATATTAAGAGGATCTCAAATCATTTTTTTTAATCCAAATCATTTTATTTTTATGTTATAAATTATTACAATTAATAATATATTTTTATAAATATTTTCTTAATCTTTAATTAAATAAAATTATTTATATATTTAACAAATTTTATCAAATCAACCGATCGAATCAATTAATTTTTCAATCTTTAAAATCACCCATCCAATCACCCGTCCCATTTTGAAAACAATCACAATTACAATACCTTTAGCATTTTCTCTCTAGCTTTCTCAATTTTCCAATTACATGTGCTCTAAATTTCAAAGCTCAGTCACTTGGGATGAATCACTGTGTTCCGGATTTTGAATTCGAAGACGATGACTGGATCCCTACATCTTCTGCCCCTAAAAAATCTATTATGTAAGTTCTTTTTTATTTTATTTTTTAATAATTTAATTTCAATTGGTGTTTTTTTTCTTCAATAGTGTGTGTGTGACATCAAACGAAACGACACCGCAGGGCGGAAGACGATGTTATGGAGCTGCTATGGCAAAACGGACAAGTCGTTTTGCAAAGCCAGAATCATAGATCTCAAAAGAAATCACAGCCGTCCAAATTTGATGATCCTGTAATCTGTAGAGAGATCCCTTTGTCACATCATCAGCAGGATCCTTTGTTCATGCAAGAAGATGAAATGGCTTCTTGGCTTCTTGACTCTTATTTTTCTGCCGATCTTCTTTATCCACCTCCTTTTGTTACTTCCACTACCACAGCCACTGCTCCGGCTCGTGCAGCTCACGTGACCGAGTCACGATCACAGCTGGATGCTGGCACTACTGCTTCAGCTTCGGCTTCGAGGCCTCCAATTCCTCCTCCGTTGAGGACAACGGAGAATTTCGGTCACTTGTCGAGGCAAAGGCCGAGGCCTGAAGTATCAGGACCGTCCGATTCGAAGAGCGTGATGATATTCAGAGAATCGACTGTAGTGGATTCCAGTGATACGTATAGTGTTTCGGAGGCGATGAGAATTACAGAGGACGCTTCTGGCGAGGACAATAATAGGTGCGGGAACATGAGCGGCGATGGAGATGTGGCTACGTCATCTGCTGGCGGCGGCGGTAGCGGTGGTGGAAGTAGTGGAGCGAGAGATTTAGCCACGTGTGAAATGACGGTGACGTCATCACCTGGTGGCTCGAGCGCCAGCGCCGAGCCGCCGGCTCAGAAGCCACCTGCTGAGGATCGTAAACGCAAAGGATGGGAAAACGACGTCGAATATCACAGTGAGGTAATAAGTCTAAATTCCTTTTATTTCAAACTGTTGTCAGTTGTTTTAAATTGGTTGAACGCTTCGTCATATCGGCTCACGCGCGCGGGAGGGTGAATTTAACGAACGTGGTCGTGTGCACTCACGCGCGCTCTCTCTTTCCTAACACTTATTCGGTGCACGTTAGTGTCCTGCCGTTTATTGAAGGCCAATAGTATTTTTTTCCAAGCTAATAGTTGAATCATCATCAATTCACATAGCACTTATTCAGTTGAATCATTACGTGGAATTGCCACGTGTATGGATGGAAATGGGATTTGCACTGTGCCAGATACGTTCTAACGTTAATTTGATGGATGATGATTTGATTGGTGGAGGGTGTAGGTTGCAGAGAATAGTTTTTGATTTGTAAGAATTCATAGGGCCGTTAAGTAACGGCGCTGAACACCGGACTGGTTAGTCCATACAGTTTTCCGTTGTATTCTTTTTTTTTGGGCTTTTTTCTTTGCAAATCAAATTTTAATTTTGTTACAATTGGAGTGCTATGCAGGTCAAGTCTGCATGTATAAATAAGGTAGTATAAAACTTCTTATGACTGAAGTATAGGGAGTTAAAACTAAAATGTAAGAACAAAAGACAACTTGTTTCTATATAAGAGCATATGGAAGCCTCATAAGCAACCAAATTCTCTTCATCTTTTCTATAGTTAGGGCTTCCAGTTCCATTTCACAAGACATCAAGGCTAGAGCTAAAAGAAAACTTGCTCTACTCCCAGCCTTGGCCCAAGCTCAAATAGACTACCAGTATGTGGTAGATCTATGAACAGAAATAAATCGAAGTCTTGAAAGCCATAAGTTTGCCTCTCCCTAGAGAAGTTGTGAAAGATATTTTGCAAAGTACACCCACTAATTTTAAAACTTGGTGTTCTATGTTAACTCAGTTATGGGATGGAAATTCTGACGGTATGGCCCAGTACAATGACTCTGCAGTCATTCATCAAGGCTATGATATCTTTCATTCCACTGTCTTCATCAACAATCAAGAGTTTTTTCCAAAAGTGTTCATGGGATCTTACCACATTAATGGAGAATGGATTTCTCGATGGTTTCGTTCTGGGGAAAAGTCCCATCCAGCCAAGTTGTTGGGGTATCAATGACTCCAATATTGATGGTCTTATTCCTAACTTAGCTCAGGAGTTAAGACAATGGCAACAGCGACACCAAAGCATAACTGTATGGATAGAATCTATTTCTCCTTAATGGAATGATGGTTACACACGTCTATCCACCTATCCATTTGGTTCGCATTATTCTAACACACCAGTTAACATAATGGAGACTGGTCCACTGTCCTGCGAGACCCGAGTTCGCACCAAGCCAACTTATGAAATTCTATGGCCCACTCATATTACATTCAAGCATTCTAGTGATATTCCTAACCTCTCTGCTGATTTCATGGGATGTAGCCTTGAAACAAATAAAGTTGATAAGCCTTGGCGGTTGTTCACTATTATTGAAGAAACACAAAGGTGTATTATTCAAGGTTATAACAATATCAAATTTTCTGGAAGCCTTGAAGCCAAGGTAATTTTTGGAAATGTGCCTATGTCATATGAGGCAAAAGATTCTCGGGAGGACTGTCAGTATGAGGATAGTCCATTAAGATCTAGGTCCCCAAGAAATTAACTTTTGGCATGTGAAGTTTTCAAGACAGTGTCGAACAACGCATGTTGGTACTCCACATACCTAGTATCCAGCAAAGCAAGTCTGGCAGTGACTAGTAGTCCTATTCTCCCATGTAGGGTAAGAGCAAGTCGAACTGCGCCAAGATGGAGATGGGTATATCCCTCTCTTTAGCTTTGTATATTACAAATCGAATGCTTACATTTTAAACCTAAGGGTTTTTTAGAGGATTTGGAGTTCAGAGAGAGAATTTTTTGAATAAACGGATAACTAGCGGATGCCTTCAACTGAAGGTAAATGGGAACTATATACCCAACATCCAACAACTTTGAATTATTACAATTTTTAATTATTACAAACAGTAAGATGCTTTGAAAAATTTGCTTTCTTCATGTGGCGTTACAGTAAGATGCCTTTACTTTATGACTTTGGCAGCTGTTGTTGAAAACTTCACATGGCTTTGTCTGAGTCTTGGGAAAAGTAAGATGCTCGTGGATCTTTTGCTTTATGACTTTTGCAACGTGCTTTGAAAACTTTTCCTTATCTTCACATGGGTCTGTCAGAGTTGTTGGGAAAAGATGCTCGTGACTTTGGCATCTGCTTTCTGATAAATTGCTTTTGAAAAATTGGATTCCTCAGCTTTTTTCTCGTGATGAGAATAGTGAGTGAAGGGAATCCAATTATGATAAATTGAAAATTTTCAATTTTCCTTTTTTCCTTTTTTTAATGCTTTAAAGAGGAGAGAATACCGAAACAGTCGTCTTCATTATCATCTCCAAGAGAAATAAAGGGCTGAGGCTCCCCACCACTTGATGAGCTGGCAGCAGATGACGCTGGCTTGGAAGCAAGGAGCTGATGCATGATTTGGAAATACTCATCTTCAGTTTTGGCACCTGCCAAGAGAGACTGGGCCGTAGACTTTTGAGAGAGGAAAGTGCTTTGGGCTTTTATGTCATCAATATTGGATTTGAGATGGCCTTTAGTACAGAGCCATTGCTGGACCATGTGTTGGGACAGCTTGGGCTCTTCGTCAAATTTGGACCACCATTTTACTTTAAAGGTTCTTTTGATGATCAATTGGGTTTCATGAGTGTGAAATTGAAGACTCCACATCCAGACCCAAGGTAAGAAAAAGTTTGTACAGAAACAGAGGAAAGAGGGGAATCTTTTCTCTGAAACAGAGGGGATATAATGGGCTTTGAAAAGGTTTAAACAGGCTTTTGCATTAGGAGTAAGGATATCTGGGCTTGGCCCATAATAGTTCCACCAATGTTGGAACCAGTTTGGAAGACTTTCAATAGTTATTTTCGAATTGAAGAAAAATAACCATGAGTGGCTTTTCTTTGGATTTTGAATAAGAAAGGTATTAAACCATGCTTGTTGGTAATCCCAGTAAGAGAAGGATAAGCAGTGGTTTAGGCGATTTTGAAAATTGGCGGGGAAGAATTTGGGGCTATGAAGGGATTCTCCCCAATGCTTTGGAGAGAGGACTTTAAGGATAGTGGCTGTTGAATAGGCTGACTCAGAATGAGCATCAGAAAGATAAAAATGCTTGAATTTCACTGATTCAGTGAATTCAAGAATGTCTTGATAAAAGGATTGGGGTTTTGATAAATCCCATGGTTTGAAAAACCAACCCTTTGGAAAAAACTTTGAAAGAGTTATAAATGGATCAGGATTATAAAACCCATCTTCAACACTTAAAATATTTTGTTGATAGGTTTTATTAAACCAATCCGACTTTTGAGAAGGTTTTTGAGAAATAATTTGGGAAGAAGAACTTCCACTTAAAACGATTTCTTTTTGGGGTTTTGAAAATGGAGTTTCTCTATAAGATGTCTTTTGGACTTCTTTATTTTTTGAAAAGCTTTGTAGAGCAAGAATAAGTTCAGGGGATTTAGAAATTGATTCAATCCATTCATGTACCTGTTCTTGAGAAGTAATTGCTTTGGATGAAGATTCTTCTTCTTCTTGGATTGTGTCAACCCAAGATTTGATGGGAATGCCAGAGGCTAATTTTGGAATTGGTGGAGGAGATTGGGATTCTTTGTAGGTGCTTTGGACAGTTGGTTCTTTAAGTTTGGCTTTGCCAGTGTCTTTTCTTTTGGGTGGCATTATCTGTTTTGAATACTGCTGAGTAAAGAATCATCAAAAGAGATGAATCTGCCATCTCTTAGAACAGCTAAGATGGAAGTATCTAAGCCTTCGTTAGTGAGGGGCTTTATTCCAACTTGGATTAAACCAACATGCACATAATTAAATTTTTTATCTTTTAAATGTTTTAAAGCATGTTCAGAAAATAATTTAATTGTCTCAAAAGGTTTTGTAAGAGTAATATCACGTTCTTCAGTCTTTATGATATAATCTGTTTTTAGAAAATCAAGCTTTTTGGTTTTATAAATCATGTCTTTAGAAATCTTTGGCAATTTCCAGCAGTCAATGGCTTTATCAAAATCTTCAATTATAAATTCTTCAGAGTTTACTATATTCTTTGAAATACTAGTCTTTTCAGTAGAAGAGCTAGACAAATAGGAGGTTCTACAGAGTAGAGACTCCATGAGTAACTAAGCTTTTAAACTAAGACCTATGAGTTTGCCTACAGGTATGGGTTTACTGCCCTAAGCGGAATCCTATCCTTGACGGGACTTACAACCAGTAAAAAATACAACAAACACACAGAAGATAATTTAAAAGAAAGAAAACATGAAATCTTTACAATTTATCACATCCAACCACACCTAGTCTGATACCATACAACTTCTTCTTTGTATATAAACAGATTAGGTTGTGATACCATACAAGACAGGATCTCAGAAAATATAAATCATTCAGATGAACAAAGCCCTAAAGTGGATTAGGTATCCCATACCTAACAAGAAAGATTTGCTACAAAAACTCCACTCTGCTTTCATATTTTCAAAATTTGATATGAAGTCTGGTTTTTGGCAAATTCAAATTCATCCTAAAGACCGTTATAAAACTGCTTTTACTGTTCCATTTGGACAATTTGAATGGACAGTTATGCCATTTGGTTTAAAGAATGCACCCTCTGAATTCCAAAGGATTATGAATGACATTTATAACCCTTACTCAGAATTTTGCATAGTTTATATTGATGATGTGTTGATCTTCTCAAAAGACATTGATCAACATTTCAAGCATTTAAAGACCTTCTATTTTGCCACTAGGAAAGCTGGCCTAGCTGTTTCTAGTACAAAGGTTTCTCTGTTTCAGACAAAAGTTAGGTTCCTAGGACATTATATTTCCAAAGGAACAATTACACCCATAGAAAGATCTCTAGCTTTTGCTGATAAATTCCCTGATAAAATCCTTGATAAAACCCAACTCCAGAGATTTCTAGGAAGTTTAAATTATGTCCTTGATTTTTGTCCTAATATCAATAGGATTGCAAAACCTTTACATAATAGGTTAAAGAAAGTTCCTGTCCCTTGGACTGATGAACACACAAAAGCTGTTAGATTAATAAAGGACACTGTTAAAGAAATCCCCTGTTTATATTTAGCCAACCCTAGTTTGCCAAAAGTTGTTGAAACTGATGCGTCTGACTTAGGGTATGGTGGTATTCTAAAACAAGTTGAGAATGGTAAAGAACAAATAGTACAATATGTTTCTGCCCATTGGAATGATTGTCAGAAAAATTATTCTACTATTAAAAAAGAAATTTTATCCATTGTTCTATGCATTTCAAAATTCCAAAGTGATTTGCTAAATCAAAAATTTCTGCTAAGAATTGATTGTAAAGCTGCAAAACATGTTTTAGAAAAGGATGTTCAAAACATTGCATCTAAACAGATTTTCGCACGTTGGCAAGCAATTTTGAGTGTTTTTTATTTTGAAATTGAATTTATTAAAGGAGATAAAAATTCTGTTCCAGATTTTCTAACCAGAGAATTTCTTCAAAACAGATAATGCCACCCAAAAGAAAAGACACTGGCAAAGCCAAACTTAAAGAACCAGCTGTCCAAAGCACCTACAAAGAATCCCAATCTCCTCCACCAATTCCAAAATTAGCCTCTGGCATTCCCATCAAATCTTGGGTTGACACAATCCAAGAAGAAGAAGAATCTTCATCCAAAGCAATTACTTCTCAAGAACAGGTAAATGAATGGATTGAATCAATTTCTAAATCCCCTGAACTTATTCTTGCTCTACAAAGCTTTTCAAAAAATAAAGAAGTCCAAAAGACATCTTATAGCGAAACTCCATTTTCAAAACCCCAAAAAGAAATCGTTTTAAGTGGAAGTTCTTCTTCCCAAATTATTTCTCAAAAACCTTCTCAAAAGTCGGATTGGTTTAATAAAACCTATCAACAAAATATTTTAAGTGTTGAAGATGGGTTTTATAATTCTGATCCATTTATAACTCTTTCAAAGTTTTTTCCAAAGGGTTGGTTTTTCAAACCATGGGATTTATCAAAACCCCAATCCTTTTATCAAGACATTCTTGAATTCACTGAATCAGTGAAATTCAAGCATTTTTATCTTTCTGATGCTCATTCTGAGCCAGCCTATAAAGAAGTCCAAAAGACATCTTATAGCGAAACTCCATTTTCAAAACCCCAAAAAGAAATCGTTTTAAGTGGAAGTTCTTCTTCCCAAATTATTTCTCAAAAACCTTCTCAAAAGTCGGATTGGTTTAATAAAACCTATCAACAAAATATTTTAAGTGTTGAAGATGGGTTTTATAATCCTGATCCATTTATAACTCTTTCAAAGTTTTTTCCAAAGGGTTGGTTTTTCAAACCATGGGATTTATTAAAACCCCAATCCTTTTATCAAGACATTCTTGAATTCACTGAATCAGTGAAATTCAAGCATTTTTATCTTTCTGATGCTCATTCTGAGCCAGCCTATTCAACAGCCATTATCCTTAAAGTCCTCTCTCCAAAGCATTGGGGAGAATCCCTTCATAGCCCCAAATTCTTCCCCGCCAATTTTCAAAATCGCCTAAACCACTGCTTATCCTTCTCTTACTGGGATTACCAACAAGCATGGTTTAATACCTTTCTTATTCAAAATCCAAGAAAAGCCACTCATGGTTATTTTTCTTCAATTCGAAAATAACTATTGAAAGTCTTCCAAACTGGTTCCAACATTGGTGGAACTATTATGGGCCAAGCCCAGATATCCTTACTCCTAATGCAAAAGCCTGTTTAAACCTTTTCAAAGCCCATTATATCCCCTCTGTTTCAGAGAAAAGATTCCCCCCTTTCCTCTGTTTCTGTACAAACTTTTTCTTACCTTGGGTCTGGATGTGGAGTCTTCAATTTCACACTCATGAAACCCAATTGATCATCCAAAGAACCTTTAAAGTAAAATGGTGGTCCAAATTTGACGAAGAGTCCAAGCTGTCCCAACACATGGTCCAGCAATGGCTCTGTACTAAAGGCCATCTCAAATCCAATATTGATGACATAAAAGCCCAAAGCACTTTCCTCTCTCAAAAGTCTACGGCCCAGTCTCTCTTGGCAGGTGCCAAAACTGAAGATGAGTATTTCCAAATCATGCATCAGCTCCTTGCTTCCAGGCCAGCGTCATCTGCTGCCAGCTCATCAAGTGGTGGGGAGCCTCAGCCCTTTATTTCTCTTGGAGATGATAATGAAGACGACTGTTTCGGTATTCTCTCCTCTTTAAAGCATTAAAAAAAAAAAAGGAAAAAAGGAAAATTGAAAATTTTCAATTTATCATAATTGGATTCCCTTCACTCACTATTCTCATCACGAGAAAAAAGCTGAGGAGTCCAATTTTTCAAAAGCAATTTATCAGAAAGCAGATACCAAAGTCACGAGCATCTTGCTTTTCCCAACAACTCTGACAGACCCATGTGAAGATAAGGAAAAGTTTTCAAAGCACGTTGCAAAAGTCATAAAGCAAAAGATCCACGAGCATCTTACTTTTCCCAAGACTCAGACAAAGCCATGTGAAGTTTTCAACAACAGCTGCCAAAGTCATAAAGTAAAGGCATCTTACTGTAACGCCACATGAAGAAAGCAAATTTTTCAAAGCATCTTACTGTTTGTAATAATTATAAATTGTAATAATTCAAAGTTGTTGGATGTTGGGTATATAGTTCCCATTTACCTTCAGTTGAAGGCATCCGCTAGTTATCCGTTTATTCAAAAAATTCTCTCTCTGAACTCCAAATCCTCTAAAAAACCCTTAGGTTTAAAATGTAAGCATTCGATTTGTAATATACAAAGCTTTTTATTTTCGTTAAAGTTTCATTTTCAAAAGCATGCTTGCAGATTGATATTCATATCAATTTCTGCCATTAAAACTGTTACGACTCCTCTGGGGCATAGAGACCTGATCTCTCCCCTCAGTTGTAATTCTCTTCTCCCTCCTCCTTCAGAGCACCATTTCTGGGATCCAGATCTGGTACTGTGTTTGCAAACCCCGAGCCAATCTTATTAAAATCTGATAATTGTATGTTCATCTGAATGATTTATATTTTCTGAAGAACGTGATATTACTCTTACAAAACAGATTCTTCTTTGTATATAAACCATCCAACTTCTTCTTAAAAGTCAGTTGGAAGGAAACTCGGAGAAAGATCCAGGTCTTCTGGTTGACATCAGAGTCCTAATACTGCGAGTAATAGAACCTCTGTGTGTGTAGTTGTAAGGACTGAGTAAAGGCATAGAAGACTCACTGATCTGAGCATCTTCTGGAACTTGAGACTATTCTACAAGATTCTCAATTTGAGAAGAAATATTTTTTGTACAAGATCTAAGAAGAGGTAAAGAAGAATAAAGTCTAACAGGTTCTAAGATAGCACTATTATCTGAGTTTTCTACGGGTGTTTTCATGATTGTTGAGTTTTCTCTGTACTCACCTATATTATATTATATTTTATATACCTCTCTTAGAAAATAGCAACGCGGCTCTGATACCAACTGCTGGGAGCTCCGCAGCAAAACCTCTTTATAGTTCTCAAGACTCTAGAGCCTCCTGATATTTCTTAGATCGATATGCTCATGCCTTCTCGACGGACACACACGGCTCTCCATGGTCTTAAAGTCCAAATGAATACGCCTTTTTGCATATCTCTCTAATAGTATAGATCAGCTCTATCATCTCAATAGTATACCTCAATTCTACTGCAGACACTGGAAATAAGATCAAAACAAGGTATTGGAGCTGAGGTTTTCCAAATGCAATGAGACGGTTCCCGCTTACCGAGGGAAAACATACTTCATTCGATATACCTTAGATCTAATCATGTTCCGATGTGCCAGATCCTACAAAGAGCAAGCACATAGCATACTTGTAATCAAAAGGAAGTAGGAGGGCTATAAAGCATAATAGAACTTTGGTTTTCAAGGAGAGTGAGAGAAGTTTAGTTTACACTCATATATTTCAAACCTTAGGATTTTATTTAAACTGATTGTAATTACAAATAAGAAACCATCCTCCTTATATAGGCTGGAGGAGGGAACACAAAGCATCTTTAGTAGAACGGACCACTACCAAAAGATTTAACTACAACCACACTCGTAGCAACTTTTAAGCTAAAGCAAAGATGTTAAAGTAAAAGCAGACACTGACAAGGACAAAGACAATAATTGACAAAAAAAAAAACATAATAATTAAAGCAGCACGTGAAAAGTTGGAACGCTTTTTGAGAAAGGTGATGAGGCTTCACATGTTGTGACTTGGTGATAGGTTGTAATTTTCGTACTCTGAGTCATCAGAGGTAATGGAGTAACCACATACACTCTTGTACCAGGCCTCATTTTCCAAAGGAATTGGTTCAAATGGAACTGGAGGTTTTTCAATTTCAAAATCGACATAAGGGTCCTGTGAATCTTGGAATAGAGTATTGATGGAACTAGGCCCTTCTTCCTTGATGATAACTCCTGGAAAATGATCCATACCATTTTTTGGGATAATGATAACCTCATGTCTGGGACCAAGAGAGGTGTTATGTATAGATGTTGTGTCAAGTTGGAAATTGTTCAGAACTGCAAAATGGTTGGCGAGCTCAGAGATCATGCTATTATCTTGTTGTAGAAGCACTAAATCAGGAATGCTTCTCCATTCGTATGCTTGGTTCTGGGTCCAAAATAACTTAGTTTCTGGATGTTGAAAATATGGTCGATGCATAATCCAGATGGTAGTGACTTTGGATGACGCATTGAGAGGTTGATTCCATAGTTTCTCTCTTTCTATGATCTTATGAACTTCATCTCTCCGCCATTGAACTGGATTGAACCATTCTAAGAATGTCCAAACCAGAGAGGTTTGTATCTGTTGTTATGGAGATGCTTGAACATTGACCAAACAGAGAAAACAAATATTCCACTGTATAACACAGTGAGACACCACATGCATCATAGTTCATCATAACTCATATTCATGGAGGAATGGAGGTAAAGGCCTGTGATTAAAGGATAATCAAGTAAAACTTTGAGAAAGAAAGAGGATCATTTTTGAGAAGCTGGATTTTTTACTGGAAATGGAACAGGTGGTTCCTGGCGTAGACCAGAATCTGGTTGAGATTGGTAAAGAAAACTCCTGGTGGAAAATATTTTTTATTTTCAGCTGAGTGGATCAAGTTGTGAGAGATGGAGAGTCTTGGTGGAATGGCCATGGAAATAAGAGGAATATAACTTATGGAAGTGAGGAGGTGGACAGCAGGGTTTCTTGAGAGTAAGTCTGGGATGAGATTATTGTCCCCTTTTATATGTTGAACAATGAAGTCATATTTGGAAAACCATTCTTTCAATCTCAAGAGAAGTTTATCTGGGAGTGCATTGTTCTTGAAGTCGAGCATCTTTAGGAAATATGAGTTGTCCATTCTAATAAGGAATTGGTGGCCAATCAGGTGGAATTCAAACTTTTTGATTCCATATTTGATAATAGGAGATTCTTTGTAAGTTGTATGATAGTGTTTTTCAGAGTCTTTGAACTGGACACTACCATGACCATACAAGAATTCAATGTTGTCAATCTTTTCTATCAGCACTGCACCCCAATAGTCATCACTTGCGTCTCTCTGCAAAATCTTTTTTCCAGTACTGTGAATCTTTAAAGGTGGAGGATTCTGCATTATCTGTTTCAAGTTTTTTACAGCTTTGGTTTAAGCAGGACCCCAAGGTGGGGCATTCTTCATCAAGAGTTTGGACAGCTGGCTGGTGTCTTTGGACACATGTGGCAGAAACAGCTTGAGAAAATTGACTATCCCAAGGAATTACTATATCTGCTTCCTTGACAAGTGTTCATCAGAAAAACGTAGAAGTTCATGAGCAATGTGTGGACTTGGCTAGTATTTTCCATCATGAAAATGCATCCCAAGGAAGTCAATACTGGATTGACCAATATGACTTATTTTCAGATAACATAATCTCATGTGTCTGGACTATGGACTCAAACTGTTCTAACAATTGATAATGGGCTTTTGAATCTTTTGAGAACAGTAAGATGTCATCAGTGTATATAAGAGCACTGTGTAGAATGGGCTCAAATATACGAATCATGACCTTTTAAAAAATGGATGGAGCTACTTTGAGATGAAAAGGCATAACAGTCAATTGGTAACGGGCATTTGCAATGTAAAAGGCTGTTATATATCGATCTGTTGGATCAATACCAAGCTGCCAAAACTCAGCTTTAAGGTCGAACTTAGAGAAAATGTGGGCATCAATAAGGTGGATAAAATGAGAGTTGATTTTTGGGACCATTGGCTGAATTAAGTTCTTTTGCAGACGTACAAAAGAACCATCAAAATCAGCCAGTGGTCCTTGGTTTACTTTTGATGGACTTCCACCATTTGAATGGCGTGAAAAAATCCATTGAATGACTGCCTAGATTGATTTACAGATGACCAGAGCAGAAACTACTCTCAAACAAGTTCTTAAAGAATTCTCTATTAGATTCATTGGATCTCAGAGAGATTGGTTTCAAGCACTTGGAGCTTACAGACAATTGCAGTTTGTTCAATATGAATCCGCTAGCTCAGCCCTCGGATTAATTCATATGGAGCTCCTAGGAGATGTCTCAGCCATTGATAAACAAACAAGAAACGACTACTTCCAGATGAAATGTTGCTCGTTAAAAACAAAAGATCTGAAATTCCATTATTAGCGTATGTCTCAGAAATACCATCTTCTCAATGGAGTAAATGATGTCAATCTTCGGCATACCTATGTTGTTTCTTTATTAGTTGAGCTACATCCAGAGATACAAAGAACTATTCTCCAAACAAAGAAAGAGATGAAAGATATTTCTCTTGGAAAACTTCACCATATGGCTCTCATGGCTCGTGAAAGGCTTTGTGAAAACCAAGACATGTTCAAGATGCTGCTTGAACAACAAAAGGCTATAAAATCAGCTTGCCACAAATCATACCTAGAGATCAAGTGCAAAGATAAAAATTGTATTAGTTCCTCTAACAAGAAATCTCATTTCCAGAAGACAGAAGTATGGCAAGAAGGCGAAGAAGTTCAAACCAAAGGACTTGAAAAGAAAATTTAAGTTCTTCCGGAAAAAGTCATTCCGTGGAAAAGGAAAATCATCCAGTAGATGCTTCATCTGCGGGAAGAAAGGGCATTTCTCAAAGAATTGTCATAGGAAACCAGAAAAGGCAGCTAAGCTTATTTATCAGATTCATCAAAGCACTCTTCTCGATCTCGAGAATATTGAAATTGAATCTCTGTTCTCTGAACAAGAAGAATCTGGCCCAGACACAATCTTTGCTATAGCCTACTCTTCTCCAGATTCAGAAACATCCACCGATGATGAAGTTTCTGATTATATTCCTGTTTTTTCCTCACAACCTTGTAACTTTTCGTCCACCCTTTCAGTCCAAAAAACTATTCTTATTCCTTTGGTCCAAATACAAATCTTGCCATCCAAATATGACTGACCAATTTCTCTCATTGGATTTATTGACATAGGTGCTCACATGAGCATGATGAATCCTGCAGTCCTACCACAACTGTTTTGGAAAGAACAGCATGAGTATTTCAAAGCTGCAGATGGAAAAATCTTTAGAACTGATCTCATTACCAAACGTCCATTGGTATTCAGTTCTTCCTTGAATGTACAGTTTGGACAACAGTTCTAGGAACAAATAAGAGGCTACAAATCTTTCTTGATGGTATTCGGTTCAAAAGATCAATCAAGTTTTCACTACCATTCTTAAACTGTTTGCCTTATCAGAAGCTCCTTCCGATTACTCATCCATATCCACCAAATTGCTTTTTTTCTGTTGTGATTCTCATTCACAGTTCAAACATCCAGCACCATTGTGGAAAATTCAGAATTTCTTCATTAAGTTACCATTCAAGCTTAAGAGGATGTCAATCCAACCTATGACACCATCTGATTTAGCCCTAGCTCAGCAAGGGTGCAATGAGCTATTAAAACAAGGTCTGATTGAGCCTACAAAGTCAAATTGGGCATGTCAAGCATTCTATGTGGAGAAAAGATTTGAGATTGTTAAAGAGGAAAAAAAAGATTACTCATTGACTATAAACCTCTTAATCATTTTCTTCAAGGTGATAAATTCTCTTTTCCAAAATCAACTCTATTTTTATCCACCTTGTTGATGCCCACATTTTCTCTAAGTTCGACCTTGAAGCCGGGTTTTGGCAGCTTGGTATTGATCCAACAGATCGATATAAAACGGCCTTTTGCATTCCAAATGCCCATTACCAATGGACTGTTATGCCTTTTAGTCTCAAAGTAGCTCCGTCCATTTTTCAAAAGGCCATGACTCATATATTTGAGCCTATTCTACACAATGCTCTTATATACATTGATGACATCTTACTGTTCTCAAAAGATTCAAAAGCCCTGTGAGAATTTGTGAAGAAAATTGTGTGTTAAAATTTACTTGAGTTTAGAACTACAATGAGAGGCCTTTATAGAGGCATTATACAACTACCATATTAAATACAAAACTACAATTATTAAATGTTTGGTTGAATATAATCTAACACAATATTAAATATTTGGTTGAATATAATCTAACACAATATTAAATATTTGGTTGAATATAATCTAACAATAAATACTAATTAGCTTCCCAACTAATTCTAACAAGCCCCATTATCAATTATTAGAACAGCTTGAGACCAAAGTCAAGGCCCGTGAGATTATGTTATCTGAAAAGAAAATTCATATTGGTCAATCCAGTATTGACTTCCTTGAGATGCACTCTCATAATGGAAAATACCCAACCAGGTCCACACATTGCTCAAGAACTTTTATGTTTTCATGATAAACACTTGTCAAGGAAGCAGATACAGCAATTCCTTGGGATAATCAATTATCTCAAGATGTTTCTGCCACACATGTCCAAAGACACCAGCTAGCTGTCCACCTTTAAAGATGCCCTGTACTGGAAAAAGGATTTTGCAGACAGACGCAAGTGATGACTATTGGGGTGCAGTGCTGATAGAAAAGATTGACAATATTGAATTCTTGTGTGGTCATGGTAGTGGCCAGTTCAAAGACTCTGAAAAGCACTACCATACAACTTACAAAGAATCTCTTGCTATCAAATATGGAATCACAAAGTTTGAATTCCACCTTATTTGCCACCAATTCCTTGTCTGAATGGACAACTAATTTTTCCCAAAGATGCTCGACTTCAAAACAATGCACTCCCAGACAAACTTCTCTTGAGATTGAAAAAATGGTTTTCCAAATATGACTTCACTGTTCAGCATATAAAAATGGGTCATAATCTCATCCTAGACTTACTCTCAAGAAAGCCTGATGTCCACCTCATCACTTCCATAAGTTCTGTAGAGAAATAGAGTAGAATACTCTATATATTAGCTTAAGAAAGTATTTACAAGAGATGACTTTACATAGCCTTGAGAATACTACAAATTAGTAAATAAAATATCACACATAAATACTAATTATTCAAGCAATCAATCTAATCATTATTTTCCTAATTCTAACACTCCTCCTCAAGATGGAGCATACATGTTATATGCATCAAGTTTGGTACAAATGAAATCAATGTGAGGACCTTGAAGAGACTTAGTAAGGACATCTGCTAATTGACCTTCTAAGTTGACAAAACTAGTAGCAATATATCCTGATAAAATTTTCTCTCTGATAAAGTGACAATTTACTTCTATGTGTTTGGTCCTTTCATGAAACACAGGATTAGAAGCGATATGTAATGTTGTCTGGTTGTCACAAATTAGCTTCATTCGTGCTCCTCCTCCAAACTTTAATTCTTACAATAATTGTTTCAATCATACCAGCTCACATGTTGCTAAGGCCATAGCCCTATACTCTGCCTCTGCACTAGATCTAGCGACGACAACTTGCTTCTTACTCTTCCAATATATTAGATTACCTCCAATCAGAACACAATAATCTGCAGTAGAACTTCTATCTGACGGAGAACCTGCCCAATCTGCGTTAGAATAACCAATAATCTGAGTATGTCTCTTATCTTTATTTAGTAGACCTTGGTCTGATGCTCTTTTTACATATCTAAGAATGCGTATAACAGTATCCCAATGACTCTGACAAGGAGTTTGTAGAAATTGGCTAACCATGCTTACAGCAAAAGAAATATCTGGTCGAATGATTGTAAGATAGTTCAGCTTCCCAACAAGTCTCCCGTATTGCCCAGGATCATCCAATGGTTCTTCGATTAGCTTCCTATATTCCTCGGATTCTCCAATGGCTCCCCTTCTTTGGGTATGAGTTTAACATTTGGATCCATAGGTGTATCCACCGGTCTACAATCTAACATATCAGTCTCCTGAAGAATATCCAATGCATACTTTCTCTGGGAAATGGCTAACCCAGTGGTGGACTGTGCTACCTCTATGCCAAGAAAGTACTTGAGTCGTCCCAAATCTTTAGTCTGAAAATGATTAAATAAGTGTGTTTTTAGCTCCCGAATACCCTCTTGATCACTTCCAGTGATGACGATATTGTGCACATGAACTACCAAGTAAATGCATTTTCCATTGGCATGTCGATAGAAAACAGAGTGATCAGCTTCACTATGAATCATGCCAAAACCTGTAATCATGAAACTGAATCTCCCAAACCAAGCACGAGGAGACTGTTTTAAACCGTAAAGAGAACGGCGAAGCCGACATATCAATCCATACTTCCCCTGAGCAACAAAATCAGGTGGTTGCTCCATATAGACTTCTTACTGAAGATCACCATGGAGAAAGGAATTCTTGATGTCCAGATGATAAATGGGCCAATGACGCATAGCAGCCGAAGAGGAACAAACGGACAAAGGCAATCTTGGCCACAGGAGAAAATGTGTCACCATAGTCCAAACCAAATATCTGTGAATAGCCCTTGGCAACCAGACGAGCCTTAAGACAATCAATTTGCCATCAGGACCAACCTTCATCATATAAACCCACCGGCAGCCAACCACAGATTTGCTAGGCGGTAAAGGAACTAAATCCCAAGTGCCACTAGAGTGAAAGGCGGACATTTCATCAACCATTGCCTGCTTCCACCCTGGGTGTGATAGTGCCTCCCTGAGCTTTTTAGGAATAGAAACATAAGACAAGGTGGAAACAAAAGCATAATATAATGCAGATAATTAACGATGATAACTCAAAAATGTGTAAATAGGATGTGGATTACGAGTGGAACGAATACCTTTGCGGGTGGCAATAGGACCATGTTGCGCAGGTAAGTCCATAGTATGGGGGAGGAGTTGGAGCAGGTTGTGAGTCAGCTATGACGTTAGGACCGACAGAAGGTGAAAGGCGAGGACAACAGTGGTAGTCCTGAAGAGGTCGAGGTGAGGGCACTTCCCCTTGCGGAGGATTGTAGAAGGGAACAAGAAGGACCTTGGGGGTGGGATGGTCGGTGTATCGGGAGAGAAAAAGGGAGATGACTCAAAGAAGGTGACGTCAGCGGAAATGATATAGCGGTTATCATCGGGAGAATAACAACGGTACCCTTTTTAGAGACAAGAGTAACCTAAAAAGATACATTCTGTAGACTTAGCACCGAGTTTATTTTGACCCGGTGCCAGGTTATGGACAAAACAGACACAACCGAATATACGAAGTGGCAGATGATGAGGGGGTTGAGTTGGAAACAGAATGGAATGAGGAACTTGATTCTGCAAAACAAAGGAACGCATACGATTGATTAAATACAAGCATTTAGAACAGCATCCCCCAGAAATGAAGTGGCATATGATTATGGAGTAAGAGGGTGCAGGCTGTGTCAATGAGATGTCGGTTCTTACGTTCAGTTATACCATTCTGCTGGGGTGTGTGAGAACATGATAACTCATGAAGAATGCCAAGAGAGGACATGAAGTCTTTGAACGGAGTAGAAAAATATTCTCAAGCATTATCACCGTGTAAGATATGGATAGGAACACCAAATTGAGTGTGAATCTTAGCATAAAAGGCTTTAAAAACCGAAAATAACTCCGAACAATTTTAAGAATAACCAAGTATTGCGAGAATGATCATCAATAAATGTAACAAAATATCGAAATCCCAAAACAGAGGTGACACGACATGGACCCCAAACATCAGAATAAATTAATTCAAAGAGGGACGCGGCCCGATTATTGACACGCTTAGGAAACTTAGTACGAGTTTGTTTTCCAAGTTGACACGACTCACAATTAAAGGAAGATAGATTAGATAGATGCAGAGCCAGCTTCTGGAGCTTGGACAGACTGGTGTGACCCAAACGACAATGGATGACGGTGGCAGAATCAGAATAAGCGCAAGTAACGGAAGGGAGCGACCGCGAAAGATGATAGAGGCCTTATGACTCACGTCCTGTACCAATCATTCGTCCCATATTCTGGTCCTGCATAACAACAAAATTATTAAGAAATGTGACCGAACAGTTAAGATCATGGGTAAGTTTACTGACAGAGATAAGATTAAAAGGACAACCCGGTATATAAAGAACATATTTCAAAGGTAAGGAAAGAACGAGAGAATCTCACCTAATGCTCTTAACAATTGTTTTAGAATCATTAGCAAAGGTAACCATAGGAAGAGAATTTGAACCTGTTAAAGAGGAGAAAAATTGTGGATTACCAGAAATATGGTCGGAGGCTCCGGAATCAAGGACCCAAGGGCCTAATTGAGATGACCGAGTGAGGCAAATCACAGAATTACTAGTGTGGGTAACAGAGGCGGAGGAAGACTGCTGAGAGGCCTGATACTGAAGGAAAGCTGCATTAGCCGGACCAGATAAAGTGACCTGCTGAGATGGGTGCTCAGATGAGTCAGGGGATGCAAGACTGTCAACTTGAGCAACCTTAGCATTAGAAGGACGAAGTGGTTTCCCATGAAGTTGATAGCAACGCTCCTGGAGGTGACCAAGCTTATGACAGTAAGTGCATTTTGGAATCGTATCCCAAGTAAAGTCAAAACCATAAAGAACTGTTCACGCTGGCGTTCCTGTTCAGCAATAGTGGTAGTAATAGGCAACATAGAATTGAACTCCTCTCGCAATGATTCAATACGACCAATATACTCAGACATAGTCATATCACGCTGATTCAGGGAAAACATATTAGACACAACAATATAAAATCTCTAGATATCATTAGTATACAAAGCTTGAGCCTTATTCCATAACTTGTGGCAAGTCTTATAGGTCCGAAACATAACAAGAAATTTAGGATCAATGGACTGTCATAAGAGATTACATAATTGAGCATCAATCTTTTTCCAAGATTTGCGCTCGTCATCTGGTATAGCATCCTCATTGGAGGTCAAGTGGTCTTCACACCCTTGCCCCATAAATCATAATTCAACTGAAGTCGACCAAGAGACATAATTTAAAGAGTCAAGTAATTTTCCAAATGTAATAACATCAGAACCAGAAATAATTGGAATTGAGGCACCTGATTTAAGCAAGAGTGGAGTTTGGGAATGACTGTCGCCTTCAAATGCGGCAGCCATAGGAAGGATCTCTGAAAACTAGAGGGAAAACTGGTCAGAGCCACGGAAACAGAGGTGGGAGGCAAACTGTGACGTGTGGCACACACGTGCAGGCAAGACGGCGGCGCGTGGGACGCACGCGCAGAGGAAAAAATGGCGCATGACGGAGCGTGGGGCTGAGGACGGCGGCACGGTTCAAAGCGACAGTAGATTGGCGGCGTCTGAGTGATGGTGGTGGCGGTTTGTGTAAAAAAGTTGCGGAAAGTAGTGGGAAATTTAGGGTTTCAAGGGTATTTTGGGAAAATCAGGGATATGGACACGCTAAAAAAGAACACGGTGACGGAATTGAGACAACTGGCTGACAAGGAATCTGAGGATGCCGGAGGTGTCGTCAAACACGCCGGAACAGTGACGACGACAGTGGAAAGACGGTTGTGTCGTCGGAAAAAAAGGTGAAAATAAGCTCTAGGATCAACCTACTGATACCATGTAGAGAAGTAGAGTAGAATACTCTATATATTTGCTTAAGAATGTATTTACAAGAGATGGCTTTATATAGCCTTGAAAATACAACAAATTAGGAAAGAAAATATTACACATAAATACTAATTATTTTAACAATCAATATGATCATTATATTCCTAATTCTAACAAGTTCCATTCATCTTATTTCCATGGCCAGTCCACCAAGACTCTCCATCTCTCACAACTTGATCCACTCAGCTGAAATAAAAAATATTTTCTACCAGGAGTTTTCTTTATCAATCTCAACCAGATTCAGGCCTACGCCAGAAACCACTTGTTCCATTTCCAGTCAAAAATCCAGAATCTCAAAAAGGATCCTCTCTTTTTCTCAAAGTTTTACCTGATTATCCTTTCATCACAGGCCTTTACCTCCATTCCTCCATGAATATGAGGTGTCTCATTGTGTTATACAGTGGAATATTTGTTTTCCCTGTTTGGTCAATGTTCAAGCATCTCCATAACAACATATACAAAACGTCTTTAGTTTGGACATTCTTAGAATGGTTCAATCCATTTCAACGGTGGAGAGATGAAGTTCATAAGATCATGGAAAGAGAGAAACTCTGGAATCAACCTCTCAATGTATCATCCAAAGTCACTACCCTCTGGATTATGTATCGACCATATTTTCAACATCTAGAAACTAAGTTATTTTGGACCCAGAACCAGGCACACGAATGGAGAAGCATTCCTAAGATAATAGCATGATCTCCGAGCTTGTCAATCATCTTGCAACTCTGAACAATTTTCAACCTGACACAACATCTATCCATAGCACCTTTCTTGGTCCCAGACATGAGGTTATCATTATCCCAAAAAACAGTATGGATCATTCTCCAAGAGTTATCATCAAGGAAGAAGGGTTCAGTTCCATCAATACTCTATTCCAAGATTCACAGGACCCTTATGCCGATTTTGAAATTGAAAACCCTCCAGTTCCATTTGAACCAATTCCTTCAGAAAATGAGGCATTGTACAAGAGTGTATATGGTTACTCCATTACCTCTGATGACTCAGAGTACGAAAATTACAACCTATCACCAAGAAACAGCATGTGAAACCTCATCACCTTTCTCAAAAGACTTTCCGGCTTTTTCACGTGCTGCTTTAATTATTAAGTATGTTTTGTTGTTTTGTGAATTATTGTCTTTGTCCTTATCAGTTTTGCTTTAGCATCTTTGCTTTAGCATATGTCATTGTCAGTGTTAGCTTTTGCTTTAACATCTTTGCTTTAGCTTTAACTTTTCTTAAAAGTTGCTACGTGTGGTTATAATTAAATCTTTTGGTAGGGGTCCTATCCTACCAAAGATGCTTTGTGTTCCCTCCTCCAGCGTATATAAGGATGATTTCTCATTTGTAATTACAACCAGTTTAAATAAAATCCTAAGGTTTCAAATACATGAATGTTAACTAAAATTCTCTTCCTCTCCTCGAAAACCAAAGCTCCATTATGCTTTATAGTCTTCCTACTTCTTCCTTCTAATCTTAAGTATGCATTGTGGTGGGATATGGCACATCAAAACATGATTAGATAAGATATATTGGATGAAGTATGTTTGCCCTCGGTGAGCGGGAACCGTCTCATTACACTTGGCAAACCTTTGATCCAGTACCTTGTTTTGATCCTATTTTCGGTCTCTGCAGTAGAGTTGAGGTATACTATTAAGATGATAAAGCTTATCTATACTATTAGAGAGATATGCAAAAAGGCGTACTCATTTGGACTTTAAGGCCATGGAGAGTCGCGTGTGTCCGTCGAGAAGTCGAGAAGACATGAGCATATCGATGTAAGAAATATAAGGAGGTTTTAGAGTCTTGATAATTATAAGGAGATTATGGAATTGGACTCTTAATGGTGGATATATATCTTCCATGTATACTCGATATGAAAGTAGTAATAAAGTGTATGTTGATTGTAAAAACCATCATTATAACTAGTGGTGGGGAGCAATAGATTGATGGCGGTTTTTGAAGTGATCAATATTGAATTGTTGAGATTCCTTTGGAGGCATCTTAGTTTAAACAGGAGGATTTTTTAATTCTTTTTCCTTGGAGGTGAAATGCTGAGCATTTTAGCCACCGAGTTTTGGGTTTTTGCAGTTGATTGCTACATATAGTTTTGTGATGTTGATATTGTTGGAGTTGGTATTCGAACACCAATTCAATTTGTATGAATTGTTGAAATAGTAGAAGAGCTTGTTGTTTATATTATACCTTGAAAGTTTAAAGTGTTTAGATTGATGTTTGTTTTAATGACATAGTTACAAGAGTTGTAATAGACATTGAGAAATGTTTACATGTAATATGTTCTCAAAAACATTCATCGTCATAGGTTTATTGACATTGGTCGGTTAGTAAACCGGAGACGTATCATAAATCTGGATATGATCCAAACGATTTATCTTAACGAGCCATAAATTTAGACAAGCTTGTATAGACATGTGGATATTTATTAGAAAAATTGGTACTGATTACTCACAGAAGACTCTTAATAGACATTCCACAGTAGTCTTGTGTGTGATCCTCCATGGTTATGGTCATGGAGGTCGTGTGTATCAATAGAGGATCTTAGAGAGTCTCACATGCTTATGTTTGAGTGAGTAATGTGTGCCAAGAGTTGCTATCTTCTCTCTCAATTGTGGGCAAGCATCGCTCCCCTTTTTCTTCTGTTTTGCCCGAAACCTAAACACACACTAAGAGTTAATGAGTGTTCAGTTCTAAGAGTTAGAACTAGACTACCATTTCAGAGTACACTGACCACCTTCAGGTACCTAGAATTGTTCAATTAATTGCTCCATGTGAGATTCTTGAAAAACAAGCAGTGGAGTAATGCTTGAAGCTTGGAAAATAAGCTAAGGAGCTAGAGTGGCTGTCTTCATTGGAATCGGGTATGATATGTGTTGTAATTGAGCAATTGATGAGTTTTAGTGAACTGTGTTTGCCATGGAAATTATGTGCATATGTTGAATTCTGCGAATTGCAAATTCAAGTGTTGAATTGTGCAATTTTGCCCAGAATGGGCTATCTGGTTAAAGGTTAACCACTAACCGGTAAGGAGTTACTGACTAGCCGAATACTCACTGGAGTTTTGAAGAACTTTTAAAATTGCAGTCCGCGCTTCCGCCCTTCTGCTGTGCGCTCTGACTAATATTGAAAAGAATTTGTCAAATGGTTGGTGCTTGTATTGGTCCAACAGAAGGCATATTTTTGCACTCATTAGCTTTAAGTAACAATAAGGCAGAAAGCTCAGCAATTGTAAGTGCTTTCATGGTGCAAGAATAATAGAACAAGGCATTTCCACATTATTGTTTCTCTTCATGTTTGAGGAAAAAAATTCTGCTGTCACATCATCCCTTCTCGCAACTGATTATGGGATTTTTTTTTTCGTAAAGGATGCTGAATTGGAATCTGCTGATGCAAAGAAGCAATCTCGTGGACCATCATCTACAAAGAGATCTCGTGCTGCAGATGTCCATAATCTCTCAGAAAGGGTTTGTACTCTTACTAATGTTAAGTTTGTTAAGAATTTTACTGTCTATGTTGTTTCCATCTATAAAATGAGTAATTTTGCATCCATGTGCAGAGACGCCGAGATAGGATAAATGAAAAGCTGCGGGCTTTGCAAGAACTCATACCTCGTTGCAACAAGGTAGTCGTATGCATCATTAGTTTTCACGTTTTACGCAGGCTTGAGAATTTGCTGGATTAGTGATTTCATTTCCTGTTCGTTCCATAAGTTTTGCTCTTTTCTGACTTTCAGTCAGACAAAGCTTCAATGCTGGATGAGGCAATTGAGTACCTGAAATCACTTCAATTACAACTGCAGGTATAGTCCTCCTATCTTGAATTTTAATGATCAAAGATAATTCATTCTGGATATAGACTGGCATATACTATGTTCCTGAGATTTGAGATGTATGCTTTTGCTGACTTTCCAATCTATTTCTTACTCTTCTCCGAACTTGATGTCAAATAGGGTAGTGTACACTGAACTGATGGAGTTGTTAAATTGTTAATACCGTAGTCCTTGTGCAACATGCCAACTAATGTAATTTGTCTCAGGAGCATGTCTAGGTCATGAATACTGCTGCATTAGAGAAGCTATATCCAAAGAGTAATGATAACCTAGCCTCCTAGGCGAGATCACTTGTACTTTGAACTTGATGTTTACCAGTTCTAGTGGAGAGAGTTTTTTCCCCCTTGATAAGATTCTGGATGAGTGAAATAAAACTTGAAGATAACCTTTTTACTTCACAATGAGCCTTGTTTTAACGGTAAGGTTACTCTTAAAAAAAGGGCAAGGGTAAGGTTGCATACATATTGAATCCTCCTCAGAGCCTACAGTGTGGGAAGTCTCGTATGTTGGGTCATCCTTTGTTTTAATGACTTATATTGCGCATTTATTTATTAGTTATTGTAGAGTGGAAATGCCTTAAGTAATTTGTAGACTGTTTGAATTAGTTTTTGTATAAAATCTTGAACTTAGCAGAAGCATTTATCATTATCCCTAGCAGGATATTTGAGTCTTTTTTCTAAGGACTACTTGGACTCAATTTACATCTAGAGTAGTGAGGGTAAACATGTTTGTAAATTTCACAACCCAATTTCTGCAAGACCAGGCCCTTGTCTAAGCGGTAAATGACCTCAGTACAAGGCTAATTCCAGCTGCCACCTGTGCCCGTTCTGTTAATTTCAGACTTCCTATCCGACCAATGCCAAACACTTAAGGGGTCTTGAAAATAGTCTGCCTGTTATCTTTCCCCCCAGTACTTAGGATGAGAAACTTCCATTAGAATTCCGGGCGTGTATCATGTCCAAATGGTGCGCTAGCACCCCAAAAAAAAAAAAAAATTTCAGCCTGTTCTGCAAATTGTCTGGAAATGTCTTTCATGTCCGGATATTAAAGCAGATTTATGACTTTTTTCTTTCACCAATCAATGATTGTCATGTCTGGATATTAAAGCAGTACTATTCTTATGTTGGAGCTCCGTCTTTTATCTAATTTTGACATAATATTACACAAATGCAATTGCATGTTATAGTTCCAAAATTTGAAAATTGAGCTTGTGCAATATTCATGATGAAAAATAGAACTAACTTCTGCAGATGATGTCAATGGGATGTGGCATGGGTCCCATGATGTTCCCTGGTGCCCAGCAGTACATGCCAAACATGGGGATGGGAATTGGGATGGGAATGAATCGGCCTATGATGCCATTTCATAATGTTTTGGCTGGTTCAGCCATGCCAATGCCAGTTGCTGCTGCTCATTTGAATCCAAGGTTTCCAATGCCAGCCTTTCATATGCCACCTGTTCCCGGTCCTGATCCAGCCAGAGTCCCAGCAGCCAATCAATCAGATCCCATGTTAAATTCATTTGGCATGCAAAATCCAAACCAGCCATGGGCTATAAATTTTGTTGATCCTTATAGGCAGTACCTTGCCCTTCACCACCAGATGCAGGTACCTTTTCAACAGGTAACATCGTAGCTTCTTTTTTGTCCTATAAAGAAAAGCTTTGATGTGTATTACACTTCTCTGCCATCTTAATATTTCCTCCTGGTTGTCAGTTGTTGCGGTATTAGACTTATGCTAGTGATGGAGCAGATATTTCCATGGAACTACCATGACACCTCTCTCTCCCCCCCTTCCCCGGTGCTGTTGGTGTAAGTAGGGTTAGAGCCCCGAATCTCTTGTATATGTAGTATAAGAGACCTTAGCAATTGAAGTAGTTGCTACCCGCAAAATTCAGTTAATTACTCTTTGTATTGTCATCACATGAGAAAATAAGTAAGCGATCTATGGAAATCTTCACTTTTGAGGACATTAATTCGTTTTGCCCCCACACGATAAAGAAATTAAAAATGTTTTCAGTTATTCATATGATCAAGAAAATGACCTTGAATTTATCCTGTCTCGGTGTTATTAAACAGATTCAATCAATGTTCCAGCCAAATGCAAGCAAACCAAGTACCAGTAAAGGAGCTGAAAATTCTGAGAATCAATTATCAGGTTGGTGCTTTTGCTTATATTTCCATGTAGTTGCTATAACAGTTGATAGGTTGCAGCATGCAATAAAAGAAAAATAGGTATTTTTCTGGTCAGTCAGCATATAAACTTCTACTGCACACTGTTGCATGATTGTAAGATAGGCTTGCATAGCTCACACATGAACTATGTTTATCACGAGAGAGATGCTAGTTTTTAAAACCGAGTTACGCGGATCATTGTTTTTCAAATGAAAGGATAACATTATGAGCTAGCTATATCAGTTTTTCTATGATGATTGTGGAGTGTGAGACATCTTTCCTCGTCAATTGATCCAATTCAATTGCTACAATCTAATCTTGTACAATATTCTGAATGTTTCTACTTTTCTGGTTGATAATGTAAAGGGACTTGATGTGATAGTTTAAATCTACTGCTAGCTAAAAATTCAAAGTTGCAGCACTCAATCGTATAGTGAGTTCAGTTGGAGTAATTCTTTGGTATAACAAAATTATGAATGGCGTGGTACTACTAACTAATATGTATATTATAGTTTTTAAATATTTTAACACGCAAAGTAAAATATTATTGGGTTGTTGTACGCGTAATGTGGTACCGCTGTTACATTACATAATTTTTCTTCCAATTGTGCATGTGGCATGGAATCAGTACAAACAGGATTGATGGTAGTTTCTGTGAATTGCAGGTTGAAGTTTTTAAGCCTAAATCACTTGTACAGGCTGTTGTTGCCTGCCATGTTTTGTAGTGTAAAGAGAGCACCAACACTACATGTAATTATTATAATACCCCAAATGTAAAATTATTTTCTTTTCCTCCTTTGACCTTTACTAACCTCCATTTCTTTTTCATAAATGTCTCCTCTGTTCATTCATATTATTATTGCAATTCATGATTTAAAAACTTATGGGGTCAGACTGGAGAATCTGGCCTGCTGCTAACATGAGTTTTTTAGCATATCAATATACATGGCAATGGGCCGGGCTATGAATTTAGGCCCGGGCCTGGGAAAAGCCCGGCCCGGGCTATCAATGAGCCAGCCCGGCCTAGCTACTAGCTAGCCCGGGCCTAATTTTTTAAATATAAAAATTTATTATATAAATATATATTTTTTATAAATATACAAATAAAATTATTTATTTCAAGTCCGGACTTTTTTATTGAGCTTTCGAGAATGAGTTCAAAGTCAAACATCTACAAAATGATAATTTGACGATATAGCATACAACAGAGTAAACAAGCATCAGAATGATATCAAGTCAGAGCATACAACATGGAATAATCAATTCGAGAAATGCATTTCATTCATTAATCAGTTCATCCAAGGGCTAGGGAGTATACAGAGATACCCGTACCTCAAATGGTCAAGTCTAATTACATTTGTCCCCAAATGATGTGGTTTGGTGATATAGGACTCCGAATTTAATTTTCAGGTCCTGAATTTTTCAAATTCAATGAGTGCGTTTCTTGTAAGAACCTGAGACAGCCGATAATTTTACCTGCTCCACTTAAGCCAAGAATGAAAGATTTGACGGCAGGATTTCCAACAATTTCAAAAAAAATAAAAAAAAGTCTAACTACATTTGAATGCACATTCTGGAAAAGTAAATAATAACTGCTCATAAGGCACATAAAATAGATGTGTGGGGAATATATCGGGAAAAATAAAATTGAGAACCATTAAAATCAATTTTAGAGGTGATTCCCGTTATCTTGGGAAAATTAATTGCAAAAAATCTAGTTAGGTTCTATTAAGAAACCAGACTTGAGAAAACCCAATATACCAAGGAGCAAGAACTTCTGGTCTATTCTATTTGCGAAGCAGGTAAGCCTCAAAATACTCCTGTAGATATTTAACTTCTGCTCATGTATTTGTGCTTCAAGTGGCAACTTAGGGGCCGATATTAGATAGAATCTGAAAACAAAGGGCACCAAAAGTACAGCTTAGAAGCTCAAGATTTAAGTTTCTGCAAGAGCACTAGAAATAGGGTAAATACAGTATAACTACAATCAAACGCAATATATACCTTATCGGTGAATATGCGAAACGCCTCCACTCCCATAGCTTTGTCCAGTTCCTAACCAGTTTAACCACCAAGATTAGCTGGTAATCTAACTCATCCATCTTAAATGGCAGTTAGTGATGCTAAATGAAAGTTATACTGTTATAGTACTCACATTATCTGGGTCGGAGGAACTATCAATGCCCAGGATAAGTTTCTGAAGGCTTTCATCCTTCAATGCATCACGGATTTCGCTGGAAGAAGCTGCATGGGAATGTGACAGAGTTAAATTTTGGACAATAGCATTTCAAGATTTAATTTTGAGGATGATATCTCCAACCTTGTTATGAACCATACCTATAGATTCTAATTGCTCCTTTTGCAACACCTCATTTGGTTTATCAACACTTAATGGTCTTTCTACAGGCAATTCTGGAACAACTGACAAATAAGAAAGCCAATAAACAAAAATTATGTGAAAGCTCAGGAAATTATAATTGCACTATAAACATGAAAATCATCGCTGGTAATCAGGCTTGAAATAATAAAAGTTCTATGTCTTGAAAATCAAAATAATAGAATTTCACTTTTCCTATATCAAGAACCAGGAAAGGAAATTTTTCTTTTGTATACAGCCAGCAACGTATAAACAATTGTTTCCTCTATTCATATCAGAAAACATATAATTTTACCATTAAAAGTGATTCTTGTGAATATTAGATCTCCATAAAAGCGGTCAAATTGTCAGATGCCATATTTTAGATGAAAGCTTTCAAAAAAAAAAAAATAACATGGATATATGATGGGGTAATTACTACTAGAATGTGAAGATTGAGGAAGCAAAAGTAATCTATTAACAAGCCAATTCTTATATGAGCAAATTACCATCAATAAATACAACTCCATTATATAGAAAATTCATCAACACACAACTAAAGCTTAATCATCACAAGCAATTTTAAAAATACAAATATATTCAGCAATGAAAAATTGAATGAGGTAATTCATTTACTTCACAAAACTCTTACTTGATTTTTCCTCAATGGGTTCTGGCTTGGCACAAGGGGTTTCTGCATCAAGCATTAATCTTATATTAGTTATCATAAATGGTAGCACAATAAAAATTCCACTAATAACGACAACTATATTGTAACAATTGCACATGCAAAGACACATTTTCTGAACTTGTTCTTCGCTGATGGTCCGTGCAGACTCAAATTAAGACCATACGACTGTCGGTTCACTCTGGCTTTGATTCTATAATCAAATCTACTTACCATTGGTTCTGACACTAAAATGAAATCGGCACATTTCTTAAAGAATATCATCACTTTATTCTTTCTTATACATAACAATAGTTTAGTTTTTACACAAAAATCAGTTAACAGAGTATAATGGTAACTCTAGATTACCTCAGAAATCACAATTTCAAGGCGACTACTATAATGGGCAGCTAAAAGAAACTTATGAAAATTATTTCCTGCTTTAAAATGGTCTCTATCTTTTAGTGTTAAAGCTCTAAGCATGCCCTCATAAAAAATTGAATCAGAGTAAATGAGAAAAACCTTTGTGCTTCTTGAAGCAGACCAGAGAACAACTGCAAGCAAGATTAAAATGAAAAATAGAGTCAATAAATCGGGAAATTTTATTTGCATAAAATGAACAAAAAAAAAAATTACCCAAAAGGGAAATCGCTTACTAAGGAGCAAAACAATTGGGGCATTTGTACTTTGATTGAGCTTCGTTGCACACTTGACATACACGAGCAGGTGGAGGAGCCATTCTCCTTTATTAGCTCCTAAGAATCTGTGTATACATGAGTGAACGATTACTAAAAAAAAATTAATAAATTCAATGACAAATAATCGAATGAAGTTGAAGAATAATTGGGTTTTAATTCAAATAAATTTTTTATTTAGCAATCGAAAGTGACACGAGTTAGACGATTTGCTTACTCTGCTGCCTACGACTGAACCAACTCTGTTCTTCGGCTCTGGGCACAGCAACCCGAAAATTTTGCAAGTTCGTCTTGAATTTTTTTTGTATATATAGGATTTTTGTTTTTGTTTCTGTTTTTGTGTTTTTTCCTCTTACGTTTAAAAATAACAAATAAACACTTGGAAGTAAAAAATAAGAAATAGTTTCAAAAATATTATTCTTAGTGACACTATTTATAGGATTTGTATTTAAAACTCTTCAAACTTATTTTTAACACGATTAATAATTGTGTGGGGACACCTAGGGGTTTAAAGGTTTGTTGCATACGCTAAATGCAACCGTGATCCCTACGAAAGTGGCTTAGTTAAATATTATTTATGTTATTTTATTTTATATTTTGCTCGAGGACTAGCTCAGAAAAATCCGAAAAAAATATTCCATTGCTACAAAAGGTGTGAATTCTGATAAAAATTTAGGACAAAAATATTACTCTCTTATCAACTACACTTATGACTGTTGTGGGATTTCGAGGCCATATACGGACTCCAAACGATCCCACGCACGCGCTGGAATTGATGGAATTATGATTGGAGCTATTGTTCACATCGAGGTTACTATTCATATGCGGCTTCCATCATCGTTTCACGTGATTTTGGGCACGAATTGGAGAAACAGTCACCGACATCTCGTAGTACTCGTCGATGGCTTCGATTGGTGGGTGGCTCGGGCCGTGAATCAAACCAACGAACCGGGTATGTAATTCATTTATTAATCATGTCATTTTTACGTTATATCATCTCAATTAGGAATGAAAATAGGTCGGAAATTATACATAGATATCAATATCTGAACATGTCTCATTCAATTAACGTATATGAAAATCGTTACCTTATTCGTCCCTCTAACGTACTGAGCCCCAATTTACATGGAGATTTTATCTCTATTTGAACATGGATACCAACACTTATACCTGACTCATTCAACTAACAGGTATAAATAATTATCCTCTTATCAACTCCTAATATGCAGGGTCTCGCAAGCCCCCATCCCACAATATATATGATACGGATAATATTCGTGTATTCATATTAACACGACAAGTATTGGTTTATAACATGAGTAGGAATGGAAAAATCCCAAGTCGGGTCCGAACTGTGCTAAGCTCGAGTTCTTTTACTTCGAGCAAGGATGGGCCCAAGCAATGATTTTTATTTGGAAAAAAAAAAACTAATTTTTTTTTAATTTTTTTAATAGTTAAAATGATGGAAAATAAGAATTTAAATATTTTTAGTGATTTTTCAAATCGAGTCTTAAACTTTTAATTATAAATGTAAATATTTATAATTAAAAATTAATATATTTAATTAGAAATAATTTTTTAATAATTATAATCGGGCCGAGGTTGGGTTAGGCTCATTTTTTTTGTCATCCCTAGACACGAATGCTTCAATCTTTTCTTTTTGGAATCATTAGAAACCCTGCCATCAAACCACCTCTTCCAGGCTTAAACAGAGCATGTAAAACCTCCAATTGTCTTAGGCTCTTACAAGAAACACACTCCCTGAATTTAAACCAATGACCTCAAGGTGAGATCATGAACTCTACACCACTAAGCCTTGGGGACCTCGTTAATTAATCTTGTAATCATATTAAATGATAAATATGTCACTAATGACATAATCAAGTTTTAATCACGTCCAACACAAAATTAATTATTTATTAATTATTGTGTAGGCCAATTTATTAAACAAGTTTTTCTTGTGTTTAAAGATTTCAATATGATTGTTGGACAGATCATATTCGTAATTTTGACACTATACAATTACGATATAAAACTTTTTTTATTGGAAATCGTTCGAAATCCCGCCGTCAAATCCACCCTTCGAGACTTAAACGGAGCAGATAAAACCTCTGACTGTCGCAAGCTCTTACAAGAAACGCACTCCCTCAATTCGAACCCAGGACCTCACCTTGAGGTCCTGATCCTGAACCCTACACCATCAAACCACATACGTTAACACAACACCCATTGGTGTATCTAATTATATCCCCGTGTTCTGAGATATGCTATTAGAATTGGTGTGTTGATTCATCCACACAGACACAATGAAGAGCAAATAAAAGAAAATGCTTAACAAACTAATTTCATCATCACAAATCAATGCATCTAGGCAAACAAAGCTGGTACAGAAACAAATGCAATTGCTGATTTGCCAGTAGAAACCTAAAAAGGAGTAGACCTGAAGGTGTTAATCATCACTATTATCGCAACTTCAAAAACAATCATGTCTAAACATGAAAAGAAGCCGCGTCAAAAATATAAATTGTTTTTTAAGTTCGGAAATATTGCGAAAGACTGCGAATGAACTAAAGAGCGTGAGTAAATGTAGAACTGTCTTCACATATAGAGCCCTTCTGGTACCCCTTCTTTCTTCTTGAACATCACCTTTTCCTTTGCTTTCTTAAAATCAGTGTGCGTCACCTGAAGCATAGGTATAAAATGTCAAGAAGTAATCTTCATAATATCTTGTTCCGGGAGATGAAATAAGCTACTAGTATGCTAATAAATGGTGTGAATCTACAGTTTCCCACAAATAATGACAACAAGGTGGTCGATATTCTAATGAAGAAAACCCCTCTCTGCATTTACCTACCAAAGGCACTAGGGAAAATAGTGCATCTAATGAGCACAAGGTTTTAGAGCTTTTTATTTCATGTGCAAACTTCATTGGTGAGTTATATTTGATAACTTATTCCTACTTCCTAGCCTAAGCGAGCAGGTTCCTACTTCCTACCAATCTTATAAGTCAACAAAATATTGTACTTCCAACACACAGGGAACAAATAAAAACAGAAATGTCACACCAAATAAGTTATAGGTTAGATTGCTATGCTTACTTTCATGCGGCGCTCTCTCAAAGCAAGCAAACCAGCTTCAGTACATATAGCCTTTATATCAGCTCCAGAGAACTCATCTTTGGTCATAACAAATTCTTCCAAGTTGACATCATCAGCCAAGGTCATCCTTGATGTGTGAATCTGCAATCAACGAATATAAACATCAGTTTATCAAAGCAGCAAGCTTCAACAGTGTCTTTTTCCCCTATAAACGCAGGCATAACATATTCATTCTCATTCAGCATAAAAAGTGCACTGCCTTCATATAATAAAGAAATATACACATACCTGAAAGATACGCCTCCTAGTTTTGATATCAGGAAGAGGAAATTCAATCTTTCTATCTATTCGACCAGGCCGAAGCAAAGCCGGATCCAGACTTTCAATCCGGTTTGTTGCAAGAATTACTTTGACATCTCCTCTTGAATCAAAACCATCCAACTGGTTTAGCAACTCCAACATGGTTCTCTGAATTTCACGTTCACCGCCTGAGTGGGCATCATACCTGGATAGGAGTAGGACACAGTATTTGTTGAACAGAAACATTCCTAAGCTCACGATTACAGCTTCAGAGGAAATAATTGTTGACTCACCTCTTTGTACCAACTGCATCAATTTCGTCAATGAAGACAATAGAAGGGGACAGATCATCAGCAACTCTGAAAAGTTCTCTCACTAATTTTGGTCCATCTCCCAAGTACTTCTGAATTAATTCACTACCAACAACACGCAAGAAAGTAGCAGATGTTGAATTTGCGACAGCCTGAAAGAAAAGGAATACGTCATACATTTACTATGAAAGAAATGAAAAGAACTAAAATATGACAGTTGTTCCTGTCTATTTCAACAGATTGGCAAGGCAATATTAACACTCAAGTACACACCTTTGCAAGAAGTGTCTTGCCCGTTCCAGGCTCTCCATACAATATAACTCCCTTAGGAGGCTTGATACCAATGTCTTCATATAGCTCAGGATGAGTAAGAGGAAGCTCAACGGCTTCTTTAATCTCCTGTATCTGGGCATCTAAACCTCCAATATCAGCATAAGACTCCAATGGCGCCTTCTCAACCTTCATCACAGACACCATCGGATCAACTTCATCTTGCAGAAGCCCAACGACAGAAAGAACCTGATCAAAGTCCAAAAAATAAAGTGAGAAGTTGCGATTTCCAATTCATTGATAGTATAAACTAATCAAAAGAGAAAGTATAATATTTTAGACTAAGTGTGCATATGGGATTGTGGTAGATTCTCAAATAATCACATATTTGAGAACCCACTCCCTAATTATGTTTCATTATTATTTATTTGATGATTGCTAGTGTAATAGGTCTAAAGATCAACTGAAATCAACTATACTTAATATTAAAAAAAAAAAAAAAAAAAAAAAAATTGATAATTCAAACTCAAATTAAGAGAATCCACCACAATCCCAAACATGCTCTTAAAAATTACAAATTATGCATATAAGTGGCATCAAGATTAAAAATTCAAAATTGAAATCACATTAAAGATTAAAAATGTTTAATTTCCCTTGTTTACATACAAAAATCCAAAACCCTAAATTTATTCCAAATTTATACCCTAAAAGTGATACCTTATTGTGCATCAAAATAGCACATCCAGGCTCGAGCTGATCCTTATCAACAAAGGACAAAATCCCGACGTAATACTCGGGCCCCACCGACGACGAAACAATGGCGTGATTCTCATCAATCAGCTCCTCCAAATTACCAACGCTCATCGGAGACCCTCTCAGATCGTCAACCTTTGACCGATCTTCCTCCGCCTTCTCTTCTTGCGGCTTCAATCTCTCCTGATTCGCTACGAACTCCTCTTCCATCAACAGATAATCTTTTATCCTCTCTAGCTTTAGAAGCCTCACTTTACACTTCGTCAGCGGAGTAACGGTCGGCAGACGGGCCGCCGCTTCCGGTCCTTTTTGCTTTCTCTGCTTCCGGCCCACCCGAGCCGGGGGAGCCGCCCGCTCGAATTTTTTTTCCTTTTTGTCGGCTCCGTCGCCCTTCCGGTCCCCTCCTGTACCTTGCCGGTTTAGACCGCCCGGTGTTCCCTGACCCTGACCCATGGATTTCAAATTTGAATGAGAGTAAGAGTGAAAGTTCAGATATGGCTTTGAGAACAAGTCACCTTGCTGCCTGCTGCCTGAGATATCATTTTATAGGGAGGCCAGAAATGCGATTGAAACTAAAAACTGTTGTCAGTTCATATTGGGCTAGTGGGCCGAATCTAATTGGGCCTCACTTTAAAAGTATCGAAAATTTCATCAATATAAATTATTTTCCGATTAATAAAAAATTAAGTTATTTTTTGAAAAATGATTTACTAAATATAAATCCGAAAATAATTTTACGAATTTTTTTCTTTTTGCCTAAAAAAAAAAAATTTGACTTGGACCCGGATCTGATGCAGATTTAGGTTAGGATTATGTTTTGATAGATCCGAGTCCATATTTAGATTCGGGAAAAAATATCGAGATTCGCATGCTAGTGTACTCAATCCGGATCCGAATACATCCTGACTAAATCCATAAATCTAAATTTTTTAATTTTTTTTCCAATTATATTTATATAAAATTATGAATTTGGGTCTAAATTCCAAACCCAAACTCTCATTGCACATGGAAAAAAATCATCCCAACATAACACGACCTTAATAACCATTGAAACAACTTATAACAACCTTTAATTCCTCTATATACAGTCCACGAGAAAAATAAAATATCAGTATTCATTCTCATTAGTACATGTTACAAAATCATCGAGTAACAATATTTAAATAAATTCTCTCCTAAAATTTCTAGTGTTAACTTACCCATTATTATTATTTTTTAAAAAAAATTAGAAACTATGCCGTCAAAGCATCCCGCATGAGCTTAAATGGAGTATATAGAACTCTCGACTACCTCATATTCTTATAATAAATACATCACATAGACTCGAATCTAGTACCGGAGAATCTAAGTGCTGAACTATTTATCACTAAGCACACCCCTTGGGAGCTACCTTATCCATTATACTTATCCATTATACTTAAACATACTATTACATTTTTCTTAACAACGACTATTGGCAAAGGATCATATTATTTACACTCTAAAAAGTACTTTAAACACTCAAATTTTAATAAAATTTTATATTCCTAAAATACTCATATTAAATTTACTTTTAAGTACAACTTATAAACATAAATATAATAAATTAACGCTGGCATTGTATTCATCAATTAGTTAAATAAATGTAAAACTTGATATGAATTAAGTAAAAAAAATTATTTATGTATCAAGATATGATATTTCATTTTCAATTATACATACTTTTAATAAAAACCGAATGATATATTAATCCTTGAAGATTTTAATTTCTAAAGACCGATGTGTTATTCTTGATTTTCATAATGACTTAAATGTAAATAATTGCATATTATTTTTCATTCGGTCTTATGAACAAATGGAGGACATTGCTAAACTATGTGTGATTAATTGGAACATGAGAAAATTAAGCTGCTACATCCTAATATATTCTGGACATGACCGATAGGAAATAGTGTTACCATCTCGATAAACCACTTATATGAACATGTATGACATATCATAAGCTATGAATGACCTATCTAACCATGAATGGATTTGTTTAATATTTGTTCTTATTATAATAAAATTATTATAAAATTATAATATATATTTTTATTGTAATATGTATTTTTA
This sequence comes from Zanthoxylum bungeanum, assembly GCA_019454045.1. NCBI lineage: Eukaryota > Viridiplantae > Streptophyta > Magnoliopsida > Sapindales > Rutaceae > Zanthoxylum > Zanthoxylum bungeanum. The sequence goes on along the minus strand of SKCR01038891.1, from coordinate 6,967 downwards.
TTTAATAGATTTATTAATTTAATATTATAATTTTAATATGAAGGCGCATTTTGGCGCGATAAGAGACTTAAAATGTTTAATATATATATATATATAATAATAATAATAATAAAAAAAATAATTATAGAGATATTTTAATTTTATAATTTAATAATAAAAAATCAACTATAGAGATTAAGTTAATGGTAAATTATTTAATAGTATTTTTATTTTATTTTAATAGGATATTATAATATATTTTATTGTTATAATATAATTCTTATAAAATTATAATATGTATTTTTATTATAATATGATTTTTATTTAATAGATTTATTTATATAATTTTATAATTTTAATATGAAGTGACACGATGAAAATGCTTAAAAATGTTTAACTTATATATATATAAAATAAAACTAATTTTACATATATTTTAATTTTATAATTTAATATTTTATTATTATAATATGTTTCTTATATATATATATATACTAGTTTTTACCCGTGCCTACGGCACGGTGTTACAGTATTTGGCTCATGCCTACGACACGGTGTTACAATATTTGCCCGTGCATACGGCACAGCGTTACAATATTTGGCTCGTGCCTACGGCACGGTGTTACAGTATTTGCCCGTGCTTACGGCAGGGTGTTACAGAATTAAATGATTTTTTTAATTAAATGATTTTATTTAACTTTCTATTTTTTAATTTGAAAATTTTTAACATTTTCCTCCAATCAATTCACTCTCTTTCCTCCAATTACCAATGAAATGATATGGGCCATCAATTAAGCCACATAAAGAGAGCCGTTGGATACACTCTCTTTCCTCCAACACCATTCTCCTTTATTATATAGATATATATATATATATATAATAAAACTAATTTTGCTGACATTTTAATTTTACAATTTAATGTATTCTTATTATAATATGTTTCTTATTTAATAAAATTTAATAGTAAGATGCCACATGGCGAGATAAAGAAACTTAAAAAATATTTAACTTTTTAATAATAGAAAATTATAATGATATTTTAATATTATAATTTAATAATAAATAAGCTATTCTATTTTTATATATCACAATAAGTTTCTTATTTTAATAATTTATTATTTTAAAATAAAAAATTAATTTTAGATATATTTTAATTAAGGATATGTACTTCCTTCTCTCTAGCCTATATACATAAAATCTATGTTTATATTCATCTTTGAATAGTGTTTACAAAGAATGAAGTTGAAATAATATGTTTGTAAAATAATTTCATATCAATAAAATAAGTCTTTCCATACATCTCAATTTCTTGTGTGAGTACGAATCTATCCCAAAATTATAAACTGCATACAGTGAGTCTCAAAGTCCTCAGTTGGTCTAGGAGTCGCAGGGCGTGGAGCCATAGACGTTTGACCTTGGCAGAGGAAGCAGACGAAGGTTACTGCTGTGAGGAAGATTGGAATAGTGCAGTGCGCATATAAAGGAAGCGAGGTAAGGCCGAAAGATTTATTTAAGTTGAATATGATTTAATTTTGTAATTTATAGTAAAAAAATATTATAGAGATTAGGTGATACATGTTAATAGGAGATTATGTTTTTATTTTATTATAGGTTTCTAATTTTAATTTTTAATAATAAAACTAATTTTATAGATAATTTAATTTTATAATTTGATGTATTCTTACTATAATATGTATTCTTATTTAATAAAATTCATAGTGAGCCGCCAAGTGGTGGTGACATGATAAAGATAATTAAAAATATTTAACTTATATATAAATATATAATAAAAATATTAATTTTACAGATTAAGTGTCACGTGACACTATGATAAAGTTTAGATGTTTAACTTATATTTTCTTTATCGGATTATCTGTGATATTATTCAAAAATTAATCGGATAATATAATATATTTTCTTGTTATAATAGAGTTCTTATTTAATAGATTTATTAATTTAATTGTATATTTTAATAATATTTTTTAAATTGTAATATGATAGTATAATAGGTTTCTTTATTATAATACATTTTTTTATAAAATTATAATACTTATTTTTTATTGTAATAAATTTTTTATTTAATGCAAAATTAATTATAAAGATAATTAATTTTATAATTTAATAATAAAAAATTAACTGTAGAGGTTAATTGTAAAGATTAAGTGCCACATATGTTATTTTATTCTAATGAGAGATTATAATATATTTTATTATTATAATAGGTTTCTTTATTTTAATTTTATAATTTAATAATAATAATTTAAATATTAAATAATTAATTAAATTAATAAGTTTCACACTTTAATAGTAGATTAAGTTCTTATAATGTAATAGGTTTCTTATATTACTAATTTATTATTATTATTTTATAATTTAATAAATTATTATAATTTATAATTTAATAATAATAAATTAAAATATTTACTAATTATTTAAATTAACAAGTTTCATACTTAAATAGTAGATTAAGTTTCTATAATGTAATAGGTCTCTTATATTACTAAATTATTATTATTATTATTTTATAATTTAATAATAAAATATTTATTTTATAATTTTATAATTTAATAATAAAAAATTAATTGTAGAGATTATGTTAATTGTAAATAATTTAATAGTGTTTTTTTAATAAGAATGTCTAATATGTTTTCTTGTTATAATAGAAATCTTATAAAATTATAATCTATATTTTTATTTAAATATGATTTTTATTTAATGATTTATTAATTTAATTTTATAACTTTGTAGAGATATTTTAATTTTATAATTTAATAATAGAAAATTAATTGTATAGATTAGATTAATTGTAGATAATTTAATAGTATTTTTTTTTATTTTAATATGATAGTCTAATATATTTTCTTGTTATAATAGAATTCTATAAAATTAAATATGTATTTTTATTATTATATGTATTTTCATTTAATAAATTTTTTAATTTAATTTCATATATATAAAAATAATTTTTCTTTCCCTCTCAAGTCTCAATTAATATTATTTTAATTTAATAGTAATTCTATTTATTTAACAAATAAATCTGAATTGAAATATTTAAATTAAAAAAATTAATGAAAGATTAAAAAATGCTAATTATTCGCAATAAATATTTGGTTTTTAATATAAAACATGGGGTAGGAATTAAGGATGGCAACGGGCCGGGCTCGGGCCGGGCTTATCAAAGCCCGGCCCGGGCCCGTACTGTCATCGGGCCGGGCCGGGCCGGGTCCGGGCCTAATTTTTTTAATTATAAATAATATTATTTTAAGCCCGGATCCGATTTTTTTATTATAAAAAATTATAAATATAAAAAATTTACTATAAAAATATATATATTTTATGAATTAAAATATTTATTTATTTATTTTAAGCATGAATTCGATTTTTTTATTATAAAAAATTATAAATATAAAAAATTTATTATAAAAATTTATATATTTTATAAATTAAAAATTTATTTATTTATTTTAAACCCGGGCCGGGCCGGGCTCGGGCTTTTTGGGTGAAGTCCGGCCCGGGCCCGTGTTACCCCGGGCCGGGCCAAAGCCCGCCCGGGCCGGGCCGGGCTTACCGGGCTTTTCTGCCACCCCTAGTAGGAATGACAGTCATAATATTTTATCTAGAATTGTTCTTGTACCGTTGCATCCTAATTATAATTCGAGATGAACCATTTTAATACCGATCGACTTTTGAATCGAGATAAAAATTTATCACGAATTTCGAACCGAATGGGGAAAGATCCCGAATCCCAATCGATATTATGGATTTCTTTTTAAATCTAAACAACCCAAGTAACCAAATCTCCCTTTTAATTGTTATTTAAGAATTAAACTATAGAAATTGGTATTTCAGCTTTCCTTGAAACCATAAATAAACAAATAATGATAAGCACATTTAACATTGAACATGGCCTCAAATGACCCAAATTTACTAATTCGGCCCAGCCTTCTTCTGTGGACTCCAAGATTTTGAGGCTGAAAATGCCTTCATCCCCACGAAAATAACTAACTACGCAAAGTTTTGATCATTTTTCAGTCACAAGCGAAGTAGCAAACCACTTAAATTCGTAAATTTTGGTTTCTATTCTCAAATTTACACTTGAGAGTTCAAATATATTATGGCTTCTTCACTTATTCTCCATAATGTGTGTTCCATTTCACCTTACTCTCCAAGCTGTTACAAAAACCAAACCCTAGCATTAACCCACTCGCTGTTTCTTCATTCGAATTCGTTTTTGAAGTTCAAGAAGCAATCCCTGCTGTCAGAAACCCAAATCAGGGAGCTGCAGATTCATAAACCTCGGTCTTCAAATGTTGTCTATGCTGCCCAATCCAGTTTCTTGAAAGGTTAGCTTCACTCATTTTAATTTTGGTTTTAAAAATTTTTGTGGGTTTATTGAAGATTTATTCGTCACTTTGTTTTTTTTTCTTGATTTGGGTATGGATAAAATTTTGAATTTGATGTAATGGTGGCGATTTGAATTTGATTTTGTTATGAATATGCATGTTTTGCCAAATGTTTATGGTTCTTTGTAGGTTTGTGATATGTATTTGCTTTATGCATATGGTGAAAACCAGGAACTGTGGCTTTTTGAATTCTGATGAAAGTTTGATTATTTATATTAAGGAACAATCATTATATTGTGAGAATATGCTGTGTTTAAGTGTCAAACAATTGGGGGTGCCAGCTAGATCAGTTAGTGAAAAATTCTCCTGTGCTGAAACAAGTGGTCTAGGATGCAAACTGCTGTCACATGGAGAGGGGCTCTAATTATCAGTCTGCTATGCTTAAATTCAAAAAAAAAAAAAAAAAAAAACGAGAGTCTCTGTCTTTGATTGTAGAATATGAAGCAATTTGATTACTCTCAATTGATGATTCTAACTCAAATGTAATTGAATGGAAGAAATTCCATTGCCGAGAGGATCAAGCTTTGCTTTGGTAGTCAATTTACATTTGTAACTTCTTGATTTAAGCTTCAACAAATTATGAGGCATGTATGTCATAACATAAGACTGCAGAATATCGATTGATACTCTTTATTAAGAACTGAGAAGCAATTAGTTGAGAATTGCTTTCTAGTAGGATCTTTTCTTTTCATAATTTTGTACCCTTTTTTTTGGTTCTTTGTTTGCTTAGCCTGCTCTGCAGTTAACTGTTGTCAAAACTTAAGTGAGATTAGCCAAGTTTGTCTACCGCGTTTTCGTGCTGTTTTAGGGAGGTTCTTTATGAAGATATATCTGGATTGGAAGGAAATATAACCTATTCATCTAGTTTCTTATATAGAGTTTAGAGATATTGTGGAGGTCTGTCTTTTGTTTTGCTCAAGTTTAGACGTGAAGGTCTTTAACTCATGAACTTTTGTGAGCCAATATTTACTGTGCTGTTACCCTCAAACATCTGGTCTCCTCAAATTTTTTTGGTAGAGTGGACTGTAGGTTAAGATCTAGTTGTCAAATTATCTAAATTATATTCTAAGATCAATACTTGTGTTTTTCTCATAGTAATCATATGATGAGCTGCATTTGTTTCTTCTAGAATGTTGCGACTCCTTATTTAATTTCTGGTTGGTCACTTTTATACTAGTGCACCGGCTTTAGTAGTCCTACTAATTTAAGTAACTACAGACTACAGTTGAATTGTTTCTCCCTTACTCTCTTTTAACTCTCATAATGAATTCTGTTAAATAGTTCTTCAAACCGCGTGGAAGGTTGGGAAGGATGGAATTGAAGTTGGAGCAAATCTGGTGCCTGTAAGTTGATTTTCTCTCACTTCCAATTTTTCCCTTTCATATGATGGTTATCATTATATAATTTTTGCTTTCTTTTTGCTGCTAGGAATCTGTACCAAGACCAGTTGCGAGGATTTCTGTAACAGTAGTCGCATCGACAGTTGCGCTTTATGTACTCAAGTCAGTACTCTCTACTGCCTTTTTTGTGCTGGTAGGTTGTCCTATTCTTAATAATATATTTCTATGAATTCCCCACAAGCCTGGATAAAGGATTGATAATACAATTTGGATAATACTAAATATAATATGAAAATTGTTGATTGATCCATCAGTTGTGAAAAAATTGTTGATTGATCCATCAGTTGTGAACCATTGTTACAAATGAGATTTCATCCTTAACATTATCCGCTCCATTTCAAGCATGGCTGGTTATCGACAGCGTCTGCATGTTGTTCATGTGATGCTCATATGTCAATCAAGAATCCATGTAACTGCTAGGAGTGAAACTGAGAAACAATAGTAAAATTAGAATTAGATCTCTTGCCCTCCCCCTCTTCCTCTCCCTCTATATGTGTAACTTCTTATATTTTTTTGACATCATGATTCAGAATTTTGACTGATTTAGGAGAAATGGAAATTTGGCAACACTTCATGGTTTCTCCTGGGATCCCACAATTTGGGCAAGTTTAACAGTGTTCATACTAACTGCTTGAATACTATTTGCAGGATACCTGGTTATGAAAACCTGTTCTTCTTAAGCTGACAGATTAATATTGATTTGTTATGAACAGTGCACAATGGGACTTGCATATTTCATATACATTGCTTTGAACAAAGATGATCGGTCCAAAGAAGGTGCAGAGTCCACGTCCACACCCATGGAGGAGGACCCTCTCGAAGAAGCTAGAAGAATAATGGAAAAGTACAAGTGATGACTTCTGTAAGAAGTTTAACTAGTTGTGAATCATCCAAATTTTGTTTGATTCAGGTCTCCAAGCAAAATTGCAATGATGCACTGAATAGAGGGAATATGATATGCTTATTTTTGGTTTCACATATATAATTTTTTTGATAGAAAACAGAGTAAAGTTGTCTTGGATTTGCATCAACTCTTAGTTCTTTTTCCACATTACCATCAATATTTATCTTGATTTCAAGTGAACATTCAACATTTAGGATCATAAAACTAAGTTAACACAACAAAATCAAAGGCGATACCCAGTGCATAAGGCTCACGTTACAAGATGAGATACATCAGATTTC